>JASJET010000456.1:0-119714 GCA_034092305.1 Diaprepes abbreviatus
AATAAATTAAATAAATTAAATAAATTAAATAAATTAAATAAATTAAATAAATTAAATAATTAAATAAATTAAATAAATTAAATAAATTAAATAAATTAAATAAATTAAATAAATTAAATAAATTAAATAAATTAAATAAATTAAATAAATTAAATAAATTAAATAAATTAAATAAATTTAAATAAATTAAATAAATTAAATAAATTAAATAAATTAAATAAATTAAATAAATTAAATAAATTAAATAAATTAAATAAATTAAATAAATTAAATAAATTAAATAAATTAAATAAATTAAATAAATTAAATAAATTAAATAAATTAAATAAATTAAATAAATTAAATAAATTAAATAAATTAAATAAATTAAATAAATTAAATAAATTAAATAAATTAAATAAATTAAATAAATTAAATAATTAAATAAATTAAATAAATTAAATAAATTAAATAAATTAAATAATTAAATAAATTAAATAAATTAAATAAATTAAATAAATTAAATAAATTAAATAAATTAAATAAATTAAATAAATTAATAAATTAAATAAATTAAATAAATTAAATAAATTAAATAAATTAAATAAATTAAATAAATTAAATAAATAAATAAATTAAATAAATTAAATAAATTAAATAAATTAAATAAATTAAATAAATTAAATAAATTAAATAAATTAAATAAATTAAATAAATTAAATAAATTAAATAAATTAAATAAATTAAATAAATTAAATAAATTAAATAAATTAAATAAATTAAATAAATTAAATAAATTAATTAAATTAAATAAATTAAATAAATTAAATAAATAAATAAATTAAATAAATTAAATAAATTAAATAAATTAAATAAATTAAATAAATTAAATAAATTAAATAAATTAAATAAATTAAATAAATTAAATAAACTAAAAACATTAAATAATTAAATTAATTTAATTTAATTAATTATTAAATTTATTAATTTATTAATTAATTAATTTATTTAATTTATTTAATTTATTTAGTATTATTTAATTATTTAATTTATTAATTAATTTAATTTATTTAAATTATTTAATTTATTTAATTAATTAATTTATTTAATTTATTTAATTTATTTAATTTATTTAATTTATTTAATTTATTTAATTTATTTAATTTATTTAATTATTTAATTTATTTAATTTATTTAATTTATTTAATTTATTTAATTTATTTAATTTATTTAATTTATTTAATTTATTTAATTTATTTAATTTATTTAATTTATTTAATTTATTTAATTTATTTAATTTATTTAAATTATTTAATTATTATTTATTTAATTTATTTAATTTATTTAATTTATTTAATTTATTTAATTTATTTAATTTATTTAATTTATTTAGTTTATTTAATTTATTTAATTTATTTAATTTATTTAATTTATTTAATTTATTTAATTTATTTAATTTATTTAATTTATTTAATTTATTTAATTTATTTAATTTATTTAATTTATTTAATTATTTAATTAATTTATTTAATTTATTTAATTAATTTGTTTAATTTAATTTATTAATTTATTTAATTTATTTAATTTATTTAATTTATTTAATTTATTTAATTTATTTAATTTATTTAATTTATTTAATTTATTTAATTTATTTAATTTATTTAATTTATTTAATTTATTTAATTTATTTAATTTATTTAATTTATTTAATTTATTTAATTATTTAATTTATTTAATTTATTTAATTTATTTAATTTATTTAATTTATTTAATTTATTTAATTTATTTAATTTATTTAATTTATTTAATTTATTTAATTTATTTAATTTATTTAATTTATTTAATTTATTTAATTTATTTAATTTATTTAATTTATTTAATTTATTTAATTTATTTAATTTATTTAATTTATTTAATTTATTTAATTTATTTAATTTATTTAATTTATTTAATTTATTTAATTTATTTAATTTATTTAATTTATTTAATTTATTTAATTTATTTAATTTATTTAATTTATTTAATTTATTTAATTTATTTAATTTATTTAGTTTATTTAATTTATTTAATTTATTTAATTTATTTAATTTATTTAATTTATTTAATTTATTTAATTTATTTAATTTATTTAATTTATTTAATTTATTTAATTTAATTTATTTAATTAATTTGTTAATTTAATTTATTTAATTTATTTTAATTTATTTAATTTATTTAATTTATTTAATTTATTTAATTTATTTAATTTATTTAATTTATTTAATTTATTTAATTTATTTAATTTATTTAATTTATTTAATTTATTTAATTTATTTAATTTATTTAATTTATTTAATTTTATTTAATTTATTTAATTTATTTAATTTATTTAATTTATTTAATTTATTTAATTTATTTAATTTATTTAATTTATTTAATTTAATTTGTTTATTTAATTTAATTTATTTATTTAATTTAATTTATTTAATTTATTTAATTTATTTAATTTATTTAATTTATTTATTTAATTTAATTTATTTAATTTATTTAATTTATTTAATTTATTTAATTTATTTATTTAATTTAATTTATTTAATTTATTTAATTTATTTATTTAATTTAATTTATTTAATTTATTTAATTTATTTAATTTATTTAATTTATTTAATTTATTTAATTTATTTAATTTATTTAATTTATTTAATTTATTTAATTTATTTAATTTATTTAATTTATTTAATTTATTTAATTTATTTAATTTATTTAATTTATTTATTTATTTAATTTATTTAATTTATTTAATTTATTTAATTTATTTAATTTATTTAATTTATTTAATTTATTTAATTTATTTAATTTATTTAATTTATTTAATTTATTTAATTTATTTAATTTATTTAATTTATTTAATTTATTTAATTTATTTAATTTATTTAATTTATTTAATTTATTTAATTTATTTAATTTATTTAATTTATTTAATTTATTTAATTTATTTAATTTATTTAATTTATTTAATTTATTTAATTTATTTAATTTATTTAATTTATTTAATTTATTTAATTTATTTAATTTATTTAATTTATTTAATTTATTTAATTTATTTAATTTATTTAATTTATTTAATTTATTTAATTTATTTAATTTATTTAATTTATTTAATTTATTAATTTATTTAATTTATTTAATTTATTTAATTTATTTATTTATTTAATTTATTTAATTTATTTAATTTATTTAATTAATTTATTTAATTTAATTTATTTAATTAATTTATTTAATTTATTTAATTTATTTGATTTATTTAATTTATTTAATTTATTTGATTTATTTAATTTATTTAATTTATTTATTTATTTAATTTATTTAATTTATTTGATTTATTTAATTATTTAATTTATTTGATTTATTTAATTTATTTAATTTATTTAATTTATTTAATTTATTTGATTTATTTGATTTATTTAATTTATTTGATTTATTTGATTTATTTAATTTATTTAATTTATTTAATTTATTTAATTATTTAATTTATTTAATTTATTTAATTTATTTAATTTATTTAATTTATTTAATTTATTTAATTTATTTAATTTATTTAATTTATTTAATTTATTTAATTTATTTATTATTTAATTATTTAATTTATTTAATTTATTTAATTTATTTAATTTATTTAATTTATTTAATTTATTTAATTTATTTAATTTATTTAATTTATTAATTTATTTAATTTATTTAATTTATTTAATTTATTTAATTTATTTAATTTATTTAATTTATTTAATTTATTTAATTTATTTAATTTATTTAATTTATTTAATTATTTAATTTATTTAATTTATTTAATTTATTTAATTATTTAATTTATTTAATTTATTTAATTTATTTAATTTATTTAATTTATTTAATTTATTTAATTTATTTAATTTATTTAATTTATTTAATTTATTTAATTTATTTAATTTATTTAATTTATTTAATTTATTTAATTTATTTAATTTATTTAATTTATTTAATTTATTTAATTTATTTAATTTATTTAATTTATTTAATTTATTTAATTTATTTAATTTATTTAATTTATTTAATTTATTTAATTTATTTAATTTATTTAATTTATTTAATTTATTTAATTTATTTAATTTATTTAATTTATTTAATTTATTTAATTTATTTAATTTATTTAATTTATTTAATTTATTTAATTTATTTAATTTATTTAATTTATTTAATTTATTTAATTTATTTAATTTATTTAATTTATTTAATTTATTTAATTTATTTAATTTATTTAATTTATTTAATTTATTTAATTTATTTAATTTATTTAATTTATTTAATTTATTTAATTTATTTAATTTATTTAATTTATTTAATTTATTTAATTTATTTAATTTATTTAATTTATTTAATTTATTTAATTTATTTAATTTATTTAATTATTTAATTTATTTAATTTATTTAATTTATTTAATTTATTTAATTTATTTAATTTATTTAATTTATTTAATTTATTTAATTTATTTAATTTATTTAATTTATTTAATTTATTTAATTATTTAATTTATTTAATTTATTTAATTTATTTAATTTATTTAATTTATTTAATTTATTTAATTTATTTAATTTATTTAATTTATTTAATTTATTTAATTTATTAATTTATTTAATTTATTTAATTTATTTAATTTATTAATTTATTTAATTTATTTAATTTATTTAATTTATTTAATTTATTTAATTTATTTAATTTGTTTAATTTATTTAATTTGTTTAATTTATTTAATTTGTTTAATTTATTTAATTTGTTTAATTTATTTAATTTGTTTAATTTATTTAATTTGTTTAATTTATTTAATTTGTTTAATTTATTTAATTTGTTTAATTTATTTAATTTGTTTAATTTATTTAATTTGTTTAATTTATTTAATTTGTTTAATTTATTTAATTTGTTTAATTTATTTAATTTGTTTAATTTATTTAATTTGTTTAATTTATTTAATTTGTTTAATTATTTAATTTGTTTAATTTATTTAATTTGTTTAATTTATTTAATTTGTTTAATTTATTTAATTTGTTTAATTTATTTAATTTGTTTAATTTATTTAATTTGTTTAATTTATTTAATTTCTTTAATTTATTTAATTTCTTTAATTTATTTAATTTCTTTAATTTATTTAATTTGTTTAATTTATTTAATTTCTTTAATTTATTTAATTTGTTTAATTTATTTAATTTGTTTAATTTATTTAATTTGTTTAATTTATTTAATTTGTTTAATTTATTTAATTTATTGTACTTCTAGTTTGTGGGTTTAATTTTTATAATTTCTAATAAATTTCTTCATCACAACGACGAAAACCATTGAAAGTTTTAATTTTCTATTATGTCCCGAACGTCGAAATTTTTTTCCCACGCAAGGTGGCCAAGTGACTACTAGGATTTTTGGAGATTCCAAAATCTCCCAAAATAATGCATTTCTTGAAATATATAATTACAAACGGTCCATTTTTACCTTTCTGTCTATAATCAAAGTTAAGAATCTTTTTATTCTAATACAGAAACCAAGAAATGTCGCCTACTTAAGATGAAATAAGAATACAAATTTTAAATTCAATGATTATTTCTTATTTTTTTGTTGTAATGTCGTTGTTTTCCTAGTGAAGTTAAAACAGGAGTATTAAAAATACAAAATTTTAAATATTACATAAAATAATACAAATCATATTCGAGATCTTTTCGTATTTCCCCGAAAAATGGTTTTTGAAAAGTAAATTAACAAAAACGGCCCAATTTTGTCTTTCAATCTCTAATCTCTATTAAAAATCTTGTACTTTTACTACAAAAAGCAAGATATCCTGTAATTTGATTTGAAATAAGAACAAAATGTGTGATTTCACTGATTAATTCGGATTTTGTGATATAAATATCTTGTCTTTCAAAGAAAGTTAGAATAGAAGTGTCGAAAACGCAGCAATCTTAATATGTCAAATTTTAATGGATTATACAAAAATTTATTTACTTCCTGATGTTCTCATATTAACAGATTTCTTTGAAGATTTTCGAAATGTGTCGCTAAACATATAAAATTAGATCTCGCACAATACTTTACATCTCCCGGTTTAAGTAAGGATGCAATGTTACGATTCACAAAAGTTAAATTAGAATTCTAACTGATATTAACATGTTACATTTTTTTTAAAAACAATAAAAATGGCCCATTATTGACTTTCAGTCTCTAATCTATGTATAACGTCTTGTAGTTCTCCTACAAAATCCAAGAAATCCATGTACATTGATTCAAATTAGAACAAAATGTATGACTTCACTGATTATTTCGTATTTTGTGATTTAATCATCTTGTTTTTCTAGAAAAGCTGGTATAGGAGTATCGAAAATGTAGAATATTTAAATAATATTCAAAATAATACCAATAATCTTAGAGATCGTTTCGTATTTCCTTGAATAGTTAATTTCGGGATTGATATTGACACAAACGGCCCATTTTGGACTTTCCGACTTTAGTCTAAAGTTCAGAACCCTGTTCTTCTTCCACAAAAACCAAGAAATGCAAGTAAATTTAGTCCAAATTAGCACAAAACTGCTAAATTTAGTGATTATTTCGTATTTTGTGCTGTAATTCTTTTGTTCTCCTAGAAAAGTTATTATAGAAATATCGAAAAGGAAGAAAAAGTTATTATCGAAATATCGAAAAGGCAGGATTTTTTAATATTATACCAAATAAAACAGATAATCTTAGAAATCTTCTCGTATTCCTCTGCGAAATAGGTTTCGGAAAGTAAATTAATACAAATGGCCCATTTTTGTCATTCAGTCTACAATCTAAGTTCAGAATCTTGAAGTTCTAATACAAAGACCAAGAAATGCGACCTAATTTAGTCGAAATAAGATCAAAAACTTTAAATTCAATGATTTTTTCCGTATTTAGAGTTGTAATTTCCTTATTTTCCAAGAGAACTTATAAAGAAGTATCAAAACTGCAAGGCTTTTGAATAATATACAAAATCATGCTCTCAATATTAGAGATCTATTCATATTTCAATGAGAAATGGGTTTTAGAATGTAAGTTAATAAAAACGACCTATTTTGGACTTTCAATCTCTAATCTAAAGTAAATTGTATCCAAATTAGAACAAAATGTCTATATTCAATGATTTCTTCATATTCTGTGCTGTAATCTCATTTTTATCCATTTTTAAGGGAAATACGAATATATTTCAGAGATAACAAGTTTATTTAGGGTAACATATTAAAAAACCTGCATTTTCGATTCTTTGTAACAAAAGTTATAACAACTTCTCCATTAAAATAAGGAAATACGAGAAAATCATCGAATTTAGGTGCTTTATGATTATTTCGAAAGAATTAAGCTCCATTCTTGGTTTTCATAGTAGAAGTACTAAATCCTGAACTTAGATTATAGACAGAAAGTCAAAAAGTGCCATTTGTGGTAACTACCATTCCGAGACATATTTTTCAGGGAAATACGGAAAGATCTTTAAGATAATTATTTTAATTTTCTAAAATATTTGAGACTTCTGCATTTTCGATACTTCTGTAATAATCTTTCTAGGAAAACAAAGGCAATTACAGCTCAGAATTGGAAATAATCATTGAATTCACGTATTTGATTCTAATTTGAACTTATTTTCCATACATTTCTTGGATTTTGAAGTAGAAGTGCAAGATTCTGAACTTAGATTATAGGCAGAAAATCAAAAATGGACCATTTATGTAAATCAACTTCCCAAAATTTATTTTTCAGGAAAATACGATATTATCTCGGAGATTATTGGTTTAGTCTTATAAGAAATTTAAGAATCTTGCACAATCGATATTTCCAGTGGTTTTAGAGATCTTTTCGTATTTCCCTGAAAAATAACTTTCCGGATGTAAATTATCACACATGGCCCATTTTCGGCTTTAATTCTCCAATCTAAGTTTGCAATCTTTTACTTCTCATAAAAATCCAAGAATTGCTAGTAAGTGGAGTTTAAATTAGAGCCAAACATCTAAATTCAATTATTATTTCGTAAATTATTTTACAAAATTAGACCTGTAATTACAGAGATCTTTCCGTATTTTCCTGAAAAATTAGTTTCCGGATGTAAATTATCACAATTAGCCAATTTTCGAATTTCATTCTCCAATCTAAGTTTGGAATCTTGTACTTCTCATATAAAATCCAAGAAATGCTAGTAAGTTAAGTTTAAATTTGAGCCAAACGGCTAAATTCAATGATTATTTCGTATTTCCATATTTTCCTAGTGATGTTATAACGAAAGAATCGAAAATGGGGATTTTTAGAATACTACTCTTAATAAATCAAATATTCTTGGAGATATTTTCGTATTTCCCTTAAAAATGGATTACAAGGAGATTACGATACAATATACGATGAAATCATAGAATTTAGAATTTTTGTTCCAATTTGAGCTTAATTTACCCTAAACTATTGACTAAATGGGTCGTTCTTGTTATCTTACGCTCCAAAAGCCATTTTTTAGGGAAATATAAATAGATCTCTAAGATAAATAGAATTTTTTTGCATGATATCTTACATTTTTCATACTTCTTTAATACGTTGTATTGGAAAACTCAATATACTTGCATTTCTTGAAAATGCAGGATTAATTAAATATTATAGAAAAAAATAATAATAATCTTATAGTTCCTTTTGTATTTCCTTGAAAATAAATTTCGGGATGTAAATTAACCCAAATGGTCCATTTTGAGCTCTCTATCTCTGATCTCAGTTCACAATCTTGTACTTCTACTACAAAAACCAAGAAATGTAAGTATATTGAATTTTCCAAGACAACGTATAAAGAAGTATCAAAAATGCAAGAGTTCATGCAAAATAATACTACTAATCTTCGAGATCTATTCATATTTCCCTAAAAAATGAGTTTTGAAGCGTAAGTTAATAAAAACGACCCATTTAGTCTAAATTGAGCTCAAATTAGAACGAAAAGACTAAATTCAATGATTCCTTCGTATTTTGTGCCGTAATCTCCTTGTATTCCATTTTTAAGGCAAATACGAAAATTACTCCAAGCATATTAATTTTATTTAGAGTAGTATTCTAAAAATCTTCCATTTTCGATTCATTCGTTATAATATCTCTAGGAAAATATGGAAATTCGAAATATCCTTTGAATTTGGATGTTTGGCTCTAATTTAAACTCAACTTACCAGCATTTCTTGGATTTTATATGAGAAGTACAAGATTCCAAACTTAGATTGGAGAAGGAGATCCGAAAATGGGCTATTTGTAATAATTTACACCCGGAAACTTATTTTTCAGGGAAATACGGAAAGATCTCTAAAATTCCTGGTCTAATTTTGCAAAATAATTTAGAATCCTTCATTATCAATACTTCTTACTAACTTTTCTGGGAAAACAAGGGAATTACAGTACAAGATGGAAAATATTCTATGAATTCAAAAATTTTGTTCAAATCTTGATTCAGTTCATTTGCATTACTTGTGTTTTGTAAGAGAAGCACAGGACTCTGGAATTAGATTAGAGACGGAAAGACGAAAATAGGCTAATTTTGTTAATTCAGAGAATTAGAGAATATGTCTAAAATTATTGGTTTAATTGTATAAGATATTTATAAATTCTTCATTTTCAGTAGATATTCGCTATCTATATTCCCATCCCATGGATGTATAATATTTCCATTTAAAAAAATTGCATTTCTGTACAGTTTTTAACAAAAATATCCTTCTAAAAACGTCCAATCCTTTATTTAGTTTAATGTCCGTGTCCAATGAGGCGGGTGATATACAATATCCAACGGGTTGATATGGAGGGTCTTCTACGTAGGTTCTGACCGGTGCGCCAAGAAACACGGCAATTTTTCCAACATCTATTTACTTTTATTTCATATAATATTTAAAAGTCATGAATTTTTGGTCCTCCTCTTGTAACTTTACTAGGAAAACAAAGAAATTGCAACAATAAGAAAGAAATAATCATTGAATTTAAAATTTTTGTTCGTATTTCTTCTAAAATATGTGGCCCTTCTTGGTTTTAATATTAGAATTACAAGTGTCTGATCTTAGATTATAGACAGAAAGTCAAAAATGGACCGTTTGTATTAATATACTTCAAGAAATGTTCTTTTTTGGGAAGTTTTGTAAATCTCAGCACATTTTTGAATTTCTCCGAAAGTAGTGTAAGATTTGACTTCTAGAACACCCTCAGGCTATATATTAATTTACAAATAATGGTAATTATTATTCAATGTGTGTATCAAATTAAGGTCTAAATTGTCAGTTAGATTTATATCGGAACTATAAGTATGTGTTATGTGTGTAACAAGTTGTTGTTATACAGGGTGATATAAAAAAGCTAGTACATGAAATTAATCACTGGTCGGGAACTCCGCGTGTGGGGTGGCTTGGATTTTGTAAGAAAAGTACTAGATTTTTGAACTAGATTAGACACAGAAAGACGAAAATAGGCTAATTTTGTTAATTTACTCAACAAAACTGATTGATGCAGAGAAGAACGAGAATATGTCTAAGATTATATTCTAATTTAATAGGATATTTATAAATTCTTCATTTTCAGTAGATACTCGCTATCTATATTACCATCCCATTGATGAATAATATTTCCATTTAAAAAAATTATATTTCTGTGCAGTTTTTAACAAAGATATCCTTCTAAAAACGTCTAATCCATTATTTAGTTTAATGTCCGTGTCCAATGAGGCGGGTAATTTTCAATATTCAAGGATTGATATGGAGGGTCCTCTAGGTAGGTTAAGACCGGCGCGCCAAGAAACACGGCAATTCTTCCAACATCTTAATTAAATAAATTAAATAAATTAAATAAATTAAATAAATTAAATAAATTAAATAAATTAAATAAATTAAATAAATTAAATAAATTAAATAAATTAATAAATTAAATAAATTAAATAAATTAAATAAATTAAATAAATTAAATAAATTAAATAAATTAAATAAATTAAATAAATTAAATAAATTAAATAAATTAAATAAATTAAATAAATTAAATAAATTAAATAAATTAAATAAATTAAATAAATTAAATAAATTAAATAAATTAAATAAATTAAATAAATTAAATAAATTAAATAAATTAAATAAATTAAATAAATTAAATAAATTAAATAAATTAAATAAATTAAATAAATTAAATAAATTAAATAAATTAAATAAATTAAATAATTAAATAAATTAAATAAATTAAATAAATTAAATAAATTAAATAAATTAAATAGATTAAATAAATTAAATAAATTAAATAAATTAAATAAATTAAATAAATTAAATAAATTAAATAAATTAAATAAATTAAATAAATTAAATAAATTAAATAAATTAAATAAATTAAATAAATTAAATAAATTAAATAAATTAAATAAATTAAATAAATTAAATAAATTAAATAAATTAAATAAATTAAATAAATTAAATAAATTAAATAAATTAAATAAATTAAATAATTAAATAAATTAAATAAATTAAATAAATTAAATAAATTAAATAAATTAAATAAATTAAATAAATTAAATAAATTAAATAAATAAATAAATTAAATAAATTAAATAAATTAAATAAATTAAATAAATTAAATAAATTAAATAAATTAAATAAATTAAATAAATTAAATAAATTAAATAAATTAAATAAATTAAATAAATTAAATAAATTAAATAAATTAAATAAATTAAATAAATTAAATAAATTAAATAAATTAAATAAATTAAATAAATTAAATAAATTAAATAAATTAAATAAATTAAATAAATTAAATAAATTAAATAAATTAAATAAATTAAATAATTAAATAAATTAAATAAATTAAATAAATTAAATAAATTAAATAAATTAAATAAATTAAATAAATTAAATAAATTAAATAAATTAAATAAATTAAATAAATTAAATAAATTAAATAAATTAAATAAATTAAATAAATTAAATAAATTAAATAAATTAAATAAATTAAATAAATTAAATAAATTAAATAAATTAAATAAATTAAATAAATTAAATAAATTAAATAAATTAAATAAATTAAATAAATTAAATAAATTAAATAAATTAAATAAATTAAATAAATTAAATAAATTAAATAAATTAAATAAATTAAATAAATTAAATAAATTAAATAAATTAAATAAATTAAATAAATTAAATAAATTAAATAAATTAAATAAATAAATTAAATATTTTAAATAAATTAAATAAACTAAAAACATTAAATAAATTTATTTAATTTAATTTATTTAATTTATTAATTTTTTTAATTTATTAATTTATTTTAATTTATTTAATTTATTTAATTTATTTAATTTATTTAATTTATTTAATTTATTTAATTTATTTAATTTATTTAATTTATTTAATTTATTTAATTTATTTAATTTATTTAATTTATTTAATTTATTTAATTTATTTAATTTATTTAATTTATTTAATTTATTTAATTTATTTAATTTATTTAATTTATTTAATTTATTTAATTTATTTAATTTATTTAATTTATTTAATTTATTTAATTTATTTATTTAATTTAATTTATTTAATTAATTTATTTAATTTAATTTATTTAATTTATTTAATTTATTTATTTAATTTAATTTATTTAATTTATTTATTTAATTTAATTTATTTAATTTATTTATTTAATTTAATTTATTTAATTTATTTATTTAATTTAATTTATTTAATTTATTTATTTAATTTAATTTATTTAATTTATTTATTTAATTTAATTTATTTAATTTATTTAATTAATTTAATTTATTTAATTTATTTAATTAATTTAATTTATTTAATTTATTTAATTAATTTAATTTATTTAATTTATTTAATTAATTTAATTTATTTAATTTATTTAATTTATTTAATTAATTTAATTTATTTAATTTATTTAATTTATTTAATTTATTTAATTTATTTAATTTATTTAATTTATTTAATTTATTTAATTTATTTAATTTATTTAATTTATTTAATTTATTTAATTTATTTAATTTATTTAATTTATTTAATTTATTTAATTTATTTAATTTATTTAATTTATTTAATTTATTTAATTTATTTAATTTATTTAATTTATTTAATTTATTTAATTTATTTAATTTATTTAATTTATTTAATTTATTTAATTTATTTAATTTATTTAATTTATTTAATTTATTTAATTTATTTAATTTATTTAATTTATTTAATTTATTTAATTTATTTAATTTATTTAATTTATTTAATTTATTTAATTTATTTAATTTATTTAATTTATTTAATTTATTTAATTTATTTAATTTATTTAATTTATTTAATTTATTTAATTTATTTAATTTATTTAATTTATTAATTTATTTAATTTATTTAATTTATTTAATTTATTTAATTTATTTAATTTATTTAATTTATTTAATTTATTTAATTTATTTAATTTATTTAATTTATTTAATTTATTTAATTTATTTAATTTATTTAATTTATTTAATTTATTTAATTTATTTAATTTATTTAATTTATTTAATTTATTTAATTTATTTAATTTATTTAATTTATTTAATTTATTTAATTTATTTAATTTATTTAATTTATTTAATTTATTTAATTTATTTAATTTATTTAATTTATTTAATTTATTTAATTTATTTAATTTATTTAATTTATTTAATTTATTTAATTTATTTAATTTATTTAATTTATTTAATTTATTTAATTTATTTAATTTATTTAATTTATTTAATTTATTTAATTTATTTAATTTATTTAATTTATTTAATTTATTTAATTTATTTAATTTATTTAATTTATTTAATTTATTTAATTTATTTAATTTATTTAATTTATTTAATTTATTTAATTTATTTAATTTATTTAATTTATTTAATTTATTTAATTTATTTAATTTATTTAATTTATTTAATTTATTTAATTTATTTAATTTATTTAATTTATTAATTTATTTAATTTATTTAATTTATTTAATTTATTTAATTTATTTAATTTATTTAATTTATTTAATTTATTTAATTTATTTAATTTATTTAATTTATTTAATTTATTTAATTTATTTAATTTATTTAATTTATTTAATTTATTTAATTTTTTAATTTATTTAATTTATTTAATTTTTTTAATTTATTTAATTTATTTAATTTTTTAATTTATTTAATTTATTTAATTTATTTAATTTATTTAATTTATTTAATTTATTTAATTTATTTAATTTATTTAATTTATTTAATTTATTTAATTTATTTAATTTATTTAATTTATTTAATTTATTTAATTTATTTAATTTATTTAATTTATTTAATTTATTTAATTTATTTAATTTATTTAATTTATTTAATTTATTTAATTTATTTAATTTATTTAATTTATTTAATTTATTTAATTTATTTAATTTATTTAATTTATTTAATTTATTTAATTTATTTAATTTATTTAATTTATTTAATTTATTTAATTTATTTAATTTATTTAATTTATTTAATTTATTTAATTTATTTAATTTATTTAATTTATTTAATTTATTTAATTTATTTAATTTATTTAATTTATTTAATTTATTTAATTTATTTAATTTATTTAATTTATTTAATTTATTTAATTTATTTAATTTATTTAATTTATTTAATTTATTTAATTTATTTAATTTATTTAATTTATTTAATTTATTTAATTTATTTAATTTATTTAATTTATTTAATTTATTTAATTTATTTAATTTATTTAATTTATTTAATTTATTTAATTTATTTAATTTATTTAATTTATTTAATTTATTTAATTTATTTAATTTATTTAATTTATTTAATTTATTTAATTTATTTAATTTATTTAATTTATTTAATTTATTTAATTTATTTAATTTATTTAATTTATTTAATTTATTTAATTTATTTAATTTATTTAATTTATTTAATTTATTTAATTTATTTAATTTATTTAATTTATTTAATTTATTTAATTTCTTTAATTTATTTAATTTGTTTAATTTATTTAATTTGTTTAATTTATTTAATTTGTTTAATTTATTTAATTTGTTTAATTTATTTAATTTGTTTAATTTATTTAATTTGTTTAATTTATTTAATTTGTTTAATTTATTTAATTTGTTTAATTTATTTAATTTGTTTAATTTATTTAATTTGTTTAATTTATTTAATTTGTTTAATTTATTTAATTTGTTTAATTTATTTAATTTGTTTAATTTATTTAATTTGTTTAATTTATTTAATTTGTTTAATTTATTTAATTTGTTTAATTTATTTAATTTGTTTAATTTATTTAATTTGTTTAATTTATTTAATTTGTTTAATTTATTTAATTTGTTTAATTTATTTAATTTGTTTAATTTATTTAATTTGTTTAATTTATTTAATTTGTTTAATTTATTTAATTTGTTTAATTTATTTAATTTGTTTAATTTATTTAATTTGTTTAATTTATTTAATTTGTTTAATTTATTTAATTTGTTTAATTTATTTAATTTGTTTAATTTATTTAATTTGTTTAATTTATTTAATTTGTTTAATTTATTTAATTTGTTTAATTTATTTAATTTGTTTAATTTATTTAATTTGTTTAATTTATTTAATTTGTTTAATTTATTTAATTTGTTTAATTTATTTAATTTATTGTACTTCTAGTTTGTGGGTTTAATTTTTATAATTTCTAATAAATTTCTTCATCACAACGACGAAAACCATTGAAAGTTTTAATTTTCTATTATGTCCCGAACGTCGAAATTTTTTTCCCACGCAAGGTGGCCAAGTGACTACTAGGATTTTTGGAGATTTCCAAAATCTCCCAAAATAATGCATTTCTTGAAGTATATAATTACAAACGGTCCATTTTTACCTTTCTCTCTATAATCAAAGTTAAGAATCTTTTTATTCTAATACAGAAACCAAGAAATGTCGCCTACTTAAGATGAAATAAGAATACAAATTTTAAATTCAATGATTATTTCTTATTTTTTTGTTGTAATGTCGTTGTTTTCCTAGTGAAGTTAAAACAGGAGTATTAAAAATACAAAATTTTTAAATATTACATAAAATAATACAAATCATATTCGAGATCTTTTCGTATTTCCCCGAAAAATGGTTTTTGAAAAGTAAATTAACAAAAACGGCCCAATTTTGTCTTTCAATCTCTAATCTCTATTAAAAATCTTGTACTTTTACTACAAAAAGCAAGATATCCTGTAATTTGATTTGAAATAAGAACAAAATGTGTGATTTCACTGATTAATTCGGATTTTGTGATATAAATATCTTGTCTTTCAAAGAAAGTTAGAATAGAAGTGTCGAAAACGCAGCAATCTTAATATGTCAAATTTTAATGGATTATACAAAAATTTATTTACTTCCTGATGTTCTCATATTAACAGATTTCTTTGAAGATTTTCGAAATGTGTCGCTAAACATATAAAATTAGATCTCGCACAATACTTTACATCTCCCGGTTTAAGTAAGGATGCAATGTTACGATTCACAAAAGTTAAATTAGAATTCTAACTGATATTAACATGTTACATTTTTTTTAAAAACAATAAAAATGGCCCATTATTGACTTTCAGTCTCTAATCTATGTATAACGTCTTGTAGTTCTCCTACAAAATCCAAGAAATCCATGTACATTGATTCCAAATTAGAACAAAATGTATGACTTCACTGATTATTTCGTATTTTGTGATTTAATCATCTTGTTTTTCTAGAAAAGCTGGTATAGGAGTATCGAAAATGTAGAATATTTAAATAATATACAAAATAATACCAATAATCTTAGAGATCGTTTCGTATTTCCTTGAATAGTTAATTTCGGGATTGATATTGACACAAACGGCCCATTTTGGACTTTCCGACTTTAGTCTAAAGTTCAGAACCCTGTTCTTCTTCCACAAAAACCAAGAAATGCAAGTAAATTTAGTCCAAATTAGCACAAAACTGCTAAATTTAGTGATTATTTCGTATTTTGTGCTGTAATTCTTTTGTTCTCCTAGAAAAGTTATTATAGAAATATCGAAAAGGAAGAAAAAGTTATTATCGAAATATCGAAAAGGCAGGATTTTTTAATATTATACCAAATAAAACAGATAATCTTAGAAATCTTCTCGTATTCCTCTGCGAAATAGGTTTCGGAAAGTAAATTAATACAAATGGCCCATTTTTGTCATTCAGTCTACAATCTAAGTTCAGAATCTTGAAGTTCTAATACAAAGACCAAGAAATGCGACCTAATTTAGTCGAAATAAGATCAAAAACTTTAAATTCAATGATTTTTTCCGTATTTAGAGTTGTAATTTCCTTATTTTCCAAGAGAACTTATAAAGAAGTATCAAAACTGCAAGGCTTTTGAATAATATACAAAATCATGCTCTCAATATTAGAGATCTATTCATATTTCAATGAGAAATGGGTTTTAGAATGTAAGTTAATAAAAACGACCTATTTTGGACTTTCAATCTCTAATCTAAAGTAAATTGTATCCAAATTAGAACAAAATGTCTATATTCAATGATTTCTTCATATTCTGTGCTGTAATCTCATTTTTATCCATTTTTAAGGGAAATACGAATATATTTCAGAGATAACAAGTTTTATTTAGGGTAACATATTAAAAAACCTGCATTTTCGATTCTTTGTAACAAAAGTTATAACAACTTCTCCATTAAAATAAGGAAATACGAGAAAATCATCGAATTTAGGTGGTTTATGATTATTTCGAAAGAATTAAGCTCCATTCTTGGTTTTCATAGTAGAAGTACTAAATCCTGAACTTAGATTATAGACAGAAAGTCAAAAAGTGCCATTTGTGGTAACTACCATTCCGAGACATATTTTTCAGGGAAATACGGAAAGATCTTTAAGATAATTATTTTAATTTTCTAAAATATTTGAGAATTCTGCATTTTCGATACTTCTGTAATAATCTTTCTAGGAAAACAAAGGCAATTACAGCTCAGAATTGGAAATAATCATTGAATTCACGTATTTGATTCTAATTTGAACTTATTTTCCATGCATTTCTTGGATTTTGAAGTAGAAGTGCAAGATTCTGAACTTAGATTATAGGCAGAAAATCAAAAATGGACCATTTATGTAAATCAACTTCCCAAAATTTATTTTTCAGGAAAATACGATATTATCTCGGAGATTATTGGTTTAGTCTTATAAGAAATTTAAGAATCTTGCACAATCGATATTTCCAGTGGTTTTAGAGATCTTTTCGTATTTCCCTGAAAAATAACTTTCCGGATGTAAATTATCACACATGGCCCATTTTCGGCTTTAATTCTCCAATCTAAGTTTGCAATCTTTTACTTCTCATAAAAATCCAAGAATTGCTAGTAAGTGGAGTTTAAATTAGAGCCAAACATCTAAATTCAATTATTATTTCGTAAATTATTTTACAAAATTAGACCTGTAATTACAGAGATCTTTGCGTATTTTCCTGAAAAATTAGTTTCCGGATGTAAATTATCACAATTAGCCAATTTTCGAATTTCATTCTCCAATCTAAGTTTGGAATCTTGTACTTCTCATATAAAATCCAAGAAATGCTAGTAAGTTAAGTTTAAATTTGAGCCAAACGGCTAAATTCAATAATTATTTCGTATTTCCATATTTTCCTAGTGATGTTATAACGAAAGAATCGAAAATGGGGATTTTTTAGAATACTACTCTTAATAAATCAAATATTCTTGGAGATATTTTCGTATTTCCCTTAAAAATGGATTACAAGGAGATTACGATACAATATACGATGAAATCATAGAATTTAGACTTTTTGTTCCAATTTGAGCTTAATTTACCCTAAACTATTGACTAAATGGGTCGTTCTTGTTATCTTACGCTCCAAAAGCCATTTTTTAGGGAAATATAAATAGATCTCTAAGATAAATAGAATTTTTTTGCATGAAATCTTACATTTTTCATACTTCTTTAATACGTTGTATTGGAAAACTCAATATACTTGCATTTCTTGAAAATGCAGGATTAATTAAATATTATAGAAAAAAATAATAATAATCTTATAGTTCCTTTTGTATTTCCTTGAAAAATAAATTTCGGGATGTAAATTAACCCAAATGGTCCATTTTGAGCTCTCTATCTCTGATCTCAGTTCACAATCTTGTACTTCTACTACAAAAACCAAGAAATGTAAGTATATTGAGTTTTCCAAGACAACGTATAAAGAAGTATCAAAAATGCAAGAGTTCATGCAAAATAATACTACTAATCTTCGAGATCTATTCATATTTCCCTAAAAAATGAGTTTTGAAGCATAAGTTAATAAAAACGACCCATTTAGTCTAAATTGAGCTCAAATTAGAACGAAAAGACTAAATTCAATGATTCCTTCGTATTTTGTGCCGTAATCTCCTTGTATTCCATTTTTAAGGCAAATACGAAAATTACTCCAAGCATATTAATTTTATTTAGAGTAGTATTCTAAAAATCTTCCATTTTCGATTCATTCGTTATAATATCTCTAGGAAAATATGGAAATTCGAAATATCCTTTGAATTTGGATGTTTGGCTCTAATTTAAACTCAACTTACCAGCATTTCTTGGATTTTATATGAGAAGTACAAGATTCCAAACTTAGATTGGAGAAGGAGATCCGAAAATGGGCTATTTGTAATAATTTACACCCGGAAACTTATTTTTCAGGGAAATACGGAAAGATCTCTAAAATTCCTGGTCTAATTTTGCAAAATAATTTAGAATCCTTCATTATCAATACTTCTTACTAACTTTTCTGGGAAAACAAGGGAATTACAGTACAAGATGGAAAATATTCTATGAATTCAAAAATTTTGTTCAAATTTTGATTCAGTTCATTTGCATTACTTGTGTTTTGTAAGAGAAGTACAGGACTCTGGAATTAGATTAGAGACGGAAAGACGAAAATAGGCTAATTTTGTTAATTCAGAGAATTAGAGAATATGTCTAAAATTATTGGTTTAATTGTATAAGATATTTATAAATTCTTCATTTTCAGTAGATATTCGCTATCTATATTCCCATCCCATGGATGTATAATATTTCCATTTAAAAAAATTGCATTTCTGTACAGTTTTTAACAAAAATATCCTTCTAAAAACGTCCAATCCTTTATTTAGTTTAATGTCCGTGTCCAATGAGGCGGGTGATATACAATATCCAACGGGTTGATATGGAGGGTCTTCTACGTAGGTTCTGACCGGTGCGCCAAGAAACACGGCAATTTTTCCAACATCTATTTACTTTTATTTCATATAATATTTAAAAGTCATGAATTTTTGGTCCTCCTCTTGTAACTTTACTAGGAAAACAAAGAAATTGCAACAATAAGAAAGAAATAATCATTGAATTTAAAATTTTTGTTCGTATTTCTTCTAAAATATGTGGCCCTTCTTGGTTTTAATATTAGAATTACAAGTGTCTGATCTTAGATTATAGACAGAAAGTCAAAAATGGACCGTTTGTATTAATATACTTCAAGAAATGTTCTTTTTTGGGAAGTTTTGTAAATCTCAGCACATTTTTGAATTTCTCCGAAAGTAGTGTAAGATTTGACTTCTAGAACACCCTCAGGCTATATATTAATTTACAAATAATGGTAATTATTATTCAATGTGTGTATCAAATTAAGGTCTAAATTGTCAGTTAGATTTATATCGGAACTGTAAGTATGTGTTATGTGTGTAACAAGTTGTTGTTATACAGGGTGATATAAAAAAGCTAGTACATGAAATTAATCACTGGTCGGGAACTCCGCGTGTGGGGTGGCTTGGATTTTGTAAGAAAAGTACTAGATTTTTGAACTAGATTAGACACAGAAAGACGAAAATAGGCTAATTTTGTTAATTTACTCAACAAAACTGATTGATGCAGAGAAGAACGAGAATATGTCTAAGATTATATTCTAATTTAATAGGATATTTATAAATTCTTCATTTTCAGTAGATACTCGCTATCTATATTACCATCCCATTGATGAATAATATTTCCATTTAAAAAAATTATATTTCTGTACAGTTTTTAACAAAGATATCCTTCTAAAAACGTCTAATCCATTATTTAGTTTAATGTCCGTGTCCAATGAGGCGGGTAATTTTCAATATTCAAGGAATTGATATGGAGGGTCCTCTAGGTAGGTTAAGACCGGCGCGCCAAGAAACACGGCAATTCTTCCAACATCTTAATTAAATAAATTAAATAAATTAAATAAATTAAATAAATTAAATAAATTAAATAAATTAAATAAATTAAATAAATTAAATAAATTAAATAAATTAAATAAATTAAATAAATTAAATAAATTAAATAAATTAAATAAATTAAATAAATTAAATAAATTAAATAAATTAAATAAATTAAATAAATTAAATAAATTAAATAAATTAAATAAATTAAATAAATTAAATAAATTAAATAAATTAAATAAATTAAATAAATTAAATAAATTAAATAAATTAAATAAATTAAATAAATTAAATAAATTAAATAAATTAAATAAATTAAATAAATTAAATAAATTAAATAAATTAAATAAATTAAATAAATTAAATAAATTAAATAAATTAAATAAATTAAATAAATTAAATAAATTAAATAAATTAAATAAATTAAATAAATTAAATAAATTAAATAAATTAAATAAATTAAATAAATTAAATAAATTAAATAAATTAAATAAATTAAATAAATTAAATAAATTAAATAAATTAAATAAATTAAATAAATTAAATAAATTAAATAAATTAAATAAATTAAATAAATTAAATAAATTAAATAAATTAAATAAATTAAATAAATTAAATAAATTAAATAAATTAAATAAATTAAATAAATTAAATAAATTAAATAAATTAAATAAATTAAATAAATTAAATAAATTAAATAAATTAAATAAATTAAATAAATTAAATAAATTAAATAAATTAAATAAATTAAATAAATTAAATAAATTAAATAAATTAAATAAATTAAATAAATTAAATAAATTAAATAAATTAAATAAATTAAATAAATTAAATAAATTAAATATTTTAAATAAATTAAATAAACTAAAAACATTAAATAAATTTATTTAATTTAATTTATTTAATTTATTAATTTTTTTAATTTATTAATTTATTTAATTTATTTAATTTATTTAATTTATTTAGTTTATTTAATTTATTTAATTTATTTAATTTATTTAATTTATTTAATTTATTTAATTTATTTAATTTATTTAATTTATTTAATTTATTTAATTTATTTAATTTATTTAATTTATTTAATTTATTTAATTTATTTAATTTATTTAATTTATTTAATTTATTTAATTTATTTAATTTATTTAATTTATTTAATTTATTTAATTTATTTAATTTATTTAATTTATTTAATTTATTTAGTTTATTTAATTTATTTAATTTATTTAATTTATTTAATTTATTTAATTTATTTAATTTATTTAATTTATTTAATTTATTTAATTTATTTAATTTATTTAATTTATTTAATTTATTTAATTTATTTAATTTATTTAATTTATTTAATTTAATTTATTTAATTAATTTGTTTAATTTAATTTATTAAATTTATTTAATTTATTTAATTTATTTAATTTATTTAATTTATTTAATTTATTTAATTTATTTAATTTATTTAATTTATTTAATTTATTTAATTTATTTAATTTATTTAATTTATTTAATTTATTTAATTTATTTAATTTATTTAATTTATTTAATTTATTTAATTTATTTAATTTATTTAATTTATTTAATTTATTTAATTTATTTAATTTATTTAATTTATTTAATTTATTTAATTTATTTAATTTATTTAATTTATTTAATTTATTTAATTTATTTAATTTATTTAATTTATTTAATTTATTTAATTTATTTAATTTATTTAATTTATTTAATTTATTTAATTTATTTAATTTATTTAATTTATTTAATTTATTTAATTTATTTAATTTATTTAATTTATTTAATTTATTTAATTTATTTAATTTATTTAATTTATTTAATTTATTTAATTTATTTAATTTATTTAATTTATTTAATTTATTTAATTTATTTAATTTATTTAATTTATTTAATTTATTTAATTTATTTAATTTATTTAATTTATTTAATTTATTTAATTTATTTAATTTATTTAATTTATTTAATTTATTTAATTTATTTAGTTTATTTAATTTATTTAATTTATTTAATTTATTTAATTTATTTAATTTATTTAATTTATTTAATTTATTTAATTTATTTAATTTATTTAATTTATTTAATTTATTTAATTTAATTTATTTAATTAATTTGTTTAATTTAATTTATTAAATTTATTTAATTTATTTAATTTATTTAATTTATTTAATTTATTTAATTTATTTAATTTATTTAATTTATTTAATTTATTTAATTTATTTAATTTATTTAATTTATTTAATTTATTTAATTTATTTAATTTATTTAATTTATTTAATTTATTTAATTTATTTAATTTATTTAATTTATTTAATTTATTTAATTTATTTAATTTATTTAATTTATTTATTTAATTTAATTTATTTAATTTATTTAATTTATTTAATTTATTTAATTTATTTAATTTATTTAAATTATTTAATTTATTTAATTTATTTATTTAATTTAATTTATTTAATTTATTTATTTATTTAATTTATTTAATTTATTTAATTTATTTAATTTATTTAATTTATTTAATTTATTTAATTTATTTAATTTATTTAATTTATTTAATTTATTTAATTTATTTAATTTATTTAATTTATTTAATTTATTTAATTTATTTAATTTATTTAATTTATTTAATTTATTTAATTTATTTAATTTATTTAATTTATTTAATTTATTTAATTTATTTAATTTATTTAATTTATTTAATTTATTTAATTTATTTAATTTATTTAATTTATTTAATTTATTTAATTTATTTAATTTATTTAATTTATTTAATTTATTTAATTTATTTAATTTATTTAATTTATTTAATTTATTTAATTTATTTAATTTATTTAATTTATTTAATTTATTTAATTTATTTAATTTATTTAATTTATTTAATTTATTTAATTTATTTAATTTATTTAATTTATTTAATTTATTTAATTTATTTAATTTATTTAATTTATTTAATTTATTTAATTTATTTAATTTATTTAATTTAATTTATTTAATTTATTTAATTTGTTTAATTTATTTAATTTGTTTAATTTATTTAATTTGTTTAATTTATTTAATTTGTTTAATTTATTTAATTTGTTTAATTTATTTAATTTGTTTAATTTATTTAATTTGTTTAATTTATTTAATTTGTTTAATTTATTTAATTTGTTTAATTTATTTAATTTGTTTAATTTATTTAATTTGTTTAATTTATTTAATTTGTTTAATTTATTTAATTTGTTTAATTTATTTAATTTGTTTAATTTATTTAATTTGTTTAATTTATTTAATTTGTTTAATTTATTTAATTTGTTTAATTTATTTAATTTGTTTAATTTATTTAATTTGTTTAATTTATTTAATTTGTTTAATTTATTTAATTTGTTTAATTTATTTAATTTGTTTAATTTATTTAATTTGTTTAATTTATTTAATTTGTTTAATTTATTTAATTTGTTTAATTTATTTAATTTGTTTAATTTATTTAATTTGTTTAATTTATTTAATTTGTTTAATTTATTTAATTTGTTTAATTTATTTAATTTGTTTAATTTATTTAATTTGTTTAATTTATTTAATTTGTTTAATTTATTTAATTTGTTTAATTTATTTAATTTGTTTAATTTATTTAATTTATTGTACTTCTAGTTTGTGGGTTTAATTTTTATAATTTCTAATAAATTTCTTCATCACAACGACGAAAACCATTGAAAGTTTTAATTTTCTATTATGTCCCGAACGTCGAAATTTTTTTCCCACGCAAGGTGGCCAAGTGACTACTAGGATTTTTGGAGATTTCCAAAATCTCCCAAAATAATGCATTTCTTGAAGTATATAATTACAAACGGTCCATTTTTACCTTTCTCTCTATAATCAAAGTTAAGAATCTTTTTATTCTAATACAGAAACCAAGAAATGTCGCCTACTTAAGATGAAATAAGAATACAAATTTTAAATTCAATGATTATTTCTTATTTTTTTGTTGTAATGTCGTTGTTTTCCTAGTGAAGTTAAAACAGGAGTATTAAAAATACAAAATTTTTAAATATTACATAAAATAATACAAATCATATTCGAGATCTTTTCGTATTTCCCCGAAAAATGGTTTTTGAAAAGTAAATTAACAAAAACGGCCCAATTTTGTCTTTCAATCTCTAATCTCTATTAAAAATCTTGTACTTTTACTACAAAAAGCAAGATATCCTGTAATTTGATTTGAAATAAGAACAAAATGTGTGATTTCACTGATTAATTCGGATTTTGTGATATAAATATCTTGTCTTTCAAAGAAAGTTAGAATAGAAGTGTCGAAAACGCAGCAATCTTAATATGTCAAATTTTAATGGATTATACAAAAATTTATTTACTTCCTGATGTTCTCATATTAACAGATTTCTTTGAAGATTTTCGAAATGTGTCGCTAAACATATAAAATTAGATCTCGCACAATACTTTACATCTCCCGGTTTAAGTAAGGATGCAATGTTACGATTCACAAAAGTTAAATTAGAATTCTAACTGATATTAACATGTTACATTTTTTTTAAAAACAATAAAAATGGCCCATTATTGACTTTCAGTCTCTAATCTATGTATAACGTCTTGTAGTTCTCCTACAAAATCCAAGAAATCCATGTACATTGATTCCAAATTAGAACAAAATGTATGACTTCACTGATTATTTCGTATTTTGTGATTTAATCATCTTGTTTTTCTAGAAAAGCTGGTATAGGAGTATCGAAAATGTAGAATATTTAAATAATATACAAAATAATACCAATAATCTTAGAGATCGTTTCGTATTTCCTTGAATAGTTAATTTCGGGATTGATATTGACACAAACGGCCCATTTTGGACTTTCCGACTTTAGTCTAAAGTTCAGAACCCTGTTCTTCTTCCACAAAAACCAAGAAATGCAAGTAAATTTAGTCCAAATTAGCACAAAACTGCTAAATTTAGTGATTATTTCGTATTTTGTGCTGTAATTCTTTTGTTCTCCTAGAAAAGTTATTATAGAAATATCGAAAAGGAAGAAAAAGTTATTATCGAAATATCGAAAAGGCAGGATTTTTTAATATTATACCAAATAAAACAGATAATCTTAGAAATCTTCTCGTATTCCTCTGCGAAATAGGTTTCGGAAAGTAAATTAATACAAATGGCCCATTTTTGTCATTCAGTCTACAATCTAAGTTCAGAATCTTGAAGTTCTAATACAAAGACCAAGAAATGCGACCTAATTTAGTCGAAATAAGATCAAAAACTTTAAATTCAATGATTTTTTCCGTATTTAGAGTTGTAATTTCCTTATTTTCCAAGAGAACTTATAAAGAAGTATCAAAACTGCAAGGCTTTTGAATAATATACAAAATCATGCTCTCAATATTAGAGATCTATTCATATTTCAATGAGAAATGGGTTTTAGAATGTAAGTTAATAAAAACGACCTATTTTGGACTTTCAATCTCTAATCTAAAGTAAATTGTATCCAAATTAGAACAAAATGTCTATATTCAATGATTTCTTCATATTCTGTGCTGTAATCTCATTTTTATCCATTTTTAAGGGAAATACGAATATATTTCAGAGATAACAAGTTTTATTTAGGGTAACATATTAAAAAACCTGCATTTTCGATTCTTTGTAACAAAAGTTATAACAACTTCTCCATTAAAATAAGGAAATACGAGAAAATCATCGAATTTAGGTGGTTTATGATTATTTCGAAAGAATTAAGCTCCATTCTTGGTTTTCATAGTAGAAGTACTAAATCCTGAACTTAGATTATAGACAGAAAGTCAAAAAGTGCCATTTGTGGTAACTACCATTCCGAGACATATTTTTCAGGGAAATACGGAAAGATCTTTAAGATAATTATTTTAATTTTCTAAAATATTTGAGAATTCTGCATTTTCGATACTTCTGTAATAATCTTTCTAGGAAAACAAAGGCAATTACAGCTCAGAATTGGAAATAATCATTGAATTCACGTATTTGATTCTAATTTGAACTTATTTTCCATGCATTTCTTGGATTTTGAAGTAGAAGTGCAAGATTCTGAACTTAGATTATAGGCAGAAAATCAAAAATGGACCATTTATGTAAATCAACTTCCCAAAATTTATTTTTCAGGAAAATACGATATTATCTCGGAGATTATTGGTTTAGTCTTATAAGAAATTTAAGAATCTTGCACAATCGATATTTCCAGTGGTTTTAGAGATCTTTTCGTATTTCCCTGAAAAATAACTTTCCGGATGTAAATTATCACACATGGCCCATTTTCGGCTTTAATTCTCCAATCTAAGTTTGCAATCTTTTACTTCTCATAAAAATCCAAGAATTGCTAGTAAGTGGAGTTTAAATTAGAGCCAAACATCTAAATTCAATTATTATTTCGTAAATTATTTTACAAAATTAGACCTGTAATTACAGAGATCTTTGCGTATTTTCCTGAAAAATTAGTTTCCGGATGTAAATTATCACAATTAGCCAATTTTCGAATTTCATTCTCCAATCTAAGTTTGGAATCTTGTACTTCTCATATAAAATCCAAGAAATGCTAGTAAGTTAAGTTTAAATTTGAGCCAAACGGCTAAATTCAATAATTATTTCGTATTTCCATATTTTCCTAGTGATGTTATAACGAAAGAATCGAAAATGGGGATTTTTTAGAATACTACTCTTAATAAATCAAATATTCTTGGAGATATTTTCGTATTTCCCTTAAAAATGGATTACAAGGAGATTACGATACAATATACGATGAAATCATAGAATTTAGACTTTTTGTTCCAATTTGAGCTTAATTTACCCTAAACTATTGACTAAATGGGTCGTTCTTGTTATCTTACGCTCCAAAAGCCATTTTTTAGGGAAATATAAATAGATCTCTAAGATAAATAGAATTTTTTTGCATGAAATCTTACATTTTTCATACTTCTTTAATACGTTGTATTGGAAAACTCAATATACTTGCATTTCTTGAAAATGCAGGATTAATTAAATATTATAGAAAAAAATAATAATAATCTTATAGTTCCTTTTGTATTTCCTTGAAAAATAAATTTCGGGATGTAAATTAACCCAAATGGTCCATTTTGAGCTCTCTATCTCTGATCTCAGTTCACAATCTTGTACTTCTACTACAAAAACCAAGAAATGTAAGTATATTGAGTTTTCCAAGACAACGTATAAAGAAGTATCAAAAATGCAAGAGTTCATGCAAAATAATACTACTAATCTTCGAGATCTATTCATATTTCCCTAAAAAATGAGTTTTGAAGCATAAGTTAATAAAAACGACCCATTTAGTCTAAATTGAGCTCAAATTAGAACGAAAAGACTAAATTCAATGATTCCTTCGTATTTTGTGCCGTAATCTCCTTGTATTCCATTTTTAAGGCAAATACGAAAATTACTCCAAGCATATTAATTTTATTTAGAGTAGTATTCTAAAAATCTTCCATTTTCGATTCATTCGTTATAATATCTCTAGGAAAATATGGAAATTCGAAATATCCTTTGAATTTGGATGTTTGGCTCTAATTTAAACTCAACTTACCAGCATTTCTTGGATTTTATATGAGAAGTACAAGATTCCAAACTTAGATTGGAGAAGGAGATCCGAAAATGGGCTATTTGTAATAATTTACACCCGGAAACTTATTTTTCAGGGAAATACGGAAAGATCTCTAAAATTCCTGGTCTAATTTTGCAAAATAATTTAGAATCCTTCATTATCAATACTTCTTACTAACTTTTCTGGGAAAACAAGGGAATTACAGTACAAGATGGAAAATATTCTATGAATTCAAAAATTTTGTTCAAATTTTGATTCAGTTCATTTGCATTACTTGTGTTTTGTAAGAGAAGTACAGGACTCTGGAATTAGATTAGAGACGGAAAGACGAAAATAGGCTAATTTTGTTAATTCAGAGAATTAGAGAATATGTCTAAAATTATTGGTTTAATTGTATAAGATATTTATAAATTCTTCATTTTCAGTAGATATTCGCTATCTATATTCCCATCCCATGGATGTATAATATTTCCATTTAAAAAAATTGCATTTCTGTACAGTTTTTAACAAAAATATCCTTCTAAAAACGTCCAATCCTTTATTTAGTTTAATGTCCGTGTCCAATGAGGCGGGTGATATACAATATCCAACGGGTTGATATGGAGGGTCTTCTACGTAGGTTCTGACCGGTGCGCCAAGAAACACGGCAATTTTTCCAACATCTATTTACTTTTATTTCATATAATATTTAAAAGTCATGAATTTTTGGTCCTCCTCTTGTAACTTTACTAGGAAAACAAAGAAATTGCAACAATAAGAAAGAAATAATCATTGAATTTAAAATTTTTGTTCGTATTTCTTCTAAAATATGTGGCCCTTCTTGGTTTTAATATTAGAATTACAAGTGTCTGATCTTAGATTATAGACAGAAAGTCAAAAATGGACCGTTTGTATTAATATACTTCAAGAAATGTTCTTTTTTGGGAAGTTTTGTAAATCTCAGCACATTTTTGAATTTCTCCGAAAGTAGTGTAAGATTTGACTTCTAGAACACCCTCAGGCTATATATTAATTTACAAATAATGGTAATTATTATTCAATGTGTGTATCAAATTAAGGTCTAAATTGTCAGTTAGATTTATATCGGAACTGTAAGTATGTGTTATGTGTGTAACAAGTTGTTGTTATACAGGGTGATATAAAAAAGCTAGTACATGAAATTAATCACTGGTCGGGAACTCCGCGTGTGGGGTGGCTTGGATTTTGTAAGAAAAGTACTAGATTTTTGAACTAGATTAGACACAGAAAGACGAAAATAGGCTAATTTTGTTAATTTACTCAACAAAACTGATTGATGCAGAGAAGAACGAGAATATGTCTAAGATTATATTCTAATTTAATAGGATATTTATAAATTCTTCATTTTCAGTAGATACTCGCTATCTATATTACCATCCCATTGATGAATAATATTTCCATTTAAAAAAATTATATTTCTGTACAGTTTTTAACAAAGATATCCTTCTAAAAACGTCTAATCCATTATTTAGTTTAATGTCCGTGTCCAATGAGGCGGGTAATTTTCAATATTCAAGGAATTGATATGGAGGGTCCTCTAGGTAGGTTAAGACCGGCGCGCCAAGAAACACGGCAATTCTTCCAACATCTTAATTAAATAAATTAAATAAATTAAATAAATTAAATAAATTAAATAAATTAAATAAATTAAATAAATTAAATAAATTAAATAAATTAAATAAATTAAATAAATTAAATAAATTAAATAAATTAAATAAATTAAATAAATTAAATAAATTAAATAAATTAAATAAATTAAATAAATTAAATAAATTAAATAAATTAAATAAATTAAATAAATTAAATAAATTAAATAAATTAAATAAATTAAATAAATTAAATAAATTAAATAAATTAAATAAATTAAATAAATTAAATAAATTAAATAAATTAAATAAATTAAATAAATTAAATAAATTAAATAAATTAAATAAATTAAATAAATTAAATAAATTAAATAAATTAAATAAATTAAATAAATTAAATAAATTAAATAAATTAAATAAATTAAATAAATTAAATAAATTAAATAAATTAAATAAATTAAATAAATTAAATAAATTAAATAAATTAAATAAATTAAATAAATTAAATAAATTAAATAAATTAAATAAATTAAATAAATTAAATAAATTAAATAAATTAAATAAATTAAATAAATTAAATAAATTAAATAAATTAAATAAATTAAATAAATTAAATAAATTAAATAAATTAAATAAATTAAATAAATTAAATAAATTAAATAAATTAAATAAATTAAATAAATTAAATAAATTAAATAAATTAAATAAATTAAATAAATTAAATAAATTAAATAAATTAAATAAATTAAATAAATTAAATAAATTAAATAAATTAAATAAATTAAATAAATTAAATAAATTAAATAAATTAAATAAATTAAATAAATTAAATAAATTAAATAAATTAAATATTTTAAATAAATTAAATAAACTAAAAACATTAAATAAATTTATTTAATTTAATTTATTTAATTTATTAATTTTTTTAATTTATTAATTTATTTAATTTATTTAATTTATTTAATTTATTTAGTTTATTTAATTTATTTAATTTATTTAATTTATTTAATTTATTTAATTTATTTAATTTATTTAATTTATTTAATTTATTTAATTTATTTAATTTATTTAATTTATTTAATTTATTTAATTTATTTAATTTATTTAATTTATTTAATTTATTTAATTTATTTAATTTATTTAATTTATTTAATTTATTTAATTTATTTAATTTATTTAATTTATTTAATTTATTTAATTTATTTAATTTATTTAATTTATTTAGTTTATTTAATTTATTTAATTTATTTAATTTATTTAATTTATTTAATTTATTTAATTTATTTAATTTATTTAATTTATTTAATTTATTTAATTTATTTAATTTATTTAATTTATTTAATTTATTTAATTTATTTAATTTATTTAATTTATTTAATTTAATTTATTTAATTAATTTGTTTAATTTAATTTATTAAATTTATTTAATTTATTTAATTTATTTAATTTATTTAATTTATTTAATTTATTTAATTTATTTAATTTATTTAATTTATTTAATTTATTTAATTTATTTAATTTATTTAATTTATTTAATTTATTTAATTTATTTAATTTATTTAATTTATTTAATTTATTTAATTTATTTAATTTATTTAATTTATTTAATTTATTTAATTTATTTAATTTATTTAATTTATTTAATTTATTTAATTTATTTAATTTATTTAATTTATTTAATTTATTTAATTTATTTAATTTATTTAATTTATTTAATTTATTTAATTTATTTAATTTATTTAATTTATTTAATTTATTTAATTTATTTAATTTATTTAATTTATTTAATTTATTTAATTTATTTAATTTATTTAATTTATTTAATTTATTTAATTTATTTAATTTATTTAATTTATTTAATTTATTTAATTTATTTAATTTATTTAATTTATTTAATTTATTTAATTTATTTAATTTATTTAATTTATTTAATTTATTTAATTTATTTAATTTATTTAATTTATTTAATTTATTTAATTTATTTAATTTATTTAATTTATTTAATTTATTTAATTTATTTAATTTATTTAATTTATTTAGTTTATTTAATTTATTTAATTTATTTAATTTATTTAATTTATTTAATTTATTTAATTTATTTAATTTATTTAATTTATTTAATTTATTTAATTTATTTAATTTAATTTATTTAATTAATTTGTTTAATTTAATTTATTAAATTTATTTAATTTATTTAATTTATTTAATTTATTTAATTTATTTAATTTATTTAATTTATTTAATTTATTTAATTTATTTAATTTATTTAATTTATTTAATTTATTTAATTTATTTAATTTATTTAATTTATTTAATTTATTTAATTTATTTAATTTATTTAATTTATTTAATTTATTTAATTTATTTAATTTATTTAATTTATTTAATTTATTTATTTAATTTAATTTATTTAATTTATTTAATTTATTTAATTTATTTAATTTATTTAATTTATTTAATTTATTTAAATTATTTAATTTATTTAATTTATTTATTTAATTTAATTTATTTAATTTATTTATTTATTTAATTTATTTAATTTATTTAATTTATTTAATTTATTTAATTTATTTAATTTATTTAATTTATTTAATTTATTTAATTTATTTAATTTATTTAATTTATTTAATTTATTTAATTTATTTAATTTATTTAATTTATTTAATTTATTTAATTTATTTAATTTATTTAATTTATTTAATTTATTTAATTTATTTAATTTATTTAATTTATTTAATTTATTTAATTTATTTAATTTATTTAATTTATTTAATTTATTTAATTTATTTAATTTATTTAATTTATTTAATTTATTTAATTTATTTAATTTATTTAATTTATTTAATTTATTTAATTTATTTAATTTATTTAATTTATTTAATTTATTTAATTTATTTAATTTATTTAATTTATTTAATTTATTTAATTTATTTAATTTATTTAATTTATTTAATTTATTTAATTTATTTAATTTATTTAATTTATTTAATTTATTTAATTTATTTAATTTATTTAATTTATTTAATTTATTTAATTTATTTAATTTATTTAATTTAATTTATTTAATTTATTTAATTTATTTAATTAATTTATTTAATTTAATTTATTTAATTTATTTAATTTATTTAATTTATTTAATTTATTTAATTTATTTAATTTATTTAATTTATTTAATTTATTTAATTTATTTAATTTATTTAATTTATTTAATTTATTTAATTTATTTAATTTATTTAATTTATTTAATTTATTTAATTTATTTAATTTATTTAATTTATTTATTTAATTTAATTTATTTATTTAATTTAATTTATTTATTTAATTTAATTTATTTATTTAATTTAATTTATTTATTTAATTTAATTTATTTAATTTATTTATTTTATTTAATTTATTTAATTTATTTAATTTATTTAATTTATTTAATTTATTTAATTTATTTAATTTATTTAATTTATTTAATTTATTTAATTTATTTAATTTATTTAATTTATTTAATTTATTTAATTTATTTAATTTATTTAATTTATTTAATTTATTTAATTTATTTAATTTATTTAATTTATTTAATTTATTTAATTTATTTAATTTATTTAATTTATTTAATTAATTTATTTAATTTAATTTATTTAATTAATTTATTTAATTTAATTTATTTAATTTATTTAATTTATTTGATTTATTTAATTTATTTAATTTATTTGATTTATTTAATTTATTTAATTTATTTCATTTATTTGATTTATTTAATTTATTTCATTTATTTGATTTATTTAATTTATTTAATTTATTTAATTTATTTAATTTATTTAATTTATTTAATTTATTTAATTTATTTAATTTATTTAATTTATTTAATTTATTTAATTTATTTAATTTATTTAATTTATTTAATTAATTTATTTAATTTAATTTATTTAATTAATTTATTTAATTTAATTTATTTAATTTATTTAATTTATTTAATTTATTTAATTTATTTAATTTATTTAATTTATTTAATTTATTTAATTTATTTAATTTATTTAATTTATTTAATTTATTTAATTTATTTAATTTATTTAATTTATTTAATTTATTTAATTTATTTAATTTATTTAATTTATTTAATTTATTTAATTTATTTAATTTATTTAATTTATTTAATTTATTTAATTTATTTAATTTATTTAATTTATTTAATTTATTTAATTTATTTAATTTATTTAATTTATTTAATTTATTTAATTTATTTAATTTATTTAATTTATTTAATTTATTTAATTTATTTAATTTATTTAATTTATTTAATTTATTTAATTTATTTAATTTATTTAATTTATTTAATTTATTTAATTTATTTAATTTATTTAATTTATTTAATTTATTTAATTTATTTAATTTATTTAATTTATTTAATTTATTTAATTTATTTAATTTATTTAATTTATTTAATTTATTTAATTTATTTAATTTATTTAATTTATTTAATTTATTTAATTTATTTAATTTATTTAATTTATTTAATTTATTTAATTTATTTAATTTATTTAATTTATTTAATTTATTTAATTTATTTAATTTATTTAATTTATTTAATTTATTTAATTTATTTAATTTATTTAATTTATTTAATTTATTTAATTTATTTAATTTATTTAATTTATTTAATTTATTTAATTTATTTAATTTATTTAATTTATTTAATTTATTTAATTTATTTAATTTATTTAATTTATTTAATTTATTTAATTTATTTAATTTATTTAATTTATTTAATTTATTTAATTTATTTAATTTATTTAATTTATTTAATTTATTTAATTTATTTAATTTATTAATTTATTTAATTTATTTAATTTATTTAATTTATTTAATTTATTTAATTTATTTAATTTATTTAATTTATTTAATTTATTTAATTTATTTAATTTATTTAATTTATTTAATTTATTTAATTTATTTAATTTATTTAATTTATTTAATTTATTTAATTTATTTAATTTATTTAATTTATTTAATTTATTTAATTTATTTAATTTATTTAATTTATTTAATTTATTTAATTTATTTAATTTATTTAATTTATTTAATTTATTTAATTTATTTAATTTATTTAATTTATTTAATTTATTTAATTTATTTAATTTATTTAATTTATTTAATTTATTTAATTTATTTAATTTATTTAATTTATTTAATTTATTTAATTTATTTAATTTATTTAATTTATTTAATTTATTTAATTTATTTAATTTATTTAATTTATTTAATTTATTTAATTTATTTAATTTATTTAATTTATTTAATTTATTTAATTTATTTAATTTATTTAATTTATTTAATTTATTTAATTTATTTAATTTATTTAATTTATTTAATTTATTTAATTTATTTAATTTATTTAATTTATTTAATTTATTTAATTTATTTAATTTATTTAATTTATTGTACTTCTAGTTTGTGGGTTTAATTTTTATAATTTCTAATAAATTTCTTCATCACAACGACGAAAACCATTGAAAGTTTTAATTTTCTATTATGTCCCGAACGTCGAAATTTTTTTCCCACGCAAGGTGGCCAAGTGACTACTAGGATTTTTGGAGATTTCCAAAATCTCCCAAAATAATGCATTTCTTGAAGTATATAATTACAAACGGTCCATTTTTACCTTTCTGTCTATAATCAAAGTTAAGAATCTTTTTATTCTAATACAGAAACCAAGAAATGTCGCCTACTTAAGATGAAATAAGAATACAAATTTTAAATTCAATGATTATTTCTTATTTTTTTGTTGTAATGTCGTTGTTTTCCTAGTGAAGTTAAAACAGGAGTATTAAAAATACAAAATTTTTAAATATTACTTAAAATAATACAAATCATATTCGAGATCTTTTCGTATTTCCCCGAAAAATGGTTTTTGAAAAGTAAATTAACAAAAACGGCCCAATTTTGTCTTTCAATCTCTAATCTCTATCAAAAATCTTGTACTTTTACTACAAAAAGCAAGATATCCTGTAATTTGATTTCAAATAAGAACAAAATGTGTGATTTCACTGATTAATTCGGATTTTGTGATATAAATATCTTGTCTTTCAAAGAAAGTTAGAATAGAAGTGTCGAAAACGCAGCAATCTTAATATGTCAAATTTTAATGGATTATACAAAAATTTATTTACTTCCTGATGTTCTCATATTAACAGATTTCTTTGAAGATTTTCGAAATGTGTCGCTAAACATATAAAATTAGATCTCGCACAATACTTTACATCTCCCGGTTTAAGTAAGGATGCAATGTTACGATTCACAAAAGTTAAATTAGAATTCTAACTGATATTAACATGTTACATTTTTTTTAAAAACAATAAAAATGGCCCATTATTGACTTTCAGTCTCTAATCTATGTATAACGTCTTGTAGTTCTCCTACAAAATCCAAGAAATCCATGTACATTGATTCCAAATTAGAACAAAATGTATGACTTCACTGATTATTTCGTATTTTGTGATTTAATCATCTTGTTTTTCTAGAAAAGCTGGTATAGGAGTATCGAAAATGTAGAATATTTAAATAATATTCAAAATAATACCAATAATCTTAGAGATCGTTTCGTATTTCCTTGAATAGTTAATTTCGGGATTGATATTGACACAAACGGCCCATTTTGGACTTTCCGACTTTAGTCTAAAGTTCAGAACCCTGTTCTTCTTCCACAAAAACCAAGAAATGCAAGTAAATTTAGTCCAAATTAGCACAAAACTGCTAAATTTAGTGATTATTTCGTATTTTGTGCTGTAATTCTTTTGTTCTCCTAGAAAAGTTATTATAGAAATATCGAAAAGGAAGAAAAAGTTATTATCGAAATATCGAAAAGGCAGGATTTTTTAATATTATACCAAATAAAACAGATAATCTTAGAAATCTTCTCGTATTCCTCTGCGAAATAGGTTTCGGAAAGTAAATTAATACAAATGGCCCATTTTTGTCATTCAGTCTACAATCTAAGTTCAGAATCTTGAAGTTCTAATACAAAGACCAAGAAATGCGACCTAATTTAGTCGAAATAAGATCAAAAACTTTAAATTCAATGATTTTTTCCGTATTTAGAGTTGTAATTTCCTTATTTTCCAAGAGAACTTATAAAGAAGTATCAAAACTGCAAGGCTTTTGAATAATATACAAAATCATGCTCTCAATATTAGAGATCTATTCATATTTCAATGAGAAATGGGTTTTAGAATGTAAGTTAATAAAAACGACCTATTTTGGACTTTCAATCTCTAATCTAAAGTAAATTGTATCCAAATTAGAACAAAATGTCTATATTCAATGATTTCTTCATATTCTGTGCTGTAATCTCATTTTTATCCATTTTTAAGGGAAATACGAATATATTTCAGAGATAACAAGTTTTATTTAGGGTAACATATTAAAAAACCTGCATTTTCGATTCTTTGTAACAAAAGTTATAACAACTTCTCCATTAAAATAAGGAAATACGAGAAAATCATCGAATTTAGGTGCTTTATGATTATTTCGAAAGAATTAAGCTCCATTCTTGGTTTTCATAGTAGAAGTACTAAATCCTGAACTTAGATTATAGACAGAAAGTCAAAAAGTGCCATTTGTGGTAACTACCATTCCGAGACATATTTTTCAGGGAAATACGGAAAGATCTTTAAGATAATTATTTTAATTTTCTAAAATATTTGAGAATTCTGCATTTTCGATACTTCTGTAATAATCTTTCTAGGAAAACAAAGGCAATTACAGCTCAGAATTGGAAATAATCATTGAATTCACGTATTTGATTCTAATTTGAACTTATTTTCCATACATTTCTTGGATTTTGAAGTAGAAGTGCAAGATTCTGAACTTAGATTATAGGCAGAAAATCAAAAATGGACCATTTATGTAAATCAACTTCCCAAAATTTATTTTTCAGGAAAATACGATATTATCTCGGAGATTATTGGTTTAGTCTTATAAGAAATTTAAGAATCTTGCACAATCGATATTTCCAGTGGTTTTAGAGATCTTTTCGTATTTCCCTGAAAAATAACTTTCCGGATGTAAATTATCACACATTTTCGGCTTTAATTCTCCAATCTAAGTTTGCAATCTTTTACTTCTCATAAAAATCCAAGAATTGCTAGTAAGTGGAGTTTAAATTAGAGCCAAACATCTAAATTCAATTATTATTTCGTAAATTATTTTACAAAATTAGACCTGTAATTACAGAGATCTTTCCGTATTTTCCTGAAAAATTAGTTTCCGGATGTAAATTATCACAATTAGCCAATTTTCGAATTTCATTCTCCAATCTAAGTTTGGAATCTTGTACTTCTCATATAAAATCCAAGAAATGCTAGTAAGTTAAGTTTAAATTTGAGCCAAACGGCTAAATTCAATGATTATTTCGTATTTCCATATTTTCCTAGTGATGTTATAACGAAAGAATCGAAAATGGGGATTTTTTAGAATACTACTCTTAATAAATCAAATATTCTTGGAGATATTTTCGTATTTCCCTTAAAAATGGATTACAAGGAGATTACGATACAATATACGATGAAATCATAGAATTTAGACTTTTTGTTCCAATTTGAGCTTAATTTACCCTAAACTATTGACTAAATGGGTCGTTCTTGTTATCTTACGCTCCAAAAGCCATTTTTTAGGGAAATATAAATAGATCTCTAAGATAAATAGAATTTTTTTGCATGAAATCTTACATTTTTCATACTTCTTTAATACGTTGTATTGGAAAACTCAATATACTTGCATTTCTTGAAAATGCAGGATTAATTAAATATTATAGAAAAAAATAATAATAATCTTATAGTTCCTTTTGTATTTCCTTGAAAAATAAATTTCGGGATGTAAATTAACCCAAATGGTCCATTTTGAGCTCTCTATCTCTGATCTCAGTTCACAATCTTGTACTTCTACTACAAAAACCAAGAAATGTAAGTATATTGAGTTTTCCAAGACAACGTATAAAGAAGTATCAAAAATGCAAGAGTTCATGCAAAATAATACTACTAATCTTCGAGATCTATTCATATTTCCCTAAAAAATGAGTTTTGAAGCGTAAGTTAATAAAAACGACCCATTTAGTCTAAATTGAGCTCAAATTAGAACGAAAAGACTAAATTCAATGATTCCTTCGTATTTTGTGCCGTAATCTCCTTGTATTCCATTTTTAAGGCAAATACGAAAATTACTCCAAGCATATTAATTTTATTTAGAGTAGTATTCTAAAAATCCTCCATTTTCGATTCATTCGTTATAATATCTCTAGGAAAATATGGAAATTCGAAATATCCTTTGAATTTAGATGTTTGGCTCTAATTTAAACTCAACTTACCAGCATTTCTTGGATTTTATATGAGAAGTACAAGATTCCAAACTTAGATTGGAGAAGGAGATCCGAAAATGGGCTATTTGTAATAATTTACACCCGGAAACTTATTTTTCAGGGAAATACGGAAAGATCTCTAAAATTCCTGGTCTAATTTTGCAAAATAATTTAGAATCCTTCATTATCAATACTTCTTACTAACTTTTCTGGGAAAACAAGGGAATTACAGTACAAGATGGAAAATATTCTATGAATTCAAAAATTTTGTTCAAATCTTGATTCAGTTCATTTGCATTACTTGTGTTTTGTAAGAGAAGTACAGGACTCTGGAATTAGATTAGAGACGGAAAGACGAAAATAGGCTAATTTTGTTAATTCAGAGAATTAGAGAATATGTCTAAAATTATTGGTTTAATTGTATAAGATATTTATAAATTCTTCATTTTCAGTAGCATGGATGTATAATATTTCCATTTAAAAAAATTGCATTTCTGTACAGTTTTTAACAAAAATATCCTTCTAAAAACGTCCAATCCTTTATTTAGTTTAATGTCCGTGTCCAATGAGGCGGGTGATATTCTATATCCAACGGGTTGATATGGAGGGTCTTCTACGTAGGTTCTGACCGGTGCGCCAAGAAACACGGCAATTTTTCCAACATCTATTTACTTTTATTTCATATAATATTTAAAAGTCATGAATTTTTGGTCCTCCTCTTGTAACTTTACTAGGAAAACAAAGAAATTGCAACAATAAGAAAGAAATAATCATTGAATTTAAAATTTTTGTTCGTATTTCTTCTAAAATATGTGGCCCTTCTTGGTTTTAATATTAGAATTACAAGTGTCTGATCTTAGATTATAGACAGAAAGTCAAAAATGGACCGTTTGTATTAATATACTTCAAGAAATGTTCTTTTTTGGGAAGTTTTGTAAATCTCAGCACATTTTTGACTTTCTCCGAAAGTAGTGTAAGATTTGACTTCCAGAACACCCTCAGGCTATATATTAATTTACAAATAATGGTAATTATTATTCAATGTGTGTATCAAATTAAGGTCTAAATTGTCAGTTAGATTTATTGCGGAACTGTAAGTATGTGTTATGTGTGTAACAAGTTGTTGTTATACAGGGTGATATAAAAAAGCTAGTACATGAAATTAATCACTGGTCGGGAACTCCGCGTGTGGGGTGGCTTGGATTTTGTAAGAAAAGTACTAGATTCTGGAACTAGATTAGACACAGAAAGACGAAAATAGGCTAATTTTGTTAATTTACTCAACAAAACTGATTGATGCAGAGAAGAACGAGAATATGTCTAAGACTATATTCTAATTTCATAGGATATTTATAAATTCCTCATTTTCAGTAGATACTCGCTATCTATATTACCATCCCATTGATGAATAATATTTCCATTAAAAAAATTATATTTTTGTACAGTTTTTAACAAAGATATCCTTCTAAAAACGTCTAATCCATTATTTAGTTTAATGTCCGTGTCCAATGAGGCGGGTAATTTTCAATATTCAAGGAATTGATATGGAGGGTCCTCTAGGTAGGTTAAGACCGGCGCGCCAAGAAACACGGCAATTCTTCCAACATCTTAATTAAATAAAATAAATAAATTAAATAAATTAAATAAATTAAATAAATTAAATAAATTAAATAAATTAAATAAATTAAATAAATTAAATAAATTAAATAAATTAAATAAATTAAATAAATTAAATAAATTAAATAAATTAAATAAATTAAATAAATTAAATAAATTAAATAAATTAAATAAAATAAATAAATTAAATAAATTAAATAAATTAAATAAATTAAATAAATTAAATAAATTAAATAAATTAAATAAATTAAATAAATTAAATAAATTAAATAAATTAAATAAATTAAATAAATTAAATAAATTAATTAAATAAATTAAATAAATTAAATAAATTAAATAATTAAATAAATTAAATAAATTAAATAAATTAAATAAATTAAATAAATTAAATAAATTAAATAAATTAAATAAATTAAATAAATTAAATAAATTAAATAAATTAAATAAATTAAATAAATTAAATAAATTAAATAAATTAAATAAATTAAATAAATTAAATAAATTAAATAAATAAATAAATTAAATAAATTAAATAAATTAAATAAATTAAATAAATTAAATAAATTAAATAAATTAAATAAATTAAATAAATTAAATAAATTAAATAAATTAAATAAATTAAATAAATTAAATAAATTAAATAAATTAAATAAATTAAATAAATTAAATAAATTAAATAAATTAAATAAATTAAATAAATTAAATAAATTAAATAAATTAAATAAATTAAATAAATTAAATAAATTAAATAAATTAAATAAATTAAATAAATTAAATAAATTAATAAATTAAATAAATTAAATAAATTAAATAAATTAAATAAATTAAATAAATTAAATAAATTAAATAAATTAAATAAATTAAATAAATTAAATAAATTAAATAAATTAAATAAATCAAATAAATTAAATAAATTAAATAAATTAAATAAATTAAATAAATTAAATAAAATAAATAAATTAAATAAATTAAATAAATTAAATAAATTAAATAAATTAAATAAATTAAATAAATTAAATAAATTAAATAAATTAAATAAATTAAATAAATTAAATAAATTAAATAAATTAAATAAATTAAATAAATTAAATAAATTAAATAAATTAAATAAATTAAATAAATTAAATAAATTAAATAAATTAAATAAATTAAATAAATTAAATAAATTAAATAAATTAAATAAATTAAATAAATTAAATAAATTAAATAAATTAAATAAATTAAATAAATTAAATAAATTAAATAAATTAAATAAATTAAATAAATTAAATAAATTAAATAAATTAAATAAATTAAATAAATTAAATAAATTAAATAAATTAAATAAATTAAATAAAATAAATAAATTAAATAAATTAAATAAATTAAATAAATTAAATAAATTAAATAAATTAAATAAATTAAATAAATTAAATAAATTAAATAAATTAAATAAATTGAATAAATTAAATAAATTAAATAAATTAAATAAATTGAATAAATTGAATAAATTAAATAAATTAAATAAATTAAATAAATTAAATAAATTAAATAAATTAAATAAATTGAATAAATTGAATAAATTGAATAAATTGAATAAATTGAATAAATTAAATAAATTGAATAAATTAAATAAATTAAATAAATTAAATAAATTAAATAAATTAAATAAATTAAATAAATTAAATAAATTAAATAAATTAAATAAATTAAATAAATTAAATAAATTAAATAAATTAAATAAATTAAATAAATTAAATAAATTAAATAAATTAAATAAATTAAATAAATTAAATATTTTAAATAAATTAAATATTTTAAATAAATTAAATAAATTAAATAAATAAATAAACTAAAAACATTAAATAAATTTATTTAATTTAATTTATTTAATTTATTAATTTTTTTAATTTATTAATTTATTTAATTTATTTATTAATTTATTTAATTTATTTAATTTATTTAATTTATTTAATTTATTTAATTTATTTAATTTATTTAATTTATTTAATTTATTTAATTTATTTAATTTATTTAATTTATTTAATTTATTTAATTTATTTAATTTATTTAATTTATTTAATTTATTTAATTTATTTAATTTATTTAATTTATTTAATTATTTAATTTATTTAATTTATTTAATTTATTTAATTTATTTAATTTATTTAATTTATTCAATTTATTTAATTTATTTAATTTATTTAATTTATTTAATTTAATTTATTTAATTTATTTAATTTATTTAATTTAATTTATTTAATTTATTTATTTAATTTAATTTATTTAATTTATTTATTTAATTTAATTTATTTAATTTATTTATTTAATTTAATTTATTTAATTTATTTATTTAATTTAATTTATTTAATTTATTTATTTAATTTAATTTATTTAATTTATTTATTTAATTTAATTTATTTAATTTATTTATTTAATTTAATTTATTTAATTTATTTATTTAATTTAATTTATTTATTTAATTTAATTTATTTAATTTATTTATTTAATTTAATTTATTTAATTTATTTATTTAATTTAATTTATTTAATTTATTTATTTAATTTAATTTATTTAATTTATTTATTTAATTTAATTTATTTAATTTATTTATTTAATTTAATTTATTTAATTTATTTATTTAATTTAATTTATTTAATTTATTTAATTTATTTAATTTATTTAATTTATTTAATTTATTCAATTTATTTAATTTATTTAATTTATTTAATTTATTTAATTTATTTAATTTATTTAATTTATTTAATTTATTTAATTTATTTAATTTATTTAATTTATTTAATTTATTTAATTTATTTAATTTATTTAATTTATTTAATTTATTTAATTTATTTAATTTATTTAATTTATTTAATTTATTTAGTTTATTTAATTTATTTAATTTATTTAATTTATTTAATTTATTTAATTTATTTAATTTATTTAATTTATTTAATTTTTATAATTTATTTAATTTATTTAATTTATTTAATTTATTTAATTTATTTAATTTTTATAATTTATTTAATTTATTTAATTTATTTAATTTATTTAATTTATTTAATTTATTTAATTTTTAAAATTTATTTAATTTATTTAATTTTTAAAATTTATTTAATTTATTTAATTTTTATAATTTATTTAATTTATTTAATTTATTTAATTTTTATAATTTATTTAATTTATTTAATTTTCATAATTTATTTAATTTATTTAAATTTATAATTTATTTAATTTATTTAAATTTATAATTTATTTAATTTATTTAATTTTTATAATTTATTTAATTTATTTAATTTTTATAATTTATTTAATTTATTTAATTTTTATAATTTATTTAATTTATTTAATTTTTATAATTTATTTAATTTATTTAATTTTTATAATTTATTTAATTTATTTAATTTTTATAATTTATTTAATTTATTTAATTTTTATAATTTATTTAATTTATTTAATTTTTATAATTTATTTAATTTATTTAATTTTTATAATTTATTTAATTTATTTAATTTTTATAATTTATTTAATTTATTTAATTTTTATAATTTATTTAATTTATTTAATTTTTATTATTTATTTAATTTATTTAATTTTTATAATTTATTTAATTTATTTAATTTTTATAATTTATTTAATTTATTTAATTTTTATAATTTATTTAATTTATTTAATTTTTATAATTTATTTAATTTATTTAATTTTTATAATTTATTTAATTTATTTAATTTTTATAATTTATTTAATTTATTTAATTTTTATAATTTATTTAATTTATTTAATTTTTATAATTTATTTAATTTATTTAATTTTTATAATTTATTTAATTTATTTAATTTTTATAATTTATTTAATTTATTTAATTTTTATAATTTATTTAATTTATTTAATTTTTATAATTTATTTAATTTATTTAATTTTTATAATTTATTTAATTTATTTAATTTTTATAATTTATTTAATTTATTTAATTTTTATAATTTATTTAATTTATTTAATTTTTATAATTTATTTAATTTATTTAATTTTTATAATTTATTTAATTTATTTAATTTTTATAATTTATTTAATTTATTTAATTTTTATAATTTATTTAATTTATTTAATTTTTATAATTTATTTAATTTATTTAATTTTTATAATTTATTTAATTTATTTAATTTTTATAATTTATTTAATTTATTTAATTTTTATAATTTATTTAATTTATTTAATTTTTATAATTTATTTAATTTATTTAATTTTTATAATTTATTTAATTTATTTAATTTTTATAATTTATTTAATTTATTTAATTTTTATAATTTATTTAATTTATTTAATTTTTATAATTTATTTAATTTATTTAATTTTTATAATTTATTTAATTTATTTAATTTTTATAATTTATTTAATTTATTTAATTTTTATAATTTATTTAATTTATTTAATTTTTATAATTTATTTAATTTATTTAATTTTTATAATTTATTTAATTTATTTAATTTTTATAATTTATTTAATTTATTTAATTTTTATAATTTATTTAATTTATTTAATTTTTATAATTTATTTAATTTATTTAATTTTTATAATTTATTTAATTTATTTAATTTTTATAATTTATTTAATTTATTTAATTTTTATAATTTATTTAATTTATTTAATTTTTATAATTTATTTAATTTATTTAATTTTTATAATTTATTTAATTTATTTAATTTTTATAATTTATTTAATTTATTTAATTTTTATAATTTATTTAATTTTTATAATTTATTTAATTTATTTAATTTTTATAATTTATTTAATTTATTTAATTTTTATAATTTATTTAATTTATTTAATTTATTTAATTTATTTAATTTATTTAATTTATTTAATTTATTTAATTTATTTAATTTATTTAATTTATTTAATTTATTTAATTTATTTAATTTATTTAATTTATTTAATTTATTTAATTTATTTAATTTATTTAATTTATTTAATTTATTTAATTTATTTAATTTATTTAATTTATTTAATTTATTTAATTTATTTAATTTATTTAATTTATTTAATTTATTTAATTTATTTAATTTATTTAATTTATTTAATTTATTTAATTTATTTAATTTATTTAATTTATTTAATTTATTTAATTTATTTAATTTATTTAATTTATTTAATTTATTTAATTTATTTAATTTATTTAATTTATTTAATTTATTTAATTTATTTAATTTATTTAATTTATTTAATTTATTTAATTTATTTAATTTATTTAATTTATTTAATTTATTTAATTTATTTAATTTGTTTAATTTATTTAATTTGTTTAATTTGTTTAATTTGTTTAATTTATTTAATTTGTTTAATTTATTTAATTTGTTTAATTTATTTAATTTGTTTAATTTATTTAATTTATTGTACTTCTAGTTTGTGGGTTTAATTTTTATAATTTCTAATAAATTTCTTCATCACAACGACGAAAACCATTGAAAGTTTTAATTTTCTATTATGTCCCGAACGTCGAAATTTTTTTCCCACGCAAGGTGGCCAAGTGACTACTAGGATTTTTGGAGATTTCCAAAATCTCCCAAAATAATGCATTTCTTGAAGTATATAATTACAAACGGTCCATTTTTACCTTTCTCTCTATAATCAAAGTTAAGAATCTTTTTATTCTAATACAGAAACCAAGAAATGTCGCCTACTTAAGATGAAATAAGAATACAAATTTTAAATTCAATGATTATTTCTTATTTTTTTGTTGTAATGTCGTTGTTTTCCTAGTGAAGTTAAAACAGGAGTATTAAAAATACAAAATTTTTAAATATTACATAAAATAATACAAATCATATTCGAGATCTTTTCGTATTTCCCCGAAAAATGGTTTTTGAAAAGTAAATTAACAAAAACGGCCCAATTTTGTCTTTCAATCTCTAATCTCTATTAAAAATCTTGTACTTTTACTACAAAAAGCAAGATATCCTGTAATTTGATTTGAAATAAGAACAAAATGTGTGATTTCACTGATTAATTCGGATTTTGTGATATAAATATCTTGTCTTTCAAAGGAAAGTTAGAATAGAAGTGTCGAAAACGCAGCAATCTTAATATGTCAAATTTTAATGGATTATACAAAAATTTATTTACTTCCTGATGTTCTCATATTAACAGATTTCTTTGAAGATTTTCGAAATGTGTCGCTAAACATATAAAATTAGATCTCGCACAATACTTTACATCTCCCGGTTTAAGTAAGGATGCAATGTTACGATTCACAAAAGTTAAATTAGAATTCTAACTGATATTAACATGTTACATTTTTTTTAAAAACAATAAAAATGGCCCATTATTGACTTTCAGTCTCTAATCTATGTATAACGTCTTGTAGTTCTCCTACAAAATCCAAGAAATCCATGTACATTGATTCCAAATTAGAACAAAATGTATGACTTCACTGATTATTTCGTATTTTGTGATTTAATCATCTTGTTTTTCTAGAAAAAGCTGGTATAGGAGTATCGAAAATGTAGAATATTTAAATAATATACAAAATAATACCAATAATCTTAGAGATCGTTTTCGTATTTCCTTGAATAGTTAATTTCGGGATTGATATTGACACAAACGGCCATTTTGGACTTTCCGACTTTAGTCTAAAGTTCAGAACCCTGTTCTTCTTCCACAAAAACCAAGAAATGCAAGTAAATTTAGTCCAAATTAGCACAAAACTGCTAAATTTAGTGATTATTTCGTATTTTGTGCTGTAATTCTTTTGTTCTCCTAGAAAAGTTATTATAGAAATATCGAAAAGGAAGAAAAAGTTATTATCGAAATATCGAAAAGGCAGGATTTTTTAATATTATACCAAATAAAACAGATAATCTTAGAAATCTTCTCGTATTCCTCTGCGAAATAGGTTTCGGAAAGTAAATTATACAAATGGCCCATTTTTGTCATTCAGTCTACAATCTAAGTTCAGAATCTTGAAGTTCTAATACAAAGACCAAGAAATGCGACCTAATTTAGTCGAAATAAGATCAAAAACTTTAAATTCAATGATTTTTTCCGTATTTAGAGTTGTAATTTCCTTATTTTCCAAGAGAACTTATAAAGAAGTATCAAAACTGCAAGGCTTTTGAATAATATACAAAATCATGCTCTCAATATTAGAGATCTATTCATATTTCAATGAGAAATGGGTTTTAGAATGTAAGTTAATAAAAACGACCTATTTTGGACTTTCAATCTCTAATCTAAAGTAAATTGTATCCAAATTAGAACAAAATGTCTATATTCAATGATTTCTTCATATTCTGTGCTGTAATCTCATTTTTATCCATTTTTAAGGGAAATACGAATATATTTCAGAGATAACAAGTTTTATTTAGGGTAACATATATATATAACAAAAGTTATAACAACTTCTCCATTAAAATAAGGAAATACGAGAAAATCATCGAATTTAGGTGCTTTATGATTATTTCGAAAGAATTAAGCTCCATTCTTGGTTTTCATAGTAGAAGTACTAAATCCTGAACTTAGATTATAGACAGAAAGTCAAAAAGTGCCATTTGTGGTAACTACCATTCCGAGACATATTTTTCAGGGAAATACGGAAAGATCTTTAAGATAATTATTTTAATTTTCTAAAATATTTGAGAATTCTGCATTTTCGATACTTCTGTAATAATCTTTCTAGGAAAACAAAGGCAATTACAGCTCAGAATTGGAAATAATCATTGAATTCACGTATTTGATTCTAATTTGAACTTATTTTCCATACATTTCTTGGATTTTGAAGTAGAAGTGCAAGATTCTGAACTTAGATTATAGGCAGAAAATCAAAAATGGACCATTTATGTAAATCAACTTCCCAAAATTTATTTTTCAGGAAAATACGATATTATCTCGGAGATTATTGGTTTAGTCTTATAAGAAATTTAAGAATCTTGCACAATCGATATTTCCAGTGGTTTTAGAGATCTTTTCGTATTTCCCTGAAAAATAACTTTCCGGATGTAAATTATCACACATGGCCCATTTTCGGCTTTAATTCTCCAATCTAAGTTTGCAATCTTTTACTTCTCATAAAAATCCAAGAATTGCTAGTAAGTGGAGTTTAAATTAGAGCCAAACATCTAAATTCAATTATTATTTCGTAAATTATTTTACAAAATTAGACCTGTAATTACAGAGATCTTTCCGTATTTTCCTGAAAAATTAGTTTCCGGATGTAAATTATCACAATTAGCCAATTTTCGAATTTCATTCTCCAATCTAAGTTTGGAATCTTGTACTTCTCATATAAAATCCAAGAAATGCTAGTAAGTTAAGTTTAAATTTGAGCCAAACGGCTAAATTCAATGATTATTTCGTATTTCCATATTTTCCTAGTGATGTTATAACGAAAGAATCGAAAATGGGGATTTTTTAGAATACTACTCTTAATAAATCAAATATTCTTGGAGATATTTTCGTATTTCCCTTAAAAATGGATTACAAGGAGATTACGATACAATATACGATGAAATCATAGAATTTAGAATTTTTGTTCCAATTTGAGCTTAATTTACCCTAAACTATTGACTAAATGGGTCGTTCTTGTTATCTTACGCTCCAAAAGCCATTTTTTAGGGAAATATAAATAGATCTCTAAGATAAATAGAATTTTTTTGCATGATATCTTACATTTTTCATACTTCTTTAATACGTTGTATTGGAAAACTCAATATACTTGCATTCTTGAAAATGCAGGATTAATTAAATATTATAGAAAAAAATAATAATAATCTTATAGTTCCTTTTGTATTTCCTTGAAAAATAAATTTCGGGATGTAAATTAACCCAAATGGTCCATTTTGAGCTCTCTATCTCTGATCTCAGTTCACAATCTTGTACTTCTACTACAAAAACCAAGAAATGTAAGTATATTGAATTTTCCAAGACAACGTATAAAGAAGTATCAAAAATGCAAGAGTTCATGCAAAATAATACTACTAATCTTCGAGATCTATTCATATTTCCCTAAAAAATGAGTTTTGAAGCGTAAGTTAATAAAAACGACCCATTTAGTCTAAATTGAGCTCAAATTAGAACGAAAAGACTAAATTCAATGATTCCTTCGTATTTTGTGCCGTAATCTCCTTGTATTCCATTTTTAAGGCAAATACGAAAATTACTCCAAGCATATTAATTTTATTTAGAGTAGTATTCTAAAAATCTTCCATTTTCGATTCATTCGTTATAATATCTCTAGGAAAATATGGAAATTCGAAATATCCTTTGAATTTGGATGTTTGGCTCTAATTTAAACTCAACTTACCAGCATTTCTTGGATTTTATATGAGAAGTACAAGATTCCAAACTTAGATTGGAGAAGGAGATCCGAAAATGGGCTATTTGTAATAATTTACACCCGGAAACTTATTTTTCAGGGAAATACGGAAAGATCTCTAAAATTCCTGGTCTAATTTTGCAAAATAATTTAGAATCCTTCATTATCAATACTTCTTACTAACTTTTCTGGGAAAACAAGGGAATTACAGTACAAGATGGAAAATATTCTATGAATTCAAAAATTTTGTTCAAATCTTGATTCAGTTCATTTGCATTACTTGTGTTTTGTAAGAGAAGTACAGGACTCTGGAATTAGATTAGAGACGGAAAGACGAAAATAGGCTAATTTTGTTAATTCAGAGAATTAGAGAATATGTCTAAAATTATTGGTTTAATTGTATAAGATATTTATAAATTCTTCATTTTCAGTAGATATTCGCTATCTATATTCCCATCCCATGGATGTATAATATTTCCATTTAAAAAAATTGCATTTCTGTACAGTTTTTAACAAAAATATCCTTCTAAAAACGTCCAATCCTTTATTTAGTTTAATGTCCGTGTCCAATGAGGCGGGTGATATACAATATCCAACGGGTTGATATGGAGGGTCTTCTACGTAGGTTCTGACCGGTGCGCCAAGAAACACGGCAATTTTTCCAACATCTATTTACTTTTATTTCATATAATATTTAAAAGTCATGAATTTTTGGTCCTCCTCTTGTAACTTTACTAGGAAAACAAAGAAATTGCAACAATAAGAAAGAAATAATCATTGAATTTAAAATTTTTGTTCGTATTTCTTCTAAAATATGTGGCCCTTCTTGGTTTTAATATTAGAATTACAAGTGTCTGATCTTAGATTATAGACAGAAAGTCAAAAATGGACCGTTTGTATTAATATACTTCAAGAAATGTTCTTTTTTGGGAAGTTTTGTAAATCTCAGCACATTTTTGAATTTCTCCGAAAGTAGTGTAAGATTTGACTTCTAGAACACCCTCAGGCTATATATTAATTTACAAATAATGGTAATTATTATTCAATGTGTGTATCAAATTAAGGTCTAAATTGTCAGTTAGATTTATATCGGAACTGTAAGTATGTGTTATGTGTGTAACAAGTTGTTGTTATACAGGGTGATATAAAAAAGCTAGTACATGAAATTAATCACTGGTCGGGAACTCCGCGTGTGGGGTGGCTTGGATTTTGTAAGAAAAGTACTAGATTTTTGAACTAGATTAGACACAGAAAGACGAAAATAGGCTAATTTTGTTAATTTACTCAACAAAACTGATTGATGCAGAGAAGAACGAGAATATGTCTAAGATTATATTCTAATTTAATAGGATATTTATAAATTCTTCATTTTCAGTAGATACTCGCTATCTATATTACCATCCCATTGATGAATAATATTTCCATTTAAAAAAATTATATTTCTGTGCAGTTTTTAACAAAGATATCCTTCTAAAAACGTCTAATCCATTATTTAGTTTAATGTCCGTGTCCAATGAGGCGGGTAATTTTCAATATTCAAGGAATTGATATGGAGGGTCCTCTAGGTAGGTTAAGACCGGCGCGCCAAGAAACACGGCAATTCTTCCAACATCTTAATTAAATAAATTAAATAAATTAAATAAATTAAATAAATTAAATAAATTAAATAAATTAAATAAATTAAATAAATTAAATAAATTAAATAAATTAAATAAATTAAATAAATTAAATAAATTAAATAAATTAAATAAATTAAATAAATTAAATAAATTAAATTAAATAAATTAAATAAATTAAATAAATTAAATAAATTAAATAAATTAAATAAATTAAATAAATTAAATAAATTAAATAAATTAAATAAATTAAATAAATTAAATAAATTAAATAAATTAAATAAATTAAATAAATTAAATAAATTAAATAAATTAAATAAATTAAATAAATTAAATAAATTAAATAAATTAAATAAATTAAATAAATTAAATAAATTAAATAAATTAAATAAATTAAATAAATTAAATAAATTAAATAAATTAAATAAATTAAATAAATTAAATAAATTAAATAAATTAAATAAATTAAATAAATTAAATAAATTAAATAAATTAAATAAATTAAATAAATTAAATAAATTAAATAAATTAAATAAATTAAATAAATTAAATAAATTAAATAAATTAAATAAATTAAATAAATTAAATAAATTAAATAAATTAAATAAATTAAATAAATTAAATAAATTAAATAAATTAAATAAATTAAATAAATTAAATAAATTAAATAAATTAAATAAATTAAATAAATTAAATAAATTAAATAAATTAAATAAATTAAATAAATTAAATAAATTAAATAAATTAAATAAATTAAATAAATTAAATAAATTAAATAAATTAAATAAATTAAATAAATTAAATAAATTAAATAAATTAAATAAATTAAATAAATTAAATAAATTAAATAAATTAAATAAATTAAATAAATTAAATAAATTAAATAAATTAAATAAATTAAATAAATTAAATAAATTAAATAAATTAAATAAATTAAATAAATTAAATAAATTAAATAAATTAAATAAATTAAATAAATTAAATAAATTAAATAAATTAAATAAATTAAATAAATTAAATAAATTAAATAAATTAAATAAATTAAATAAATTAAATAAATTAAATAAATTAAATAAATTAAATAAATTAAATAAATTAAATAAATTAAATAAATTAAATAAATTAAATAAATTAAATAAATTAAATAAATTAAATAAATTAAATAAATTAAATAAATTAAATAAATTAAATATTTTAAATAAATTAAATAAACTAAAAACATTAAATAAATTTATTTAATTTAATTTATTTAATTTATTAATTTTTTTAATTTATTAATTTATTTAATTTATTTAATTTATTTAATTTATTTAATTTATTTAATTTATTTAATTTATTTAATTTATTTAATTTATTTAATTTATTTAATTTATTTAATTTATTTAATTTATTTAATTTATTTAATTTATTTAATTTATTTAATTTATTTAATTTATTTAATTTATTTAATTTATTTAATTTATTTAATTTATTTAATTTATTTAATTTATTTAATTTATTTAATTTATTTAATTTATTTAATTTATTTAATTTATTTATTTAATTTAATTTATTTAATTTATTTATTTAATTTAATTTATTTAATTTATTTATTTAATTTAATTTATTTAATTTATTTATTTAATTTAATTTATTTAATTTATTTATTTAATTTAATTTATTTAATTTATTTATTTAATTTAATTTATTTAATTTATTTATTTAATTTAATTTATTTAATTTATTTATTTAATTTAATTTATTTAATTTATTTATTTAATTTAATTTATTTAATTTATTTAATTAATTTAATTTAATTTAATTTATTTAATTTATTTAATTTATTTAATTTATTTAATTTATTTAATTTATTTAATTTATTTAATTTATTTAATTTATTTAATTTATTTAATTTATTTAATTTATTTAATTTATTTAATTTATTTAATTTATTTAATTTATTTAATTTATTTAATTTATTTAATTTATTTAATTTATTTAATTTATTTAATTTATTTAATTTATTTAATTTATTTAATTTATTTAATTTATTTAATTTATTTAATTTATTTAATTTATTTAATTTATTTAATTTATTTAATTTATTTAATTTATTTAATTTATTTAATTTATTTAATTTATTTAATTTATTTAATTTATTTAATTTATTTAATTTATTTAATTTATTTAATTTATTTAATTTATTTAATTTATTTAATTTATTTAATTTATTTAATTTATTTAATTTATTTAATTTATTTAATTATTTAATTTATTTAATTTATTTAATTTATTTAATTTATTTAATTTATTTAATTTATTTAATTTATTTAATTTATTTAATTTATTTAATTTATTTAATTTATTTAATTTATTTAATTTATTTAATTTATTTAATTTATTTAATTTATTTAATTTATTTAATTTATTTAATTTATTTAATTTATTTAATTTATTTAATTTATTTAATTTATTTAATTTATTTAATTTATTTAATTTATTTAATTTATTTAATTTATTTAATTTATTTAATTTATTTAATTTATTTAATTTATTTAATTTATTTAATTTATTTAATTTATTTAATTTATTTAATTTATTTAATTTATTTAATTTATTTAATTTATTTAATTTATTTAATTTATTTAATTTATTTAATTTATTTAATTTATTTAATTTATTTAATTTATTTAATTTATTTAATTTATTTAATTTATTTAATTTATTTAATTTATTTAATTTATTTAATTTATTTAATTTATTTAATTTATTTAATTTATTTAATTTATTTAATTTATTTAATTTATTTAATTTATTTAATTTATTTAATTTATTTAATTTATTTAATTTATTTAATTTATTTAATTTATTTAATTTATTTAATTTTTTTAATTTATTTAATTTATTTAATTTTTTTAATTTATTTAATTTATTTAATTTTTTTAATTTATTTAATTTATTTAATTTATTTAATTTATTTAATTTATTTAATTTATTTAATTTATTTAATTTATTTAATTTATTTAATTTATTTAATTTATTTAATTTATTTAATTTATTTAATTTATTTAATTTATTTAATTTATTTAATTTATTTAATTTATTTAATTTATTTAATTTATTTAATTTATTTAATTTATTTAATTTATTTAATTTATTTAATTTATTTAATTTATTTAATTTATTTAATTTATTTAATTTATTTAATTTATTTAATTTATTTAATTTATTTAATTTATTTAATTTATTTAATTTATTTAATTTATTTAATTTATTTAATTTATTTAATTTATTTAATTTATTTAATTTATTTAATTTATTTAATTTATTTAATTTATTTAATTTATTTAATTTATTTAATTTATTTAATTTATTTAATTTATTTAATTTATTTAATTTTTTTAATTTTTTTAATTTATTTAATTTTTTTAATTTATTTAATTTATTTAATTTATTTAATTTATTTAATTTATTTAATTTATTTAATTTATTTAATTTATTTAATTTATTTAATTTATTTAATTTATTTAATTTATTTAATTTATTTAATTTATTTAATTTATTTAATTTATTTAATTTATTTAATTTATTTAATTTATTTAATTTATTTAATTTATTTAATTTATTTAATTTATTTAATTTATTTAATTTATTTAATTTATTTAATTTATTTAATTTATTTAATTTATTTAATTTATTTAATTTATTTAATTTATTTAATTTATTTAATTTATTTAATTTATTTAATTTATTTAATTTATTTAATTTATTTAATTTATTTAATTTATTTAATTTATTTAATTTATTTAATTTATTTAATTTATTTAATTTATTTAATTTATTTAATTTATTTAATTTATTTAATTTATTTAATTTATTTAATTTATTTAATTTATTTAATTTATTTAATTTATTTAATTTATTTAATTTATTTAATTTATTTAATTTATTTAATTTATTTAATTTATTTAATTTATTTAATTTATTTAATTTATTTAATTTATTTAATTTGTTTAATTTATTTAATTTATTTAATTTGTTTAATTTCTTTAATTTATTTAATTTGTTTAATTTATTTAATTTGTTTAATTTATTTAATTTGTTTAATTTATTTAATTTGTTTAATTTATTTAATTTGTTTAATTTATTTAATTTGTTTAATTTATTTAATTTGTTTAATTTATTTAATTTGTTTAATTTATTTAATTTGTTTAATTTATTTAATTTGTTTAATTTATTTAATTTGTTTAATTTATTTAATTTGTTTAATTTATTTAATTTGTTTAATTTATTTAATTTGTTTAATTTATTTAATTTGTTTAATTTATTTAATATGTTTAATTTATTTAATTTGTTTAATTTATTTAATTTGTTTAATTTATTTAATTTGTTTAATTTATTTAATTTGTTTAATTTATTTAATTTGTTTAATTTATTTAATTTGTTTAATTTATTTAATTTGTTTAATTTATTTAATTTGTTTAATTTATTTAATTTGTTTAATTTATTTAATTTGTTTAATTTATTTAATTTGTTTAATTTATTTAATTTGTTTAATTTATTTAATTTGTTTAATTTATTTAATTTGTTTAATTTATTTAATTTGTTTAATTTATTTAATTTGTTTAATTTATTTAATTTATTGTACTTCTAGTTTGTGGGTTTAATTTTTATAATTTCTAATAAATTTCTTCATCACAACGACGAAAACCATTGAAAGTTTTAATTTTCTATTATGTCCCGAACGTCGAAATTTTTTTCCCACGCAAGGTGGCCAAGTGACTACTAGGATTTTTGGAGATTTCCAAAATCTCCCAAAATAATGCATTTCTTGAAGTATATAATTACAAACGGTCCATTTTTACCTTTCTGTCTATAATCAAAGTTAAGAATCTTTTTATTCTAATACAGAAACCAAGAAATGTCGCCTACTTAAGATGAAATAAGAATACAAATTTTAAATTCAATGAATTATTCTTATTTTTTTGTTGTAAAGTCGTTGTTTTCCTAGTGAAGTTAAAACAGGAGTATTAAAAATACAAAATTTTTAAATATTACATAAAATAATACAAATCATATTCGAGATCTTTTCGTATTTCCTAGAAAAATGGTTTTTGAAAAGTAAATTAACAAAAACGGCCCAATTTTGTCTTTCAATCTCTAATCTCTATTAAAAATCTTGTACTTTTACTACAAAAAGCAAGATATCCTGTAATTTGATTTCAAATAAGAACAAAATGTGTGATTTCACTGATTAATTCGGATTTTGTGATATAAATATCTTGTCTTTCAAAGAAAGTTAGAATAGAAGTGTCGAAAACGCAGCAATCTTAATATGTCAAATTTTAATGGATTATACAAAAATTTATTTACTTCCTGATGTTCTCATATTAACAGATTTCTTTGAAGATTTTCGAAATGTGTCGCTAAACATATAAAATTAGATCTCGCACAATACTTTACATCTCCCGGTTTAAGTAAGGATGCAATGTTACGATTCACAAAAGTTAAATTAGAATTCTAACTGATATTAACATGTTACATTTTTTTTTAAAAACAATAAAAATGGCCCATTATTGACTTTCAGTCTCTAATCTATGTATACGTCTTGTAGTTCTCCTACGAAATCCAAGAAATCCATGTACATTGATTCCAAATTAGAACAAAATGTATGACTTCACTGATTATTTCGTATTTTGTGATTTAATCATCTTGTTTTTCTAGAAAAGCTGGTATAGGAGTATCGAAAATGTAGAATATTTAAATAATATACAAAATAATACCAATAATCTTAGAGATCGTTTCGTATTTCCTTGAATAGTTAATTTCGGGATTGATATTGACACAAACGGCCCATTTTGGACTTTCCGACTTTAGTCTAAAGTTCAGAACCCCTGTTCTTCTTCCACAAAAACCAAGAAATGCAAGTAAATTTAGTCCAAATTAGCACAAAACTGCTAAATTTAGTGATTATTTCGTATTTTGTGCTGTAATTCTTTTGTTCTCCTAGAAAAGTTATTATAGAAATATCGAAAAGGAAGAAAAAGTTATTATCGAAATATCGAAAAGGCAGGATTTTTAATATTATACCAAATAAAACAGATAATCTTAGAAATCTTCTCGTATTCCTCTGCGAAATAGGTTTCGGAAAGTAAATTAATACAAATGGCCCATTTTTGTCATTCAGTCTACAATCTAAGTTCAGAATCTTGAAGTTCTAATACAAAGACCAAGAAATGCGACCTAATTTAGTCGAAATAAGATCAAAAACTTTAAATTCAATGATTTTTTCCGTATTTAGAGTTGTAATTTCCTTATTTTCCAAGAGAACTTATAAAGAAGTATCAAAACTGCAAGGCTTTTGAATAATATACAAAATCATGCTCTCAATATTAGAGATCTATTCATATTTCAATGAGAAATGGGTTTTAGAATGTAAGTTAATAAAAACGACCTATTTGGGACTTTCAATCTCTAATCTAAAGTAAATTGTATCCAAATTAGAACAAAATGTCTATATTCAATGATTTCTTCATATTCTGTGCTGTAATCTCATTTTTATCCATTTTTAAGGGAAATACGAATATATTTCAGAGATAACAAGTTTTATTTAGGGTAACATATTAAAAAACCTGCATTTTCGATTCTTTGTAACAAAAGTTATAACAACTTCTCCATTAAAATAAGGAAATACGAGAAAATCATCGAATTTAGGTGCTTTATGATTATTTCGAAAGAATTAAGCTCCATTCTTGGTTTTCATAGTAGAAGTACTAAATCCTGAACTTAGATTATAGACAGAAAGTCAAAAAGTGCCATTTGTGGTAACTACCATTCCGAGACATATTTTTCAGGGAAATACGGAAAGATCTTTAAGATAATTATTTTAATTTTCTAAAATATTTGAGAATTCTGCATTTTCGATACTTCTGTAATAATCTTTCTAGGAAAACAAAGGCAATTACAGCTCAGAATTGGAAATAATCATTGAATTCACGTATTTGATTCTAATTTGAACTTATTTTCCATACATTTCTTGGATTTTGAAGTAGAAGTGCAAGATTCTGAACTTAGATTATAGGCAGAAAATCAAAAATGGACCATTTATGTAAATCAACTTCCCAAAATTTATTTTTCAGGAAAATACGATATTATCTCGGAGATTATTGGTTTAGTCTTATAAGAAATTTAAGAATCTTGCACAATCGATATTTCCAGTGGTTTTAGAGATCTTTTCGTATTTCCCTGAAAAATAACTTTCCGGATGTAAATTATCACACATGGCCCATTTTCGGCTTTAATTCTCCAATCTAAGTTTGCAATCTTTTACTTCTCATAAAAATCCAAGAATTGCTAGTAAGTGGAGTTTAAATTAGAGCCAAACATCTAAATTCAATTATTATTTCGTAAATTATTTTACAAAATTAGACCTGTAATTACAGAGATCTTTCCGTATTTTCCTGAAAAATTAGTTTCCGGATGTAAATTATCACAATTAGCCAATTTTCGAATTTCATTCTCCAATCTAAGTTTGGAATCTTGTACTTCTCATATAAAATCCAAGAAATGCTAGTAAGTTAAGTTTAAATTTGAGCCAAACGGCTAAATTCAATAATTATTTCGTATTTCCATATTTTCCTAGTGATGTTATAACGAAAGAATCGAAAATGGGGATTTTTTAGAATACTACTCTTAATAAATCAAATATTCTTGGAGATATTTTCGTATTTCCCTTAAAAATGGATTACAAGGAGATTACGATACAATATACGATGAAATCATAGAATTTAGACTTTTTGTTCCAATTTGAGCTTAATTTACCCTAAACTATTGACTAAATGGGTCGTTCTTGTTATCTTACGCTCCAAAAGCCATTTTTTAGGGAAATATAAATAGATCTCTAAGATAAATAGAATTTTTTTGCATGAAATCTTACATTTTTCATACTTCTTTAATACGTTGTATTGGAAAACTCAATATACTTGCATTTCTTGAAAATGCAGGATTAATTAAATATTATAGAAAAAAATAATAATAATCTTATAGTTCCTTTTGTATTTCCTTGAAAAATAAATTTCGGGATGTAAATTAACCCAAATGGTCCATTTTGAGCTCTCTATCTCTGATCTCAGTTCACAATCTTGTACTTCTACTACAAAAACCAAGAAATGTAAGTATATTGAGTTTTCCAAGACAACGTATAAAGAAGTATCAAAAATGCAAGAGTTCATGCAAAATAATACTACTAATCTTCGAGATCTATTCATATTTCCCTAAAAAATGAGTTTTGAAGCGTAAGTTAATAAAAACGACCCATTTAGTCTAAATTGAGCTCAAATTAGAACGAAAAGACTAAATTCAATGATTCCTTCGTATTTTGTGCCGTAATCTCCTTGTATTCCATTTTTAAGGCAAATACGAAAATTACTCCAAGCATATTAATTTTATTTAGAGTAGTATTCTAAAAATCTTCCATTTTCGATTCATTCGTTATAATATCTCTAGGAAAATATGGAAATTCGAAATATCCTTTGAATTTGGATGTTTGGCTCTAATTTAAACTCAACTTACCAGCATTTCTTGGATTTTATATGAGAAGTACAAGATTCCAAACTTAGATTGGAGAAGGAGATCCGAAAATGGGCTATTTGTAATAATTTACACCCGGAAACTTATTTTTCAGGGAAATACGGAAAGATCTCTAAAATTCCTGGTCTAATTTTGCAAAATAATTTAGAATCCTTCATTATCAATACTTCTTACTAACTTTTCTGGGAAAACAAGGGAATTACAGTACAAGATGGAAAATATTCTATGAATTCAAAAATTTTGTTCAAATCTTGATTCAGTTCATTTGCATTACTTGTGTTTTGTAAGAGAAGTACAGGACTCTGGAATTAGATTAGAGACGGAAAGACGAAAATAGGCTAATTTTGTTAATTCAGAGAATTAGAGAATATGTCTAAAATTATTGGTTTAATTGTATAAGATATTTATAAATTCTTCATTTTCAGTAGATATTCGCTATCTATATTCCCATCCCATGGATGTATAATATTTCCATTTAAAAAAATTGCATTTCTGTACAGTTTTTAACAAAAATATCCTTCTAAAAACGTCCAATCCTTTATTTAGTTTAATGTCCGTGTCCAATGAGGCGGGTGATATTCAATATCCAACGGGTTGATATGGAGGGTCTTCTACGTAGGTTCTGACCGGTGCGCCAAGAAACACGGCAATTTTTCCAACATCTATTTACTTTTATTTCATATAATATTTAAAAGTCATGAATTTTTGGTCCTCCTCTTGTAACTTTACTAGGAAAACAAAGAAATTGCAACAATAAGAAAGAAATAATCATTGAATTTAAAATTTTTGTTCGTATTTCTTCTAAAATATGTGGCCCTTCTTGGTTTTAATATTAGAATTACAAGTGTCTGATCTTAGATTATAGACAGAAAGTCAAAAATGGACCGTTTGTATTAATATACTTCAAGAAATGTTCTTTTTTGGGAAGTTTTGTAAATCTCAGCACATTTTTGACTTTCTCCGAAAGTAGTGTAAGATTTGACTTCTAGAACACCCTCAGGCTATATATTAATTTACAAATAATGGTAATTATTATTCAATGTGTGTATCAAATTAAGGTCTAAATTGTCAGTTAGATTTATATCGGAACTGTAAGTATGTGTTATGTGTGTAACAAGTTGTTGTTATACAGGGTGATATAAAAAAGCTAGTACATGAAATTAATCACTGGTCGGGAACTCCGCGTGTGGGGTGGCTTGGATTTTGTAAGAAAAGTACTAGATTTTTGAACTAGATTAGACACAGAAAGACGAAAATAGGCTAATTTTGTTAATTTACTCAACAAAACTGATTGATGCAGAGAAGAACGAGAATATGTCTAAGATTATATTCTAATTTAATAGGATATTTATAAATTCTTCATTTTCAGTAGATACTCGCTATCTATATTACCATCCCATTGATGAATAATATTTCCATTTAAAAAAATTATATTTCTGTACAGTTTTTAACAAAGATATCCTTCTAAAAACGTCTAATCCATTATTTAGTTTAATGTCCGTGTCCAATGAGGCGGGTAATTTTCAATATTCAAGGAATTGATATGGAGGGTCCTCTGGGTAGGTTAAGACCGGCGCGCCAAGAAACACGGCAATTCTTCCAACATCTTATAAATTAAATAAATTAAATAAATTAAATAAATTAAATAAATTAAATAAATTAAATAAATTAAATAAATTAAATAAATTAAATAAATTAAATAAATTAAATAAATTAAATAAATTAAATAAATTAAATAAATTAAATAAATTAAATAAATTAAATAAATTAAATAAATTAAATAAATTAAATAAATTAAATAAATTAAATAAATTAAATAAATTAAATAAATTAAATAAATTAAATAAATTAAATAAATTAAATAAATTAAATAAATTAAATAAATTAAATAAATTAAATAAATTAAATAAATTAAATAAATTAAATAAATTAAATAAATTAAATAAATTAAATAAATTAAATAAATTAAATAAATTAAATAAATTAAATAAATTAAATAAATTAAATAAATTAAATAAATTAAATAAATTAAATAAATTAAATAAATTAAATAAATTAAATAAATTAAATAAATTAAATAAATTAAATAAATTAAATAAATTAAATAAATTAAATAAATTAAATAAATTAAATAAATTAAATAAATTAAATAAATTAAATAAATTAAATAAATTAAATAAATTAAATAAATTAAATAAATTAAATAAATTAAATAAATTAAATAAATTAAATAAATTAAATAAATTAAATAAATTAAATAAATTAAATAAATTAAATAAATTAAATAAATTAAATAAATTAAATAAATTAAATAAATTAAATAAATTAAATAAATTAAATAAATTAAATAAATTAAATAAATTAAATAAATTAAATAAATTAAATAAATTAAATAAATTAAATAAATTAAATAAATTAAATAAATTAAATAAATTAAATAAATTAAATAAATTAAATAAATTAAATAAATTAAATAAATTAAATAAATTAAATAAATTAAATAAATTAAATAAATTAAATAAATTAAATAAATTAAATAAATTAAATAAATTAAATAAATAAATAAATTAAATAAATTAAATAAATTAAATAAATTAAATAAATTAAATAAATTAAATAAATTAAATAAATTAAATAAATTAAATAAATTAAATAAATTAAATAAATTAAATAAATTAAATAAATTAAATAAATTAAATAAATTAAATAAATTAAATAAATTAAATAAATTAAATAAATTAAATAAATTAAATAAATTAAATAAATTAAATAAATTAAATAAATTAAATAAATTAAATAAATTAAATAAATTAAATAAATTAAATAAATTAAATAAATTAAATAAATTAAATAAATTAAATAAATTAAATAAATTAAATAAATTAAATAAATTAAATAAATTAAATAAATTAAATAAATTAAATAAATTAAATAAATTAAATAAATTAAATAAATTAAATAAATTAAATAAATTAAATAAATTAAATAAATTAAATAAATTAAATAAATTAAATAAATTAAATAAATTAAATAAATTAAATAAATTAAATAAATTAAATATTTTAAATAAATTAAATAAACTAAAAACATTAAATAAATTTATTTAATTTAATTTATTTAATTTATTAAATTTTTAAATTTATTAATTTATTTAATTTATTTAATTTATTTAATTTATTTAATTTATTTAATTTATTTAATTTATTTAATTTATTTAATTTATTTAATTTATTTAATTTATTTAATTTATTTAATTTATTTAATTTATTTAATTTATTTAATTTATTTAATTTATTTAATTTATTTAATTTATTTAATTTATTTAATTTATTTAATTTATTTAATTTATTTAATTTATTTAATTTATTTAATTTATTTAATTTATTTAATTTATTTAATTTATTTAATTTATTTAATTTATTTAATTTATTTAATTTATTTAATTTATTTAATTTATTTAATTTATTTAATTTATTTAATTTATTTAATTTATTTAATTTATTTAATTTATTTAATTTATTTAATTTATTTAATTTATTTAATTAATTTATTTAATTTAATTTATTTAATTAATTTATTTAATTTAATTTATTTAATTTATTTAATTTATTTAATTTATTTAATTTATTTAATTTATTTAATTTATTTAATTTATTTAATTTATTTAATTTATTTAATTTATTTAATTTATTTAATTTATTTAATTTATTTAATTTATTTAATTTATTTAATTTATTTAATTTATTTAATTTATTTAATTTATTTAATTTATTTAATTTATATAATTTATTTAATTTATTTAATTTATTTAATTTATTTAATTTATTTAATTTATTTAATTTATTTAATTTATTTAATTTATTTATTTAATTTAATTTATTTAATTTATTTATTTAATTTAATTTATTTAATTTATTTATTTAATTTAATTTATTTAATTTATTTATTTAATATAATTTATTTAATTTATTTAATTTATTTAATTTATTTAATTTATTTAATTTATTTATTTAATTTAATTTATTTAATTTATTTAATTTATTTAATTTATTTAATTTATTTAATTTATTTAATTTATTTAATTTATTTAATTTATTTAATTTATTTAATTTATTTAATTTATTTAATTTATTTAATTTATTTAATTTATTTAATTTATTTAATTTATTTAATTTATTTAATTTATTTAATTTATTTAATTTATTTAATTTATTTAATTTATTTAATTTATTTAATTTATTTAATTTATTTAATTTATTTAATTTATTTAATTTATTTAATTTATTTAATTTATTTAATTTATTTAATTTATTTAATTTATTTAATTTATTTAATTTATTTAATTTATTTAATTTATTTAATTTATTTAATTTATTTAATTTATTTAATTTATTTAATTTATTTAATTTATTTAATTTATTTAATATATTTAATTTATTTAATTAATTTAATTTATTTAATTTATTTAATTTATTTAATTTATTTAATTTATTTAATTTATTTAATTTATTTAATTTATTTAATTTATTTAATTTATTTAATTTATTTAATTTATTTATTTATTTAATTTATTTATTTATTTAATTTATTTAATTTATTTAATTTATTTAATTTATTTAATTTATTTAATTTATTTAATTTATTTAATTTATTTAATTTATTTAATTTATTTAATTTATTTAATTTATTTAATTTATTTAATTTATTTAATATATTTAATTTATTTAATTTATTTAATTTATTTAATTTATTTAATTTATTTAATTTATTTAATTTATTTAATTTATTTAATTTATTTAATTTATTTAATTTATTTAATTTATTTAATTTATTTAATTTATTTAATTTATTTAATTTATTTAATTTATTTAATTTATTTAATTTATTTAATTTATTTAATTTATTTAATTTATTTAATTTATTTAATTTATTTAATTTATTTAATTTATTTAATTTATTTAATTTATTTAATTTATTTAATTTATTTAATTTATTTAATTTATTTAATTTATTTAATTTATTTAATTTATTTAATTTATTTAATTTATTTAATTTATTTAATTTATTTAATTTATTTAATTTATTTAATTTATTTAATTTATTTAATTTATTTAATTTATTTAATTTATTTAATTTATTTAATTTATTTAATTTATTTAATTTATTTAATTTATTTAATTTATTTAATTTATTTAATTTATTTAATTTATTTAATTTATTTAATTTATTTAATTTATTTAATTTATTTAATTTATTTAATTTATTTAATTTATTTAATTTATTTAATTTATTTAATTTATTTAATTTATTTAATTTATTTAATTTATTTAATTTATTTAATTTATTTAATTTATTTAATTTATTTAATTTATTTAATTTATTTAATTTATTTAATTTATTTAATTTATTTAATTTATTTAATTTATTTAATTTATTTAATTTATTTAATTTATTTAATTTATTTAATTTATTTAATTTATTTAATTTATTTAATTTATTTAATTTATTTAATTTATTTAATTTATTTAATTTGTTTAATTTATTTAATTTGTTTAATTTATTTAATTTGTTTAATTTATTTAATTTGTTTAATTTATTTAATTTGTTTAATTTATTTAATTTGTTTAATTTATTTAATTTGTTTAATTTATTTAATTTGTTTAATTTATTTAATTTGTTTAATTTATTTAATTTGTTTAATTTATTTAATTTGTTTAATTTATTTAATTTGTTTAATTTATTTAATTTGTTTAATTTATTTAATTTGTTTAATTTATTTAATTTGTTTAATTTATTTAATTTGTTTAATTTATTTAATTTGTTTAATTTATTTAATTTGTTTAATTTATTTAATTTGTTTAATTTATTTAATTTGTTTAATTTATTTAATTTGTTTAATTTATTTAATTTGTTTAATTTATTTAATTTGTTTAATTTATTTAATTTGTTTAATTTATTTAATTTGTTTAATTTATTTAATTTGTTTAATTTATTTAATTTGTTTAATTTATTTAATTTGTTTAATTTATTTAATTTGTTTAATTTATTTAATTTGTTTAATTTATTTAATTTGTTTAATTTATTTAATTTGTTTAATTTATTTAATTTGTTTAATTTATTTAATTTGTTTAATTTATTTAATTTGTTTAATTTATTTAATTTGTTTAATTTATTTAATTTGTTTAATTTATTTAATTTGTTTAATTTATTTAATTTGTTTAATTTATTTAATTTGTTTAATTTATTTAATTTGTTTAATTTATTTAATTTGTTTAATTTATTTAATTTGTTTAATTTATTTAATTTGTTTAATTTATTTAATTTGTTTAATTTATTTAATTTATTGTACTTCTAGTTTGTGGGTTTAATTTTTATAATTTCTAATAAATTTCTTCATCACAACGACGAAAACCATTGAAAGTTTTAATTTTCTATTATGTCCCGAACGTCGAAATTTTTTTCCCACGCAAGGTGGCCAAGTGACTACTAGGATTTTTGGAGATTTCCAAAATCTCCCAAAATAATGCATTTCTTGAAGTATATAATTACAAACGGTCCATTTTTACCTTTCTGTCTATAATCAAAGTTAAGAATCTTTTTATTCTAATACAGAAACCAAGAAATGTCGCCTACTTAAGATGAAATAAGAATACAAATTTTAAATTCAATGATTATTTCTTATTTTTTTGTTGTAATGTCGTTGTTTTCCTAGTGAAGTTAAAACAGGAGTATTAAAAATACAAAATTTTTAAATATTACATAAAATAATACAAATCATATTCGAGATCTTTTCGTATTTCCCCGAAAAATGGTTTTTACAAAGTAAATTAACAAAAACGGCCCAATTTGTCTTTCAATCTCTAATCTCTATTAAAAATCTTGTACTTTTACTACAAAAAGCAAGATATCCTGTAATTTGATTTCAAATAAGAACAAAATGTGTGATTTCACTGATTAATTCGGATTTTGTGATATAAATATCTTGTCTTTCAAAGAAAGTTAGAATAGAAGTGTCGAAAACGCAGCAATCTTAATATGTCAAATTTTAATGGATTATACAAAAATTTATTTACTTCCTGATGTTCTCATATTAACAGATTTCTTTGAAGATTTTCGAAATGTGTCGCTAAACATATAAAATTAGATCTCGCACAATACTTTACATCTCCCGGTTTAAGTAAGGATGCAATGTTACGATTCACAAAAGTTAAATTAGAATTCTAACTGATATTAACATGTTACATTTTTTTTAAAAACAATAAAAATGGCCCATTATTGACTTTCAGTCTCTAATCTATGTATAACGTCTTGTAGTTCTCCTACAAAATCCAAGAAATCCATGTACATTGATTCCAAATTAGAACAAAATGTATGACTTCACTGATTATTTCGTATTTTGTGATTTAATCATCTTGTTTTTCTAGAAAAGCTGGTATAGGAGTATCGAAAATGTAGAATATTTAAATAATATACAAAATAATACCAATAATCTTAGAGATCGTTTCGTATTTCCTTGAATAGTTAATTTCGGGATTGATATTGACACAAACGGCCCATTTTGGACTTTCCGACTTTAGTCTAAAGTTCAGAACCCTGTTCTTCTTCCACAAAAACCAAGAAATGCAAGTAAATTTAGTCCAAATTAGCACAAAACTGCTACATTTAGTGATTATTTCGTATTTTGTGCTGTAATTCTTTTGTTCTCCTAGAAAAGTTATTATAGAAATATCGAAAAGGAAGAAAAAGTTATTATCGAAATATCGAAAAGGCAGGATTTTTTAATATTATACCAAATAAAACAGATAATCTTAGAAATCTTCTCGTATTCCTCTGCGAAATAGGTTTCGGAAAGTAAATTAATACAAATGGCCCATTTTTGTCATTCAGTCTACAATCTAAGTTCAGAATCTTGAAGTTCTAATACAAAGACCAAGAAATGCGACCTAATTTAGTCGAAATAAGATCAAAAACTTTAAATTCAATGATTTTTTCCGTATTTAGAGTTGTAATTTCCTTATTTTCCAAGAGAACTTATAAAGAAGTATCAAAACTGCAAGGCTTTTGAATAATATACAAAATCATGCTCTCAATATTAGAGATCTATTCATATTTCAATGAGAAATGGGTTTTAGAATGTAAGTTAATAAAAACGACCTATTTTGGACTTTCAATCTCTAATCTAAAGTAAATTGTATCCAAATTAGAACAAAATGTCTATATTCAATGATTTCTTCATATTCTGTGCTGTAATCTCATTTTTATCCATTTTTAAGGGAAATACGAATATATTTCAGAGATAACAAGTTTTATTTAGGGTAACATATTAAAAAACCTGCATTTTCGATTCTTTGTAACAAAAGTTATAACAACTTCTCCATTAAAATAAGGAAATACGAGAAAATCATCGAATTTAGGTGCTTTATGATTATTTCGAAAGAATTAAGCTCCATTCTTGGTTTTCATAGTAGAAGTACTAAATCCTGAACTTAGATTATAGACAGAAAGTCAAAAAGTGCCATTTGTGGTAACTACCATTCCGAGACATATTTTTCAGGGAAATACGGAAAGATCTTTAAGATAATTATTTTAATTTTCTAAAATATTTGAGAATTCTGCATTTTCGATACTTCTGTAATAATCTTTCTAGGAAAACAAAGGCAATTACAGCTCAGAATTGGAAATAATCATTGAATTCACGTATTTGATTCTAATTTGAACTTATTTTCCATGCATTTCTTGGATTTTGAAGTAGAAGTGCAAGATTCTGAACTTAGATTATAGGCAGAAAATCAAAAATGGACCATTTATGTAAATCAACTTCCCAAAATTTATTTTTCAGGAAAATACGATATTATCTCGGAGATTATTGGTTTAGTCTTATAAGAAATTTAAGAATCTTGCACAATCGATATTTCCAGTGGTTTTAGAGATCTTTTCGTATTTCCCTGAAAAATAACTTTCCGGATGTAAATTATCACACATGGCCCATTTTCGGCTTTAATTCTCCAATCTAAGTTTGCAATCTTTTACTTCTCATAAAAATCCAAGAATTGCTAGTAAGTGGAGTTTAAATTAGAGCCAAACATCTAAATTCAATTATTATTTCGTAAATTATTTTACAAAATTAGACCTGTAATTACAGAGATCTTTGCGTATTTTCCTGAAAAATTAGTTTCCGGATGTAAATTATCACAATTAGCCAATTTTCGAATTTCATTCTCCAATCTAAGTTTGGAATCTTGTACTTCTCATATAAAATCCAAGAAATGCTAGTAAGTTAAGTTTAAATTTGAGCCAAACGGCTAAATTCAATGATTATTTCGTATTTCCATATTTTCCTAGTGATGTTATAACGAAAGAATCGAAAATGGGGATTTTTTAGAATACTACTCTTAATAAATCAAATATTCTTGGAGATATTTTCGTATTTCCCTTAAAAATGGATTACAAGGAGATTACGATACAATATACGATGAAATCATAGAATTTAGACTTTTTGTTCCAATTTGAGCTTAATTTACCCTAAACTATTGACTAAATGGGTCGTTCTTGTTATCTTACGCTCCAAAAGCCATTTTTTAGGGAAATATAAATAGATCTCTAAGATAAATAGAATTTTTTTGCATGAAATCTTACATTTTTCATACTTCTTTAATACGTTGTATTGGAAAACTCAATATACTTGCATTTCTTGAAAATGCAGGATTAATTAAATATTATAGAAAAAAATAATAATAATCTTATAGTTCCTTTTGTATTTCCTTGAAAAATAAATTTCGGGATGTAAATTAACCCAAATGGTCCATTTTGAGCTCTCTATCTCTGATCTCAGTTCACAATCTTGTACTTCTACTACAAAAACCAAGAAATGTAAGTATATTGAGTTTTCCAAGACAACGTATAAAGAAGTATCAAAAATGCAAGAGTTCTTGCAAAATAATACTACTAATCTTCGAGATCTATTCATATTTCCCTAAAAAATGAGTTTTGAAGCGTAAGTTAATAAAAACGACCCATTTAGTCTAAATTGAGCTCAAATTAGAACGAAAAGACTAAATTCAATGATTCCTTCGTATTTTGTGCCGTAATCTCCTTGTATTCCATTTTTAAGGCAAATACGAAAATTACTCCAAGCATATTAATTTATTTAGAGTAGTATTCTAAAAATCCTCCATTTTCGATTCATTCGTTATAATATCTCTAGGAAAATATGGAAATTCGAAATATCCTTTGAATTTAGATGTTTGGCTCTAATTTAAACTCAACTTACCAGCATTTCTTGGATTTTATATGAGAAGTACAAGATTCCAAACTTAGATTGGAGAAGGAGATCCGAAAATGGGCTATTTGTAATAATTTACACCCGGAAACTTATTTTTCAGGGAAATACGGAAAGATCTCTAAAATTCCTGGTCTAATTTTGCAAAATAATTTAGAATCCTTCATTATCAATACTTCTTACTAACTTTTCTGGGAAAACAAGGGAATTACAGTACAAGATGGAAAATATTCTATGAATTCAAAAATTTTGTTCAAATCTTGATTCAGTTCATTTGCATTACTTGTGTTTTGTAAGAGAAGTACAGGACTCTGGAATTAGATTAGAGACGGAAAGACGAAAATAGGCTAATTTTGTTAATTCAGAGAATTAGAGAATATGTCTAAAATTATTGGTTTAATTGTATAAGATATTTATAAATTCTTCATTTTCAGTAGATATTCGCTATCTATATTCCCATCCCATGGATGTATAATATTTCCATTTAAAAAAATTGCATTTCTGTACAGTTTTTAACAAAAATATCCTTCTAAAAACGTCCAATCCTTTATTTAGTTTAATGTCCGTGTCCAATGAGGCGGGTGATATACAATATCCAACGGGTTGATATGGAGGGTCTTCTACGTAGGTTCTGACCGGTGCGCCAAGAAACACGGCAATTTTTCCAACATCTATTTACTTTTATTTCATATAATATTTAAAAGTCATGAATTTTTGGTCCTCCTCTTGTAACTTTACTAGGAAAACAAAGAAATTGCAACAATAAGAAAGAAATAATCATTGAATTTAAAATTTTTGTTCGTATTTCTTCTAAAATATGTGGCCCTTCTTGGTTTTAATATTAGAATTACAAGTGTCTGATCTTAGATTATAGACAGAAAGTCAAAAATGGACCGTTTGTATTAATATACTTCAAGAAATGTTCTTTTTTGGGAAGTTTTGTAAATCTCAGCACATTTTTGAATTTCTCCGAAAGTAGTGTAAGATTTGACTTCTAGAACACCCTCAGGCTATATATTAATTTACAAATAATGGTAATTATTATTCAATGTGTGTATCAAATTAAGGTCTAAATTGTCAGTTAGATTTATATCGGAACTGTAAGTATGTGTTATGTGTGTAACAAGTTGTTGTTATACAGGGTGATATAAAAAAGCTAGTACATGAAATTAATCACTGTCGGGAACTCCGCGTGTGGGGTGGCTTGGATTTTGTAAGAAAAGTACTAGATTTTTGAACTAGATTAGACACAGAAAGACGAAAATAGGCTAATTTTGTTAATTTACTCAACAAAACTGATTGATGCAGAGAAGAACGAGAATATGTCTAAGATTATATTCTAATTTAATAGGATATTTATAAATTCTTCATTTTCAGTAGATACTCGCTATCTATATTACCATCCCATTGATGAATAATATTTCCATTTAAAAAAATTATATTTCTGTACAGTTTTTAACAAAGATATCCTTCTAAAAACGTCTAATCCATTATTTAGTTTAATGTCCGTGTCCAATGAGGCGGGTAATTTTCAATATTCAAGGAATTGATATGGAGGGTCCTCTAGGTAGGTTAAGACCGGCACGCCAAGAAACACGGCAATTCTTCCAACATCTTAATTAAATAAATTAAATAAATTAAATAAATTAAATAAATTAAATAAATTAAATAAATTAAATAAATTAAATAAATTAAATAAATTAAATAAATTAAATAAATTAAATAAATTAAATAAATTAAATAAATTAAATAAATTAAATAAATTAAATAAATTAAATAAATTAAATAAATTAAATAAATTAAATAAATTAAATAAATTAAATAAATTAAATAAATTAAATAAATTAAATAAATTAAATAAATTAAATAAATTAAATAAATTAAATAAATTAAATAAATTAAATAAATTAAATAAATTAAATAAATTAAATAAATTAAATAAATTAAATAAATTAAATAAATTAAATAAATTAAATAAATTAAATAAATTAAATAAATTAAATAAATTAAATAAATTAAATAAATTAAATAAATTAAATAAATTAAATAAATTAAATAAATTAAATAAATTAAATAAATTAAATAAATTAAATAAATTAAATAAATTAAATAAATTAAATAAATTAAATAAATTAAATAAATTAAATAAATTAAATAAATTAAATAAATTAAATAAATTAAATAAATTAAATAAATTAAATAAATTAAATAAATTAAATAAATTAAATAAATTAAATAAATTAAATAAATTAAATAAATTAAATAAATTAAATAAATTAAATAAATTAAATAAATTAAATAAATTAAATAAATTAAATAAATTAAATAAATTAAATAAATAAATAAATTAAATAAATTAAATAAATTAAATAAATTAAATAAATTAAATAAATTAAATAAATTAAATAAATTAAATAAATTAAATAAATTAAATAAATTAAATAAATTAAATAAATTAAATAAATTAAATAAATTAAATAAATTAAATAAATTAAATAAATTAAATAAATTAAATAAATTAAATAAATTAAATAAATTAAATAAATAAATAAATTAAATAAATTAAATAAATTAAATAAATTAAATAAATTAAATAAATTAAATAAATTAAATAAATTAAATAAATTAAATAAATTAAATAAATTAAATAAATTAAATAAATTAAATAAACTAAAAACATTAAATAAATTTATTTAATTTAATTTATTTAATTTATTAATTTTTTTAATTTATTAATTTATTTAATTTATTTAATTTATTTAATTTATTTAATTTATTTAATTTATTTAATTTATTTAATTTATTTAATTTATTTAATTTATTTAATTTATTTAATTTATTTAATTTATTTAATTTATTTAATTTATTTAATTTATTTAATTTATTTAATTTATTTAATTTATTTAATTTGTTTAATTTATTTAATTTGTTTAATTTATTTAATTTGTTTAATTTATTTAATTTGTTTAATTTATTTAATTTGTTTAATTTATTTAATTTGTTTAATTTATTTAATTTGTTTAATTTATTTAATTTGTTTAATTTATTTAATTTGTTTAATTTATTTAATTTGTTTAATTTATTTAATTTGTTTAATTTATTTAATTTGTTTAATTTATTTAATTTGTTTAATTTATTTAATTTGTTTAATTTATTTAATTTGTTTAATTTATTTAATTTGTTTAATTTATTTAATTTGTTTAATTTATTTAATTTGTTTAATTTATTTAATTTGTTTAATTTATTTAATTTGTTTAATTTATTTAATTTGTTTAATTTATTTAATTTGTTTAATTTATTTAATTTGTTTAATTTATTTAATTTGTTTAATTTATTTAATTTGTTTAATTTATTTAATTTGTTTAATTTATTTAATTTGTTTAATTTATTTAATTTGTTTAATTTATTTAATTTGTTTAATTTATTTAATTTGTTTAATTTATTTAATTTGTTTAATTTATTTAATTTGTTTAATTTATTTAATTTGTTTAATTTATTTAATTTGTTTAATTTATTTAATTTCTTTAATTTATTTAATTTCTTTAATTTATTTAATTTCTTTAATTTATTTAATTTCTTTAATTTATTTAATTTCTTTAATTTATTTAATTTGTTTAATTTATTTAATTTGTTTAATTTATTTAATTTATTGTACTTCTAGTTTGTGGGTTTAATTTTTATAATTTCTAATAAATTTCTTCATCACAACGACGAAAACCATTGAAAGTTTTAATTTTCTATTATGTCCCGAACGTCGAAATTTTTTTCCCACGCAAGGTGGCCAAGTGACTACTAGGATTTTTGGAGATTTCCAAAATCTCCCAAAATAATGCATTTCTTGAAATATATAATTACAAACGGTCCATTTTTACCTTTCTGTCTATAATCAAAGTTAAGAATCTTTTTATTCTAATACAGAAACCAAGAAATGTCGCCTACTTAAGATGAAATAATAATACAAATTTTAAATTCAATGATTATTTCTTATTTTTTTGTTGTAATATCGTTGTTTTCCTAGTGAAGTTAAAACAGGAGTATTAAAAATACAAAATTTTTAAATATTACATAAAATAATACAAATCATATTCGAGATCTTTTCGTATTTCCTAGAAAAATGGTTTTTGAAAAGTAAATTAACAAAAACGGCCCCAATTTTGTCTTTCAATCTCTAATCTCTATTAAAAATCTTGTACTTTTACTACAAAAAGCAAGATATCCTGTAATTTGATTTCAAATAAGAACAAAATGTGTGATTTCACTGATTAATTCGGATTTTGTGATATAAATATCTTGTCTTTCAAAGAAAGTTAGAATAGAAGTGTCGAAAACGCAGCAATCTTAATATGTCAAATTTTAATGGATTATACAAAAATTTATTTACTTCCTGATGTTCTCATATTAACAGATTTCTTTGAAGATTTTCGAAATGTGTCGCTAAACATATAAAATTAGATCTCGCACAATACTTTACATCTCCCGGTTTAAGTAAGGATGCAATGTTACGATTCACAAAAGTTAAATTAGAATTCTAACTGATATTAACATGTTACATTTTTTTTAAAAACAATAAAAATGGCCCATTATTGACTTTCAGTCTCTAATCTATGTATAACGTCTTGTAGTTCTCCTACAAAATCCAAGAAATCCATGTACATTGATTCCAAATTAGAACAAAATGTATGATTTCACTGATTATTTCGTATTTTGTGATTTAATCATCTTGTTTTTCTAGAAAAGCTGGTATAGGAGTATCGAAAATGTAGAATATTTAAATAATATACAAAATAATACCAATAATCTTAGAGATCATTTCGTATTTCCTTGAATAGTTAATTTCGGGATTGATATTGACACAAACGGCCCATTTTGGACTTTCCGACTTTAGTCTAAAGTTCAGAACCCTGTTCTTCTTCCACAAAAACCAAGAAATGCAAGTAAATTTAGTCCAAATTAGCACAAAACTGCTAAATTTAGTGATTATTTCGTATTTTGTGCTGTAATTCTTTTGTTCTCCTAGAAAAGTTATTATAGAAATATCGAAAAGGAAGAAAAAGTTATTATCGAAATATCAAAAAGGCAGGATTTTTTAATATTATACCAAATAAAACAGATAATCTTAGAAATGTTCTCGTATTCCTCTGCGAAATAGGTTTCGGAAAGTAAATTAATACAAATGGCCCATTTTTGTCATTCAGTCTACAATCTAAGTTCAGAATCTTGAAGTTCTAATACAAAGACCAAGAAATGCGACCTAATTTAGTCGAAATAAGAACAAAAACTTTAAATTCAATGATTTTTTCCGTATTTAGAGTTGTAATTTCCTTATTTTCCAAGAGAACTTATAAAGAAGTATCAAAACTGCAAGGCTTTTGAATAATATACAAAATCATGCTCTCAATATTAGAGATCTATTCATATTTCAATGAGAAATGGGTTTTAGAATGTAAGTTAGTAAAAACGACCTATTTTGGACTTTCAATCTCTAATCTAAAGTAAATTGTATCCAGATTAGAACAAAATGTCTATATTCAATGATTTCTTCATATTCTGTGCTGTAATCTCATTTTTATCCATTTTTAAGGGAAATACGAATATATTTCAGAGATAACAAGTTTTATTTAGGGTAACATATTAAAAAACCTGCATTTTCGATTCTTTTGTAACAAAAGTTATAACAACTTCTCCATTAAAATAAGGAAATACGAGAAAATCATCGAATTTAGGTGCTTTATGATTATTTCGAAAGAATTAAGCTCCATTCTTGGTTTTCATATTAGAAGTACTAAATCCTGAACTTAGATTATAGACAGAAAGTCAAAAAGTGCCATTTGTGGTAACTACCATTCCGAGACATATTTTTCAGGGAAATACGGAAAGATCTTTAAGATAATTATTTTAATTTTCTAAAATATTTGAGCATTCTGCATTTTCGATACTTCTGTAATAATCTTTCTAGGAAAACAAAGGCAATTACAGCTCAGAATTGGAAATAATCATTGAATTCACGTATTTGATTCTAATTTGAACTTATTTTCCATACATTTCTTGGATTTTGAAGTAGAAGTGCAAGATCTGAACTTAGATTATAGGCAGAAAATCAAAAATGGACCATTTATGTAAATCAACTTCCCAAAATTTATTTTTCAGGAAAATACGATATTATCTCGGAGATTATTGGTTTAGTCTTATAAGAAATTTAAGAATCTTGCACAATCGATATTTCCAGTGGTTTTAGAGATCTTTTCGTATTTCCCTGAAAAATAAGTTTCCGGATGTAAATTATCACACATGGCCCATTTTCGGCTTTAATTCTCCAATCTAAGTTTGCAATCTTTTACTTCTCATAAAAATCCAAGAATTGCTAGTAAGTGGAGTTTAAATTAGAGCCAAACATCTAAATTCAATTATTATTTCGTAAATTATTTTACAAAATTAGACCTGTAATTACAGAGATCTTTCCGTATTTTCCTGAAAAATTAGTTTCCGGATGTAAATTATCACAATTAGCCAATTTTCGAATTTCATTCTCCAATCTAAGTTTGGAATCTTGTACTTCTCATATAAAATCCAAGAAATGCTAGTAAGTTAAGTTTAAATTTGAGCCAAACGGCTAAATTCAATAATTATTTCGTATTTCCATATTTTCCTAGTGATGTTATAACGAAAGAATCGAAAATGGGGATTTTTAGAATACTACTCTTAATAAATCAAATATTCTTGGAGATATTTTCGTATTTCCCTTAAAAATGGATTACAAGGAGATTACGATACAATATACGATGAAATCATAGAATTTAGACTTTTTGTTCCAATTTGAGCTTAATTTACCCTAAACTATTGACTAAATGGGTCGTTCTTTTTATCTTACGCTCCAAAAGCCATTTTTTAGGGAAATATAAGTAGATCTCTAAGATAAATAGAATTTTTTTGCATGAAATCTTACATTTTTCATACTTCTTTAATACGTTGTATTGGAAAACTCAATATACTTGCATTTCTTGAAAATGCAGGATTAATTAAATATTATAGAAAAAAATAATAATAATCTTATAGTTCCTTTTGTATTTCCTTGAAAAATAAATTTCGGGATGTAAATTAACCCAAATGGTCCATTTTGAGCTCTCTATCTCTGATCTCAGTTCACAATCTTGTACTTCTACTACAAAAACCAAGAAATGTAAGTATATTGAGTTTTCCAAGACAACGTATACAGAAGTATCAAAAATGCAAGAGTTCATGCAAAGTAATACTACTAATCTTCGAGATCTATTCATATTTCCCTAAAAAATGAGTTTTGATGCGTAAGTTAATAAAAACGACCCATTTAGTCTAAATTGAGCTCAAATTAGAACGAAAAGTCTAAATTCAATGATCCCTTCGTATTTTGTGCCGTAATCTCCTTGTATTACATTTTTAAGGCAAATACGAAAATTACTCCAAGCATATTAATTTTATTTAGAGTAGTATTCTAAAAATCCTCCATTTTCGATTCATTCGTTATAATATCTCTAGGAAAATATGGAAATTCGAAATATCCTTTGAATTTAGATGTTTGGCTCTAATTTAAACTCAACTTACCAGCATTTCTTCGATTTTATATGAGAAGTACAAGATTCCAAACTTAGATTGGAGAAGGAGATCCGAAAATGGGCTATTTGTAATAATTTACACCCGGAAACTTATTTTTCAGGGAAATACGGAAAGATCTCTAAAATTCCTGGTCTAATTTTGCAAAATAATTTAGAATCCTTCATTATCAATACTTCTTACTAACTTTTCTGGGAAAACAAGGGAATTACAGTACAAGATGGAAAATATTCTATGAATTCAAAAATTTTGTTTAAATCTTGATTCAGTTCATTTGCATTACTTGTGTTTTGTAAGAGAAGTACAAGACTCTGGAATTAGATTAGAGACGGAAAGACGAAAATAGGCTAATTTTGTTAATTTACTCCCCAAAACTGATTGATTCAGAGAATTAGAGAATATGTCTAAAATTATTGGCTTAATTGTATAAGATATTTATAAATTCTTCATTTTCAGTAGATATTCGCTATCTATATTCCCATCCCATGGATGTATAATATTTCCATTTAAAAAAATTGCATTTCTGTACAGTTTTTAACAAAAATATCCTTCTAAAAACGTCCAATTCTTTATTTAGCTTAATGTCCGTGTCCAATGAGGCGGGTGATATTCAATATCCAACGGGTTGATATGGAGGGTCTTCTACGTAGGTTCTGACCGGTGCGCCAAGAAACACGGCAATTTCTATTTACTTTTATTTCATATAATATTTAAAAGTCATGAATTTTTGGTCCTCCTCTTGTAACTTTACTAGGAAAACAAAGAAATTGCAGCAATAAGAAAGAAATAATCATTGAATTTAAAATTTTTGTTCGTATTTCTTCTAAACTATGTGGCCCTTCTTGGTTTTAATATTAGAATTACAAGTGTCTGATCTTAGATTATAGACAGAAAGTCAAAAATGGACCATTTGTATTAATATACTTCAAGAAATGTTCTTTTTTGGGAAGTTTTGTAAATCTCGGCACATTTTTGACTTTCTCCGAAAGTAGTGTAAGATTTGACTTCTAGAACACCCTCAGGCTATATATTAATTTACAAATAATGGTAATTATTATTCAATGTGTGTATCAAATTAAGGTCTAAATTGTCAGTTAGATTTATTGCGGAACTGTAAGTATGTGTTATGTGTGTAACAAGTTGTTGTTATACAGGGTGATATAAAAAAGCTAGTACATGAAATTAATTACTGGTCGGGAACTCCGCGTGTGGGGTGGCTTGGATTTTGTAAGAAAAGTACTAGATTCTGGAACTAGATTAGACACAGAAAGACGAAAATAGGCTAATTTTGTTAATTTACTCAACAAAACTGATTGATGCGGAGAAGAACGAGAATATGTCTAAGATTATTTTCTTAATTTCATAGGATATTTATAAATTCTTCATTTTCAGTAGATACTCGCTATCTATATTACCATCCCATGGATGAATAATATTTCCATTTAAAAAAATTATATTTCTGTACAGTTTTTAACAAAGATATCCTTCTAAAAACGTCTAATCCTTTATTTAGTTTAATGTCCGTGTCCAATGAGGCGGGTAATTTTCAATATTCAAGGAATTGATATGGAGGGTCCTCTAGGTAGGTTCCGACCGGCGCGCCAAGAAACACGGCAATTCTTCCAACATCTTAAATAAATAAATAAATTAAATAAATTAAATTAAATAAATTAAATAAATTAAATAAATTAAATAAATTAAATAAATTAAATAAATTAAATAAATTAAATAAATTAAATAAATTAAATAAATTAAATAAATTAAATAAATAAATAAATTAAATAAATTAAATAAATTAAATAAATTAAATAAATTAAATAAATTAAATAAATTAAATAAATTAAATAAATTAAATAAATTAAATAAATTAAATAAATTAAATAAATTAAATAAATTAAATAAATTAAATAAATTAAATAAATTAAATAAATTAAATAAATTAAATAAATTAAATAAATTAAATAAATTAAATAAATTAAATAAATTAAATAAATTAAATAAATTAAATAAATTAAATAAATTAAATAAATTAAATAAATTAAATAAATTAAATAAATTAAATAAATTAAATAAATTAAATAAATTAAATAAATTAAATAAATTAAATAAATTAAATAAATTAAATAAATTAAATAAATTAAATAAATTAAATAAATTAAATAAATTAAATAAATTAAATAAATTAAATAAATTAAATAAATTAAATAAATTAAATAAATTAAATAAATTAAATAAATTAAATAAATTAAATAAATTAAATAAATTAAATAAATTAAATAAATTAAATAAATTAAATAAATTAAATAAATTAAATAAATTAAATAAATTAAATAAATTAAATAAATTAAATAAATTAAATAAATTAAATAAATTAAATAAATTAAATAAATTAAATAAATTAAATAAATTAAATAAATTAAATAAATTAAATAAATTAAATAAATTAAATAAATTAAATAAATTAAATAAATTAAATAAATTAAATAAATTAAATAAATTAAATAAATTAAATAAATTAAATAAATTAAATAAATTAAATAAATTAAATAAATTAAATAAATTAAATAAATTAAATAAATTAAATAAATTAAATAAATTAAATAAATTAAATAAATTAAATAAATTAAATAAATTAAATAAATTAAATAAATTAAATAAATTAAATAAATTAAATAAATTAAATAAATTAAATAAATTAAATAAATTAAATAAATTAAATAAATTAAATAAATTAAATAAATTAAATAAATTAAATAAATTAAATAAATTAAATAAATTAAATAAATTAAATAAATTAAATAAATTAAATAAATTAAATAAATTAAATAAATTAAATAAATTAAATAAATTAAATAAATTAAATAAATTAAATAAATTAAATAAATTAAATAAATTAAATAAATTAAATAAATTAAATAAATTAAATAAATTAAATAAATTAAATAAATTAAATAAATTAAATAAATTAAATAAATTAAATAAATTAAATAAATTAAATAAATTAAATAAATTAAATAAATTAAATAAATTAAATAAATTAAATAAATTAAATAAATTAAATAAATTAAATAAATTAAATAAATTAAATAAATTAAATAAATTAAATAAATTAAATAAATTAAATAAATTAAATAAATTAAATAAATTAAATAAATTAAATAAATTAAATAAATTAAATAAATTAAATAAATTAAATAAATTAAATAAATTAAATAAATTAAATAAATTAAATAAATTAAATAAATTAAATAAATTAAATAAATTAAATAAATTAAATAAATTAAATAAATTAAATAAATTAAATAAATTAAATAAATTAAATAAATTAAATAAATTAAATAAATTAAATAAATTAAATAAATTAAATAAATTAAATAAATTAAATAAATTAAATAAATTAAATAAATTAAATAAATTAAATAAATTAAATAAATTAAATAAATTAAATAAATTAAATAAATTAAATAAATTAAATAAATTAAATAAATTAAATAAATTAAATAAATTAAATAAATTAAATAAATTAAATAAATTAATTAAATTAAATAAATTAAATAAATTAAATAAATTAAATAAATTAAATAAATTAAATAAATTAAATAAATTAAATAAATTAAATAAATTAAATAAATTAAATAAATTAAATAAATTAAATAAATTAAATAAATTAAATAAATTAAATAAATTAAATAAATTAAATAAATTAAATAAATTAAATAAATTAAATAAATTAAATAAATTAAATAAATTAAATAAATTAAATAAATTAAATAAATTAAATAAATTAAATAAATTAAATAAATTAAATAAATTAAATAAATTAAATAAATTAAATAAATTAAATAAATTAAATAAATTAAATAAATTAAATAAATTAAATAAATTAAATAAATTAAATAAATTAAATAAATTAAATAAATTAAATAAATTAAATAAATTAAATAAATTAAATAAATTAAATAAATTAAATAAATTAAATAAATTAAATAAATTAAATAAATTAAATAAATTAAATAAATTAAATAAATTAAATAAATTAAATAAATTAAATAAATTAAATAAATTAAATAAATTAAATAAATTAAATAAATTAAATAAATTAAATAAATTAAATAAATTAAATAAATTAAATAAATTAAATAAATTAAATAAATTAAATAAATTAAATAAATTAAATAAATTAAATAAATTAAATAAATTAAATAAATTAAATAAATTAAATAAATTAAATAATTAAATAAATTAAATAAATTAAATAAATTAAATAAATTAAATAAATTAAATAAATTAAATAAATTAAATAAATAAATTAAATAAATTAAATAAATTAAATAAATTAAATAAATAAATTAAATAAATAAATTAAATAAATTAAATAAATTAAATAAATTAAATAAATTAAATAAATTAAATAAATTAAATAAATTAAATAAATTAAATAAATTAAATAAATTAAATAAATTAAAAAATTAAATAAAATAAATAAATTAAATAAATTAAATAAATTAAATTAATTAAATAAATTAAATAAATTAAATAAATTAAATAAATTAAATAAATTAAATAAATTAAATAAATTAAATAAATTAAATAAATTAAATAAATTAAATAAATTAAATAAATTAAATAAATTAAATAAATTAAATAAATTAAATAAATTAAATAAATTAAATAAATTAAATAAATTAAATAAATTAAATAAATTAAATAAATTAAATAAATTAAATAAATTAGATAAATTAAATAAATAAAATAAATTAAATAAATTAAATAATATAAATAAATTAAATAAATTAAATAAATTAAATAAATTAAATAAATTAAATAAATTAAATAAATTAAATAAATTAAATAAATTAAATAAATTAAATAAATTAAATAAATTAAATAAATTAAATAAATTAAATAAATTAAATAAATTAAATAAATTAAATAAATTAAATAAATTAAATAAATTAAATAAATTAAATAAATTAAATAAATTAAATAAATTAAATAAATTAAATAAATTAAATAAATTAAATAAATTAAATAAATTAAATAAATTAAATAAATTAAATAAATTAAATAAATTAATAAATTAAATAAATTAAATAAATTAAATAAATTAAATAAATTAAATAAATTAAATAAATTAAATAAATTAAATAAACTAAATAAATTAAATAAATTAAATAAATTAAATAAATTAAATATTTTAAATAAATTAAATAAATTAAAAACATTAAATAAATTTATTTAATTTAATTTATTTAATTTATTAATTTTTTTAATTATTAATTTATTTAATTTATTTAATTTATTTAATTTATTTTATTTATTTAATTTATTTAATTTATTTAATTTATTTAATTTATTTAATTTATTTAATTTATTTAATTTATTTAATTTATTTAATTTATTTAATTTATTTAATTTATTTAATTTATTTAATTTATTTAATTTATTTAATTTATTTAATTTATTTAATTTATTTAATTTATTTAAATTATTTAATTTATTTAATTTATTTAATTTATTTAATTTATTTAATTTATTTAATTTATTTAATTTATTTAATTTATTTAATTTATTTAATTTATTTAATTTATTTAATTTATTTAATTTATTTAATTTATTTAATTTATTTAATTTATTTAATTTATTTAATTTATTTAATTTATTTAATTTATTTAATTTATTTAATTTATTTAATTTATTTAATTTATTTAATTTATTTAATTTATTTAATTTATTTAATTTATTTAATTTATTTAATTTATTTAATTTATTTAATTTATTTAATTTATTTAATTTATTTAATTTATTTAATTTATTTAATTTATTTAATTTATTTAATTTATTTAATTTATTTAATTTATTTAATTTATTTAATTTATTTAATTTATTTAATTTATTTAATTTATTTAATTTATTTAATTTATTTAATTTATTTAATTTATTTAATTTATTTAATTTATTTAATTTATTTAATTTATTTAATTTATTTAATTTATTTAATTTATTTAATTTATTTAATTTATTTAATTTATTTAATTTATTTAATTTATTTAATTTATTTAATTTATTTAATTTATTTAATTTATTTAATTTATTTAATTTATTTAATTTATTTAATTTATTTAATTTATTTAATTTATTCAATTTATTTAATTTATTTAATTTATTTAATTTATTTATTAATTTATTTAATTTATTTAATTTATTTAATTTATTTAATTTATTTAATTTATTTAATTTATTTAATTTATTTAATTTATTTAATTTATTTAATTTATTTAATTTATTTAATTTATTTAATTTATTTAATTTATTTAATTTATTTAATTTATTTAATTTATTTAATTTATTTAATTTATTTAATTTATTTAATTTATTTAATTTATTTAATTTATTTAATTTATTTAATTTATTTAATTTATTTAATTTATTTAATTTATTTAATTTATTTAATTTATTTAATTTATTTAATTTATTTAATTTATTTAATTTATTTAATTTATTTAATTTATTTAATTTATTTAATTTATTTAATTTATTTAATTTAGTTAATTTAGTTAATTTAGTTAATTTAGTTAATTTAGTTAATTTAGTTAATTTAGTTAATTTAGTTAATTTAGTTAATTTAGTTAATTTAGTTAATTTAGTTAATTTAGTTAATTTAGTTAATTTAGTTAATTTAGTTAATTTAGTTAATTTAGTTAATTTAGTTAATTTAGTTAATTTAGTTAATTTAGTTAATTTAGTTAATTTAGTTAATTTAGTTAATTTAGTTAATTTAGTTAATTTAGTTAATTTAGTTAATTTAGTTAATTTAGTTAATTTAGTTAATTTAGTTAATTTAGTTAATTTAGTTAATTTAGTTAATTTAGTTAATTTAGTTAATTTAGTTAATTTAGTTAATTTAGTTAATTTAGTTAATTTAGTTAATTTAGTTAATTTAGTTAATTTAGTTAATTTAGTTAATTTAGTTAATTTAGTTAATTTAGTTAATTTAGTTAATTTAGTTAATTTAGTTAATTTAGTTAATTTAGTTAATTTAGTTAATTTAGTTAATTTAGTTAATTTAGTTAATTTAGTTAATTTAGTTAATTTAGTTAATTTAGTTAATTTAGTTAATTTAGTTAATTTAGTTAATTTAGTTAATTTAGTTAATTTAGTTAATTTAGTTAATTTAGTTAATTTAGTTAATTTAGTTAATTTAGTTAATTTAGTTAATTTAGTTAATTTAGTTAATTTAGTTAATTTAGTTAATTTAGTTAATTTAGTTAATTTAGTTAATTTAGTTAATTTAGTTAATTTAGTTAATTTAGTTAATTTAGTTAATTTAGTTAATTTAGTTAATTTAGTTAATTTAGTTAATTTAGTTAATTTAGTTAATTTAGTTAATTTAGTTAATTTAGTTAATTTAGTTAATTTATTTAATTTATTTAATTTATTTAATTTATTTAATTTATTTAATTTATTTAATTTATTTAATTTATTTAATTTATTTAATTTATTTAATTTATTTAATTTATTTAATTTATTTAATTTATTGTAATTCTAGTTTGTGGGTTTAATTTTTATAATTTCTAATAAATTTCTTCATCACAACGACGAAAACCATTGAAAGTTTTAATTTTCTATTATGTCCCGAACGTCGAAATTTTTTTCCCACGCAAAGTGGCCAAGTGACTACTAGGATTTTTGGAGATTTCCAAAATCTCCAAAATAATGCATTTCTTGAAGTATATAATTACAAACGGTCCATTTTTACCTTTGTGTCTATAATCAAAGTTAAGAATCTTTTTATTCTAATACAGAAACCAAGAAATGTCGCCTACTTAAGATGAAATAAGAATACAAATTTTAAATTCAATGATTATTTCTTATTTTTTTGTTGTAATGTCGTTGTTTTCCTAGTGAAGTTAAAACAGGAGTATTAAAAATACAAAATTTTTAAATATTACATAAAATAATACAAGTCATTTTCGAGATCTTTTCGTATTTCCCCGAAAAATGGTTTTTGAAAGTAAATTAACAAAAACGGCCCAATTTTGTCTTTCAATCTCTAATCTCTATTAAAAATCTTGTACTTTTACTACAAAAAGCAAGATATCCTGTTATTTGATTTCAAATAAGAACAAAATGTGTGATTTCACTGATTAATTCGGATTTTGTGATATAAATATCTTGTCTTTCAAAGAAAGTTAGAATAGAAGTGTCGAAAACGCAGCAATCTTAATATGTCAAATTTTAATGGATTATACAAAAATTTATTTACTTCCTGATGTTCTCATATTAACAGATTTCTTTGAAGATTTTCGAAATGTGTCGCTAAACATATAAAATTAGATCTCGCACAATATTTTACATCTCCCGGTTTAAGTAAGGATGCAATGTTACGATTCACAAAAGTTAAATTAGAATTCTAACTGATATTAACATGTTACATTTTTTTTAAAAACAATAAAAATGGCCCATTATTGACTTTCAGTCTCTAATCTATGTATAACGTCTTGTAGTTCTCCTACAAAATCCAAGAAATCCATGTACATTGATTCCAAATTAGAACAAAATGTATGATTTCACTGATTATTTCGTATTTTGTGATTTAATCATCTTGTTTTTCTAGAAAAGGCTGGTATAGGAGTATCGAAAATGTAGAATATTTAAATAATATACAAAATAATACCATAATCTTAGAGATCATTTCGTATTTCCTTGAATAGTTAATTTCGGGATTGATATTGACACAAACGGCCCATTTTGGACTTTCCGACTTTAGTCTAAAGTTCAGAACCCTGTTCTTCTTCCACAAAAACCAAGAAATGCAAGTAAATTTAGTCCAAATTAGCACAAAACTGCTAAATTTAGTGATTATTTCGTATTTTGTGCTGTAATTCTTTTGTTCCCCTAGAAAAGTTATTATAGAAATATCGAAAAGGAAGAAAAAGTTATTATCGAAATATCGAAAAGGCAGGATTTTTTAATATTATACCAAATAAAACAGATAATCTTAGAAATGTTCTCGTATTCCTCTGCGAAATAGGTTTCGGACAGTAAATTAATACAAATGGCCCATTTTTGTCATTCAGTCTACAATCTAAGTTCAGAATCTTGAAGTTCTAATACAAAGACCAAGAAATGCGACCTAATTTAGTCGAAATAAGAACAAAAACTTTAAATTCAATGATTTTTTCCGTATTTAAAGTTGTAATTTCCTTATTTTCCAAGAGAACTTATAAAGAAGTATCAAAACTGCAAGGCTTTTGAATAATATACAAAATCATGCTCTCAATATTAGAGATCTATTCATATTTCAATGAGAAATGGGTTTTAGAATGTAAGTTAGTAAAAACGACCTATTTTGGACTTTCAATCTCTAATCTAAAGTAAATTGTATCCAGATTAGAACAAAATGTCTATATTCAATGATTTCTTCATATTCTGTGCTGTAATCTCATTTTTATCCATTTTTAAGGGAAATACGAATATATTTCAGAGATAACAAGTTTTATTTAGGGTAACATATTAAAAAACCTGCATTTTCGATTCTTTTGTAACAAAAGTTATAACAACTTCTCCATTAAAATAAGGAAATACGAGAAAATCATCGAATTTAGGTGCTTTATGATTATTTCGAAAGAATTAAGCTCCATTCTTGGTTTTCATAGTAGAAGTACTAAATCCTGAACTTAGATTATAGACAGAAAGTCAAAAAGTGCCATTTGTGGTAACTACCATTCCGAGACATATTTTTCAGGGAAATACGGAAAGATCTTTAAGATAATTATTTTAATTTTCTAAAATATTTGAGAATTCTGCATTTTCGATACTTCTGTAATAATCTTTCTAGGAAAACAAAGGCAATTACAGCTCAGAATTGGAAATAATCATTGAATTCACGTATTTGATTCTAATTTGAACTTATTTTCCATACATTTCTTGGATTTTGAAGTAGAAATGCAAGATCTGAACTTAGATATAGGCAGAAAATCAAAAATGGACCATTTATGTAAATCAACTTCCCAAAATTTATTTTTCAGGAAAATACGATATTATCTCGGAGATTATTGGTTTAGTCTTATAAGAAATTTAAGAATCTTGCACAATCGATATTTCCAGTGGTTTTAGAGATCTTTTCGTATTTCCCTGAAAAATAAGTTTCCGGATGTAAATTATCACACATGGCCCATTTTCGGCTTTAATTCTCCAATCTAAGTTTGCAATCTTTTACTTCTCATAAAAATCCAAGAATTGCTAGTAAGTGGAGTTTAAATTAGAGCCAAACATCTAAATTCAATTATTATTTCGTAAATTATTTTACAAAATTAGACCTGTAATTACAGAGATCTTTCCGTATTTTCCTGAAAAATTAGTTTCCGGATGTAAATTATCACAATTAGCCAATTTTCGAATTTCATTCTCCAATCTAAGTTTGGAATCTTGTACTTCTCATATAAAATCCAAGAAATGCTAGTAAGTTAAGTTTAAATTTGAGCCAAACGGCTAAATTCAATAATTATTTCGTATTTCCATATTTTCCTAGTGATGTTATAACGAAAGAATCGAAAATGGGGATTTTTTAGAATACTACTCTTAATAAATCAAATATTCTTGGAGATATTTTCGTATTTCCCTTAAAAATGGATTACAAGGAGATTACGATACAATATACGATGAAATCATAGAATTTAGACTTTTTGTTCCAATTTGAGCTTAATTTACCCTAAACTATTGACTAAATGGGTCGTTCTTTTTATCTTATGCTCCAAAAGCCATTTTTTAGGGAAATATAAATAGATCTCTAAGATAAATAGAATTTTTTTGCATGAAATCTTACATTTTTCATACTTCTTTAATACGTTGTATTGGAAAACTCAATATACTTGCATTTCTTGAAAATGCAGGATTAATTAAATATTATAGAAAAAAATAATAATAATCTTATAGTTCCTTTTGTATTTCCTTGAAAAATAAATTTCGGGATGTAAATTAACCCAAATGGTCCATTTTGAGCTCTCTATCTCTGATCTCAGTTCACAATCTTGTACTTCTACTACAAAAACCAAGAAATGTAAGTATATTGAGTTTTCCAAGACAACGTATACAGAAGTATCAAAAATGCAAGAGTTCATGCAAAGTAATACTACTAATCTTCGAGATCTATTCATATTTCCCTAAAAAATGAGTTTTGATGCGTAAGTTAATAAAAACGACCCATTTAGTCTAAATTGAGCTCAAATTAGAACGAAAAGTTTAAATTCAATGATCCCTTCGTATTTTGTGCCGTAATCTCCTTGTATTACATTTTTAAGGCAAATACGAAAATTACTCCAAGCATATTAATTTTATTTAGAGTAGTATTCTAAAAATCCTCCATTTTCGATTCATTCGTTATAATATCTCTAGGAAAATATGGAAATTCGAAATATCCTTTGAATTTAGATGTTTGGCTCTAATTTAAACTCAACTTACCAGCATTTCTTCGATTTTATATGAGAAGTACAAGATTCCAAACTTAGATTGGAGAAGGAGATCCGAAAATGGGCTATTTGTAATAATTTACACCCGGAAACTTATTTTTCAGGGAAATACGGAAAGATCTCTAAAATTCCTGGTCTAATTTTGCAAAATAATTTAGAATCCTTCATTATCAATACTTCTTACTAACTTTTCTGGGAAAACAAGGGAATTACAGTACAAGATGGAAAATATTCTATGAATTCAAAAATTTTGTTCAAATCTTGATTCAGTTCATTTGCATTACTTGTGTTTTGTAAGAGAAGTACAAGACTCTGGAATTAGATTAGAGACGGAAAGACGAAAATAGGCTAATTTTGTTAATTTACTCCCCAAAACTGATTGATTCAGAGAATTAGAGAATATGTCTAAAATTATTGGCTTAATTGTATAAGATATTTATAAATTCTTCATTTTCAGTAGATATTCGCTATCTATATTCCCATCCCATGGATGTATAATATTTCCATTTAAAAAAATTGCATTTCTGTACAGTTTTTAACAAAAATATCCTTCTAAAAACGTCCAATTCTTTATTTAGCTTAATGTCCGTGTCCAATGAGGCGGGTGATATTCAGTATCCAACGGGTTGATATGGAGGGTCTTCTACGTAGGTTCTGACCGGTGCGCCAAGAAACACGGCAATTTTTCCAACATCTATTTACTTTTATTTCATATAATATTTAAAAGTCATGAATTTTTGGTCCTCCTCTTGTAACTTTACTAGGAAAACAAAGAAATTGCAGCAATAAGAAAGAAATAATCATTGAATTTAAAATTTTTGTTCGTATTTCTTCTAAACTATGTGGCCCTTCTTGGTTTTAATATTAGAATTACAAGTGTCTGATCTTAGATTATAGACAGAAAGTCAAAAATGGACCATTTGTATTAATATACTTCAAGAAATGTTCTTTTTTGGGAAGTTTTGTAAATCTCGGCCCATTTTTGACTTTCTCCGAAAGTAGTGTAAGATTTGACTTCTAGAACACCCTCAGGCTATATATTAATTTACAAATAATGGTAATTATTATTCAATGTGTGTATCAAATTAAGGTCTAAATTGTCAGTTAGATTTATTGCGGAACTGTAAGTATGTGTTATGTGTGTAACAAGTTGTTGTTATACAGGGTGATATAAAAAAGCTAGTACATGAAATTAATTACTGGTCGGGAACTCCGCGTGTGGGGTGGCTTGGATTTTGTAAGAAAAGTACTAGATTCTGGAACTAGATTAGACACAGAAAGACGAAAATAGGCTAATTTTGTTAATTTACTCAACAAAACTGATTGATGCGGAGAAGAACGAGAATATGTCTAAGATTATTTTCTTAATTTCATAGGATATTTATAAATTCTTCATTTTCAGTAGATACTCGCTATCTATATTACCATCCCATGGATGAATAATATTTCCATTTAAAAAAATTATATTTCTGTACAGTTTTTAACAAAGATATCCTTCTAAAAACGTCTAATCCTTTATTTAGTTTAATGTCCGTGTCCAATGAGGCGGGTAATTTTCAATATTCAAGGAATTGATATGGAGGGTCCTCTAGGTAGGATCCGACCGGCGCGCCAAGAAACACGGCAATTCTTCCAACATCTTAAATAAATAAATAAATTAAATAAATTAAATTAAATAAATTAAATAAATTAAATAAATTAAATAAATTAAATAAATTAAATAAATTAAATAAATTAAATAAATTAAATAAATTAAATAAATTAAATAAATTAAATAAATTAAATAAATTAAATAAATTAAATAAATTAAATAAATTAAATAAATTAAATAAATTAAATAAATTAAATAAATTAAATAAATTAAATAAATTAAATAAATTAAATAAATTAAATAAATTAAATAAATTAAATAAATTAAATAAATTAAATAAATTAAATAAATTAAATAAATTAAATAAATTAAATAAATTAAATAAATTAAATAAATTAAATAAATTAAATAAATTAAATAAATTAAATAAATTAAATAAATTAAATAAATTAAATAAATTAAATAAATTAAATAAATTAAATAAATTAAATAAATTAAATAAATTAAATAAATTAAATAAATTAAATAAATTAAATAAATTAAATAAATTAAATAAATTAAATAAATTAAATAAATTAAATAAATTAAATAAATTAAATAAATTAAATAAATTAAATAAATTAAATAAATTAAATAAATTAAATAAATTAAATAAATTAAATAAATTAAATAAATTAAATAAATTAAATAAATTAAATAAATTAAATAAATTAAATAAATTAAATAAATTAAATAAATTAAATAAATTAAATAAATTAAATAAATTAAATAAATTAAATAAATTAAATAAATTAAATAAATTAAATAAATTAAATAAATTAAATAAATTAAATAAATTAAATAAATTAAATAAATTAAATAAATTAAATAAATTAAATAAATTAAATAAATTAAATAAATTAAATAAATTAAATAAATTAAATAAATTAAATAAATTAAATAAATTAAATAAATTAAATAAATTAAATAAATTAAATAAATTAAATAAATTAAATAAATTAAATAAATTAAATAAATTAAATAAATTAAATAAATTAAATAAATTAAATAAATTAAATAAATTAAATAAATAAATTAAATAAATTAAATAAATTAAATAAATAAATTAAATAAATTAAATAAATTAAATAAATTAAATAAATTAAATAAATAAATTAAATAAATTAAATAAATTAAATAAATAAATTAAATAAATTAAATAAATTAAATAAATTAAATAAATTAAATAAAATAAATAAATTAAATAAATTAAATAAATAAATTAAATAAATAAATTAAATAAATTAAATAAATAAATTAAATAAATTAAATAAATAAATTAAATAAATTAAATAAATTAAATAAATTAAATAAATTAAATAAATTAAATAAATTAAATAAATTAAATAAATTAAATAAATTAAATAAATTAAATAAATTAAATAAATTAAATAAATTAAATAAATTAAATAAATTAAATAAATTAAATAAATTAAATAAATTAAATAAATTAAATAAATTAAATAAATTAAATAAATTAAATAAATTAAATAAATTAAATAAATTAAATAAATTAAATAAATTAAATAAATTAAATAAATTAAATAAATAATTTAAATAAATAAATTAAATAAATTAAATAAATTAAATAAATTAAAAAAATTAAATAAATTAAATAAATTAAATAAATTAAATAAATTAAATAAATTAAATAAATTAAATAAATTAAATAAATTAAATGAATTAAATGAATTAAATGAATTAAATGAATTAAATAAATTAAATAAATTAAATAAATTAAATAAATTAAATAAATTAAATAAATTAAATAAATTAAATAAATTAAATAAATTAAATAAAATAAATAAATTAAATAAATTAAATAAATTAAATAAATTAAATAAATTAAATAAATTAAATAAATTAAATAAATTAAATAAATTAAATAAATTAAATAAATTAAATAAATTAAATAAATTAAATAAATTAAATAAATTAAATAAATTAAATAAATTAAATAAATTAAATAAATTAAATAAATTAAATAAATTAAATAAATTAAATAAATTAAATAAATTAAATAAATTAAATAAATTAAATAAATTAAATAAATTAAATAAATTAAATAAATTAAATAAATTAAATAAATTAAATAAATTAAATAAATTAATTAAATAAATTAAATAAATTAAATAAATTAAATAAATTAAATAAATTAAATAAATTAAATAAATTAAATAAATTAAATAAATTAAATAAATTAAATAAATTAAATAAATTAAATAAATTAAATAAATTAAATAAATTAAATAAATTAAATAAATTAAATAAATTAAATAAATTAAATAAATTAAATAAATTAAATAAATTAAATAAATTAAATAAATTAAATAAATTAAATAAATTAAATAAATTAAATAAATTAAATAAATTAAATAAATTAAATAAATTAAATAAATTAAATAAATTAAATAAATTAAATAAATTAAATAAATTAAATAAATTAAATAAATTAAATAAATTAAATAAATTAAATAAATTAAATAAATTAAATAAATTAAATAAATTAAATAAATTAAATAAATTAAATAAATTAAATAAATTAAATAAATTAAATAAATTAAATAAATTAAATAAATTAAATAAATTAAATAAATTAAATAAATTAAATAAATTAAATAAATTAAATAAATTAAATAAATTAAATAAATTAAATAAATTAAATAAATTAAATAAATTAAATAAATTAAATAAATTAAATAAATTAAATAAATTAAATAAATTAAATAAATTAAATAAATTAAATAAATTAAATAAATTAAATAAATTAAATAAATTAAATAAATTAAATAAATTAAATAAATTAAATAAATTAAATAAATTAAATAAATTAAATAAATTAAATAAATTAAATAAATTAAATAAATTAAATAAATTAAATAAATTAAATAAATTAAATAAATTAAATAAATTAAATAAATTAAATAAATTAAATAAAATAAATAAATTAAATAAATTAAATAAATTAAATAAATTAAATAAATTAAATAAATTAAATAAATTAAATAAATTAAATAAATTAAATAAATTAAATAAATTAAATAAATTAAATAAATTAAATAAATTAAATAAATTAAATAAATTAAATAAATTAAATAAATTAAATAAATTAAATAAATTAAATAAATTAAATAAATTAAATAAATTAAATAAATTAAATAAATTAAATAAATTAAATAAATTAAATAAATTAAATAAATTAAATAAATTAAATAAATTAATAAATTAAATAAATTAAATAAATTAAATAAATTAAATAACTAAATAAATTAAATAAATTAAATAAATTAAATAAATTAAATAAATTAAATAAATTAAATAAATTAAATATTTTAAATAAATTAAATAAATTAAAAACATTAAATAAATTTATTTAATTTAATTTATTTAATTTATTAATTTTTTTAATTTATTAATTATTAATTTATTAATTTATTTAATTTATTTAATTTATTTAATTTATTAATTTATTTAATTTATTAATTTATTTAATTTATTTAATTTATTTAATTTATTTAATTTATTTAATTTATTTAATTTATTTAATTTATTTAATTTATTTAATTTATTTAATTTATTTAATTTATTTAATTTATTTAATTTATTTAATTTATTTAATTTATTTAATTTATTTAATTTATTTAATTTATTTAATTTATTTAATTTATTTAATTTATTTAATTTATTAATTTATTTAATTTATTTAATTTATTTAATTTATTTAATTTATTTAATTTATTTAATTTATTTAATTTATTTAATTTATTTAATTTATTTAATTTATTTAATTTATTTAATTTATTTAATTTATTTAATTTATTTAATTTATTTAATTTATTTAATTTATTTAATTTATTTAATTTATTTAATTTATTTAATTTATTTAATTTATTTAATTTATTTAATTTATTTAATTTATTTAATTTATTTAATTTATTTAATTTATTTAATTATTAATTTATTTAATTTATTTAATTTATTTAATTTATTTAATTTATTTAATTTATTTAATTTATTTAATTTATTTAATTTATTTAATTTATTTAATTTATTTAATTTATTTAATTTATTTAATTATTTAATTTATTTAATTTATTTATTTATTTAATTTATTTAATTTATTTAATTTATTTAATTTATTTAATTTATTTAATTTATTTAATTTATTTAATTTATTTAATTTATTTAATTTATTTAATTTATTTAATTTATTTAATTTATTTAATTTATTTAATTTATTTAATTTATTTAATTTATTTAATTTATTTAATTTATTTAATTTATTTAATTTATTTAATTTATTTAATTTATTTAATTTATTTAATTTATTTAATTTATTTAATTTATTTAATTTATTTAATTTATTTAATTTATTTAATTTATTTAATTTATTTAATTTATTTAATTTATTTAATTTATTTAATTTATTTAATTTATTTAATTTATTTAATTTATTTAATTTATTTAATTTATTTAATTTATTTAATTTATTTAATTTATTTAATTTATTTAATTTATTTAATTTATTTAATTTATTTAATTTATTTAATTTATTTAATTTATTTAATTATTTAATTTATTTAATTTATTTAATTTATTTAATTTATTTAATTTATTTAATTTATTTAATTTATTTAATTATTAATTTATTTAATTTATTTAATTTATTTAATTTATTTAATTTATTTAATTTATTTAATTTATTTAATTTATTTAATTTATTTAATTTATTTAATTTATTTAATTTATTTAATTTATTTAATTTATTTAATTTATTTAATTTATTTAATTTATTTAATTTATTTAATTTATTTAATTTATTTAATTTATTTAATTTATTAATTTATTTAATTTATTTAATTTATTTAATTTATTTAATTTATTTAATTTATTTAATTTATTTAATTTATTTAATTTATTTAATTTATTTAATTTATTTAATTTATTTAATTTATTTAATTTATTTAATTTATTTAATTTATTTAATTTATTTAATTTATTTAATTTATTTAATTTATTTAATTTATTTAATTTATTTAATTTATTTAATTTATTTAATTTATTTAATTTATTTAATTATTTAATTTATTTAATTTATTTAATTTATTTAATTTATTTAATTTATTTAATTTATTTAATTTATTTAATTTATTTAATTTATTTAATTTATTTAATTTATTTAATTTATTTAATTTATTTAATTTATTTAATTTATTTAATTTATTTAATTTATTTAATTTATTTATTTAATTATTTAATTTATTTAATTATTTAATTTATTTAATTTATTTAATTTATTTAATTTATTTAATTTATTTAATTTATTTAATTATTAATTATTTAATTTATTTAATTTATTTAATTTATTTAATTTATTTAATTTATTTAATTTATTTAATTTATTTAATTTATTTAATTATTTAATTTATTCAATTTATTCAATTTATTCAATTTATTCAATTTATTCAATTTATTCAATTTATTCAATTTATTCAATTATTCAATTTATTCAATTTATTCAATTTATTCAATTTATTCAATTTATTCAATTTATTCAATTTATTCAATTTATTCAATTTATTCAATTTATTCAATTTATTCAATTTATTCAATTTATTCAATTTATTCAATTTATTCAATTTATTCAATTTATTCAATTTATTCAATTTATTCAATTTATTCAATTTATTCAATTTATTCAATTTATTCAATTTATTCAATTTATTCAATTTATTCAATTTATTCAATTATTCAATTTATTCAATTTATTCAATTTATTCAATTTATTCAATTTATTCAATTTATTCAATTTATTCAATTTATTCAATTTATTCAATTTATTCAATTTATTCAATTTATTCAATTTATTCAATTTATTCAATTTATTCAATTTATTCAATTTATTCAATTTATTCAATTTATTCAATTTATTCAATTTATTCAATTTATTCAATTTATTCAATTTATTCAATTTATTCAATTTATTCAATTTATTCAATTTATTCAATTTATTCAATTTATTCAATTTATTCAATTTATTCAATTTATTCAATTTATTCAATTTATTCAATTTATTCAATTTATTCAATTTATTCAATTTATTCAATTTATTCAATTTATTCAATTTATTCAATTTATTCAATTTATTCAATTTATTCAATTTATTCAATTTATTCAATTTATTCAATTTATTCAATTTATTCAATTTATTCAATTTATTCAATTTATTCAATTTATTCAATTTATTCAATTTATTCAATTTATTCAATTTATTCAATTATTCAATTTATTCAATTTATTCAATTTATTCAATTTATTCAATTTATTCAATTTATTCAATTTATTCAATTTATTCAATTTATTCAATTTATTCAATTTATTCAATTTATTCAATTTATTCAATTTATTCATTTATTCAATTTATTCAATTTATTCAATTTATTCAATTTATTCAATTTATTCAATTTATTCAATTTATTCAATTTATTCAATTTATTCAATTTATTCAATTTATTCAATTTATTCAATTTATTCAATTTATTCAATTTATTCAATTTATTCAATTTATTCAATTTATTCAATTTATTCAATTTATTCAATTTATTCAATTTATTCAATTTATTCAATTTATTCAATTTATTCAATTTATTCAATTTATCAATTTATTCAATTTATTTAATTTATTTAATTTATTTAATTATTTAATTTATTTAATTTATTTAATTTATTTAATTTATTTAATTATTTAATTTAGTTAATTTAGTTAATTTAGTTAATTTAGTTAATTTAGTTAATTTAGTTAATTTAGTTAATTTAGTTAATTTAGTTAATTTAGTTAATTTAGTTAATTTAGTTAATTTAGTTAATTTAGTTAATTTAGTTAATTTAGTTAATTTAGTTAATTTAGTTAATTTAGTTAATTTAGTTAATTTAGTTAATTTAGTTAATTTAGTTAATTTAGTTAATTTAGTTAATTTAGTTAATTTAATTAATTTAGTTAATTTAGTTAATTTAGTTAATTTAGTTAATTTAGTTAATTTAGTTAATTTAGTTAATTTAGTTAATTTAGTTAATTTAGTTAATTTAGTTAATTTAGTTAATTTAGTTAATTTAGTTAATTTAGTTAATTTAGTTAATTTAGTTAATTTAGTTAATTTAGTTAATTTAGGTTAATTTAGTTAATTTAGTTAATTTAGTTAATTTAGTTAATTTAGTTAATTTAGTTAATTTAGTTAATTTAGTTAATTTAGTTAATTTAGTTAATTTAGTTAATTTAGTTATTTAGTTAATTTAGTTAATTAGTTAATTTAGTTAATTTATTTAATTTATTTAATTTATTTAATTTATTTAATTTATTTAATTTATTTAATTTATTTAATTTATTTAATTTATTTAATTTATTTAATTTATTTAATTTATTTAATTTATTTAATTTATTTAATTTATTTAATTTATTTAATTTATTTAATTTATTTAATTTATTTAATTTATTTAATTTATTAATTTATTGTAATTCTAGTTTGTGGGTTTAATTTTTATAATTTCTAATAAATTTCTTCATCACAACGACGAAAACCATTGAAAGTTTTAATTTTCTATTATGTCCCGAACGTCGAATTTTTTTCCCACGAAAGTGGCCAAGTGACTACTAAGATTTTTGGAGATTTCCAAAATCTCCCAAAATAATGCATTTCTTGAAGTATATAATTACAAACGGTCCATTTTTACCTTTGTGTCTATAATCAAAGTTAAGAATCTTTTTATTCTAATACAGAAACCAAGAAATGTCGCCTACTTAAGATGAAATAAGAATACAAATTTTAAATTCAATGATTATTTCTTATTTTTTTGTTGTAATGTCGTTGTTTTCCTAGTGAAGTTAAAACAGGAGTATTAAAAATACAAAATTTTTAAATATTACATAAAATAATACAAGTCATTTTCGAGATCTTTTCGTATTTCCCCGAAAAATGGTTTTTGAAAAGTAAATTAACAAAAACGGCCCAATTTTGTCTTTCAATCTCTAATCTCTATTAAAAATCTTGTACTTTTACTACAAAAAGCAAGATATCCTGTTATTTGATTTCAAATAAGAACAAAATGTGTGATTTCACTGATTAATTCGGATTTTGTGATATAAATATCTTGTCTTTCAAAGAAAGTTAGAATAGAAGTGTCGAAAACGCAGCAATCTTAATATGTCAAATTTTAATGGATTATACAAAAATTTATTTACTTCCTGATGTTCTCATATTAACAGATTTCTTTGAAGATTTTCGAAATGTGTCGCTAAACATATAAAATTAGATCTCGCACAATACTTTACATCTCCCGGTTTAAGTAAGGATGCAATGTTACGATTCACAAAAGTTAAATTAGAATTCTAACTGATATTAACATGTTACATTTTTTTTAAAAACAATAAAAATGGCCCATTATTGACTTTCAGTCTCTAATCTATGTATAACGTCTTGTAGTTCTCCTACAAAATCCAAGAAATCCATGTACATTGATTCCAAATTAGAACAAAATGTATGATTTCACTGATTATTTCTTATTTTGTGATTTAATCATCTTGTTTTTCTAGAAAAGCTGGTATAGGAGTATCGAAAATGTAGAATATTTAAATAATATACAAAATAATACCAATAATCTTAGAGATCATTTCGTATTTCCTTGAATAGTTAATTTCGGGATTGATATTGACACAAACGGCCCATTTTGGACTTTCCGACTTTAGTCTAAAGTTCAGAACCCTGTTCTTCTTCCACAAAAACCAAGAAATGCAAGTAAATTTAGTCCAAATTAGCACAAAACTGCTAAATTTAGTGATTATTTCGTATTTTGTGCTGTAATTCTTTTGTTCTCCTAGAAAAGTTATTATAGAAATATCGAAAAGGAAGAAAAAGTTATTATCGAAATATCGAAAAGGCAGGATTTTTTAATATTATACCAAATAAAACAGATAATCTTAGAAATGTTCTCGTATTCCTCTGCGAAATAGGTTTCGGAAAGTAAATTAATACAAATGGCCCATTTTTGTCATTCAGTCTACAATCTAAGTTCAGAATCTTGAAGTTCTAATACAAAGACCAAGAAATGCGACCTAATTTAGTCGAAATAAGAACAAAAACTTTAAATTCAATGATTTTTTCCGTATTTAAAGTTGTAATTTCCTTATTTTCCAAGAGAACTTATAAAGAAGTATCAAAACTGCAAGGCTTTTGAATAATATACAAAATCATGCTCTCAATATTAGAGATCTATTCATATTTCAATGAGAAATGGGTTTAGAATGTAAGTTAGTAAAAACGACCTATTTTGGACTTTCAATCTCTAATCTAAAGTAAATTGTATCCAGATTAGAACAAAATGTCTATATTCAATGATTTCTTCATATTCTGTGCTGTAATCTCATTTTTATCCATTTTTAAGGGAAATACGAATATATTTCAGAGATAACAAGTTTTATTTAGGGTAACATATTAAAAAACCTGCATTTTCGATTCTTTTGTAACAAAAGTTATAACAACTTCTCCATTAAAATAAGGAAATACGAGAAAATCATCGAATTTAGGTGCTTTATGATTATTTCGAAAGAATTAAGCTCCATTCTTGGTTTTCATAGTAGAAGTACTAAATCCTGAAACTTAGATTATAGACAGAAAGTCAAAAAGTGCCATTTGTGGTAACTACCATTCCGAGACATATTTTTCAGGAAATACGGAAAGATCTTTAAGATAATTATTTTAATTTTCTAAAATATTTGAGAATTCTGCATTTTCGATACTTCTGTAATAATCTTTCTAGGAAAACAAAGGCAATTACAGCTCAGAATTGGAAATAATCATTGAATTCACGTATTTGATTCTAATTTGAACTTATTTTCCATACATTTCTTGGATTTTGAAGTAGAAGTGCAAGATCTGAACTTAGATTATAGGCAGAAAATCAAAATGGACCATTTATGTAAATCAACTTCCCAAAATTTATTTTTCAGGGAAAATACGATATTATCTCGGAGATTATTGGTTTAGTCTTATAAGAAATTTAAGAATCTTGCACAATCGATATTTCCAGTGGTTTTAGAGATCTTTTCGTATTTCCCTGAAAAATAAGTTTCCGGATGTAAATTATCACACATGGCCCATTTTCGGCTTTAATTCTGCAATCTAAGTTTGCAATCTTTACTTCTCATAAAAATCCAAGAATTGCTAGTAAGTGGAGTTTAAATTAGAGCCAAACATCTAAATTCAATTATTATTTCGTAAATTATTTTACAAAATTAGACCTGTAATTACAGAGATCATTCCGTATTTTCCTGAAAAATTAGTTTCCGGATGTAAATTATCACAATTAGCCAATTTTCGAATTTCATTCTCCAATCTAAGTTTGGAATCTTGTACTTCTCATATAAAATCCAAGAAATGCTAGTAAGTTAAGTTTAAATTTGAGCCAAACGGCTAAATTCAATGATTATTTCGTATTTCCATATTTTCCTAGTGATGTTATAACGAAAGAATCGAAAATGGGGATTTTTTAGAATACTACTCTTAATAAATCAAATATTCTTGGAGATATTTTCGTATTTCCTTAAAAGTGGATTACAAGGAGATTACGATACAATATACGATGAAATCATAGAATTTAGACTTTTTGTTCCAATTTGAGCTTAATTTACCCTAAACTATTGACTAAATGGGTCGTTCTTTTTATCTTACGCTCCAAAAGCCATTTTTTAGGGAAATATAAATAGATCTCTAAGATAAATAGAATTTTTTTGCATGAAATCTTACATTTTTCATACTTCTTTAATACGTTGTATGGAAAACTCAATATACTTGCATTTCTTGAAAATGCAGGATTAATTAAATATTACAGAAAAAAATAATAATAATCTTATAGTTCCTTTTGTATTTCCTTGAAAAATAAATTTCGGGATGTAAATTAACCCAAATGTCCATTTTGAGCTCTCTATCTCTGATCTCAGTTCACAATCTTGTACTTCTACTACAAAAACCAAGAAATGTAAGTATATTGAGTTTTCCAAGACAACGTATACAGAAGTATCAAAAATGCAAGAGTTCATGCAAAGTAATACTACTAATCTTCGAGATCTATTCATATTTCCTAAAAAATGAGTTTTGATGCGTAAGTTAATAAAAACGACCCATTTAGTCTAAATTGAGCTCAAATTAGAACGAAAAGTCTAAATTCAATGATTCCTTCGTATTTTGTGCCGTAATCTCCTTGTATTACATTTTTAAGGCAAATACGAAAATTACTCCAAGCATATTAATTTTATTTAGAGTAGTATTCTAAAAATCCTCCATTTTCGATTCATTCGTTATAATATCTCTAGGAAAATATGGAAATTCGAAATATCCTTTGAATTTAGATGTTTGGGCTCTAATTTAAACTCAACTTACCAGCATTTCTTCGATTTTATATGAGAAGTACAAGATTCCAAACTTAGATTGGAGAAGGAGATCCGAAAATGGGCTATTTGTAATAATTTACACCCGGAAACTTATTTTTCAGGGAAATACGGAAAGATCTCTAAAATTCCTGGTCTAATTTTGCAAAATAATTTAGAATCCTTCATTATCAATACTTCTTACTAACTTTTCTGGGAAAACAAGGGAATTACAGTACAAGATGGAAAATATTCTATGAATTCAAAAATTTTGTTCAAATCTTGATTCAGTTCATTTGCATTACTTGTGTTTTGTAAGAGAAGTACAAGACTCTGGAATTAGATTAGAGACGGAAAGACGAAAATAGGCTAATTTTGTTAATTTACTCCCCAAAACTGATTGATTCAGAGAATTAGAGAATATGTCTAAAATTATTGGCTTAATTGTATAAGATATTTATAAATTCTTCATTTTCAGTAGATATTCGCTATCTATATTCCCATCCCATGGATGAATAATATTTCCATTTAAAAAAATTGCATTTCTGTACAGTTTTTAACAAAAATATCCTTCTAAAACCGTCCAATTCTTTATTTAGCTTAATGTCCGTGTCCAATGAGGCGGGTGATATTCAATATCCAACGGGTTGATATGGAGGGTCTTCTACGTAGGTTCTGACCGGTGCGCCAAGAAACACGGCAATTTTTCCAACATCTATTTACTTTTATTTCATATAATACTTAAAAGTCATGAATTTTTGGTCCTCCTCTTGTAACTTTACTAGGAAAACAAAGAAATTGCAGCAATAAGAAAGAAATAATCATTGAATTTAAAATTTTTGTTCGTATTTCTTCTAACTATGTGGCCCTTCTTGGTTTTAATATTAGAATTACAAGTGTCTGATCTTAGATTATAGACAGAAAGTCAAAAATGGACCATTTGTATTAATATACTTCAAGAAATGTTCTTTTTTGGGAAGTTTTGTAAATCTCGGCACATTTTTGACTTTCTCCGAAAGTAGTGTAAGATTTGACTTCTAGAACACCCTCAGGCTATATATTAATTTACAAATAATGGTAATTATTATTCAATGTGTGTATCAAATTAAGGTCTAAATTGTCAGTTAGATTTATTGCGGAACTGTAAGTATGTGTTATGTGTGTAACAAGTTGTTGTTATACAGGGTGATATAAAAAAGCTAGTACATGAAATTAATTACTGGTCGGGAACTCCGCGTGTGGGGTGGCTTGGATTTTGTAAGAAAAGTACTAGATTCTGGAAATAGATTAGACACAGAAAGACGAAAATAGGCTAATTTTGTTAATTTACTCAACAAAACTGATTGATGCGGAGAAGAACGAGAATATGTCTAAGATTATTTTCTTAATTTCATAGGATATTTATAAATTCTTCATTTTCAGTAGATACTCGCTATCTATATTACCATCCCATGGATGAATAATATTTCCATTTAAAAAAATTATATTTCTGTACAGTTTTTAACAAAGATATCCTTCTAAAAACGTCTAATCCTTTATTTAGTTTAATGTCCGTGTCCAATGAGGCGGGTAATTTTCAATATTCAAGGAATTGATATGGAGGGTCCTCTAGGTAGGTTCCGACCGGCGCGCCAAGAAACACGGCAATTCTTCCAACATCTTAAATAAATTAAATAAATTAAATTAAAATAAAATTAAATAAATTAAATAAATTAAATAAATTAAATAAATTAAATACATTAAATAAATTAAATAATTAAATAAATTAAATAAATTAAATAAATTAAATAAATTAAATAAATTAAATAAATTAAATAAATTAATAAATTAAATAAATTAAATAAATTAAATAAATTAAATAAATTAAATAAATTAAATAAATTAAATAAATTAAATAAATTAAATAAATTAAATAAATTAAATAAATTAAATAAATTAAATAAATTAAATAAATTAAATAAATTAAATAAATTAAATAAATTAAATAAATTAAATAAATTAAATAAATTAAATAAATTAAATAAATTAAATAAATTAAATAAATTAAATAAATTAAATAAATTAAATAAATTAAATAAATTAAATAAATTAAATAAATTAAATAAATTAAATAAATTAAATAAATTAAATAAATTAAATAAATTAAATAAATTAAATAAATTAAATAAATTAAATAAATTAAATAAATTAAATAAATTAAATAAATTAAATAAATTAAATAAATTAAATAAATTAAATAAATTAAATAAATTAAATAAATTAAATAAATTAAATAAATTAAATAAATTAAATAAATTAAATAAATTAAATAAATTAAATAAATTAAATAAATTAAATAAATTAAATAAATTAAATAAATTAAATAATTAAATAAATTAAATAAATTAAATAAATTAAATAAATTAAATAAATTAATAAATTAAATAAATTAATAAATTAAATAAATTAAATAAATTAAATAAATTAAATAAATTAAATAAATTAAATAAATTAAATAAATTAAATAAATTAAATAAATTAAATAAATTAAATAAATTAAATAAATTAAATAAATTAAATAAATTAAATAAATTAAATAAATTAAATAAATTAAATAAATTAAATAAATTAAATAAATTAAATAAATTAAATAAATTAAATAAATTAAATAAATTAAATAAATTAAATAAATTAAATAAATTAAATAAATTAAATAAATTAAATAAATTAAATAAATTAAATAAATTAAATAAATTAAATAAATTAAATAAATTAAATAAATTAAATAAATTAAATAAATTAAATAAATTAAATAAATTAAATAAATTAAATAAATTAAATAAATTAAATAAATTAAATAAATTAATAAATTAAATAAATTAAATAAATAATAAATTAAATAAATTAAATAAATTAAATAAATTAAATAAATTAAATAAATTAAAAAAATTAAATAAATTAAATAATTAAAAAAATTAAATAAATTAAATAAATTAAATAAATTAAATAAATTAAAAAAATTAAATAAATTAAATAAAATTAAATAAATTAAATAAATTAAATAAATTAAATAAATTAAATAAATTAAATAAATTAAATAAATTAAATAAATTAAATAAATTAAATAAATTAAATAAATTAAATAAATTAAATAAATTAAATAATTAAATAAATTAAATAAATTAAATAAATTAAATAAATTAAATAAATTAAATAAATTAAATAAATTAAATAAATTAAATAAATTAAATAAATTAAATAAATTAAATAAATTAAATAAATTAAATAATTAATAAATAAATTAAATAAATTAAATAAATTAAATAAATTAAATAAATAAATAAATTAAATAAATTAAATAAATTAAATAAATTAAATAAATTAAATAAATTAATAAATTAAATAAATTAAATAAATTAAATAAATTAAATAAATTAAAATAAATTAAATAAATTAAATAAGATTAAATAAATTAATAAATTAAAATAAATTAAATAAATTAAATAAATTAAATAAATTAAATAAATTAAATAAATTAAATAAATTAAATAAATTAAATAAATTAAATAAATTAAATAAATTAAATAAATTAAATAAATAATTTAAATAAATTAATAAATTAAATAAATAAATTAAATAAATTAAATAAATTAAATAAATAAATTAAATAAATTAAATAAATTAAATAAATTAAATAAATTAAATAAATTAAATAAATTAAATAAAATAAATAAATTAAATAAATTAAATAAATAAATTAAATAAATTAATAAATTAAATAAATAAATTAAATAAATTAAATAAATAAATTAAATAAATTAAATAAATAAATTAAATAAATTAAATAAATTAAATAAATAAATTAAATAAATTAAATAAATAAATTAAATAAATTAAATAAATTAAATAAATTAAATAAATTAAATAAATTAAATAAATTAAATAAATTAAATAAATTAAATAAATTAAATAAATTAAATAAATTAAATAAATTAATAAATTAAATAAATTAAATAAATTAAATAAATTAAATAAATTAAATAAATTAAATAAATTAAATAAATTAAATAAATTAAATAAATTAAATAAATTAAATAAATTAAATAAATTAAATAAATTAAATAAATTAAATAATTAAATAAATTAAATAAATTAAATAAATTAAATAAATTAAATAAATTAAATAAATTAAATAAATTAAATAATTAAATAAATAATAAATTAAATAAATTAAATAAATTAAATAAATTAAATAAATTAAATAAATTAAATAAATTAAATAATTAAATAAATTAAATAAATTAAATAAATTAAATAATTAAATAAATTAAATAAATTAAATAAATTAAATAAATTAAATAAATTAAATAAATTAAATAAATTAAATAAATTAAATAAATTAAATAAAATAAATAAATTAAATAAATTAAATAAATTAAATAAATTAAATAAATTAAATAAATTAAATAAATTAAATAAATTAAATAAATTAAATAAATTAAATAAATTAAATAAATTAAATAAATTAAATAAATTAAATAAATTAAATAAATTAAATAAATTAAATAAATTAAATAAATTAAATAAATTAAATAAATTAAATAAATTAAATAAATTAAATAAATTAAATAAATTAAATAAATTAAATAAATTAAATAAATTAAATAAATTAAATAAATTAAATAAATTAAATAAACTAAATAAATTAAATAAATTAAATAAATTAAATAAATTAAATAAATTAAATAAATTAAATAAATTAAATAAATTAAATAAATTAAATAAATTAAATAAATTAAATAAATTAAATAAATTAAATAAATTAAATAAATTAAATAAATTAAATAAATTAAATAAATTAAATAAACTAAATAAATTAAATAAATTAAATAAATTAAATAAATTAAATAAATTAAATAAATTAAATATTTTAAATAAATTAAATATTTTAAATAAATTAAATAAATTAAAAACATTAAATAAATTTATTTAATTTAATTTATTTAATTTATTAATTTTTTTAATTTATTAATTTATTTAATTTATTTAATTTATTTAATTTATTTAATTTATTTAATTTATTTAATTTATTTAATTTATTTAATTTATTTAATTTATTTAATTTATTTAATTTATTTAATTTATTTAATTTATTTAATTTATTTAATTTATTTAATTTATTTAATTTATTTAATTTATTTAATTTATTTAATGTATTTAATTTATTTAATGTATTTAATTTATTTAATGTATTTAATTTACTTAATTTATTTAATTTATTTAATTTATTTAATTTATTTAATTTATTTAATTTATTTAATTTATTTAATTTATTTAATTTATTTAATTTATTTAATTTATTTAATTTATTTAATTTATTTAATTTATTTAATTTATTTAATTTATTTAATTTATTTAATTTATTTAATTTATTTAATTTATTTAATTTATTTAATTTATTTAATTTATTTAATTTATTTAATTTATTTAATTTATTTAATTTATTTAATTTATTTAATTTATTTATTTTATTTAATTTATCTAGTTTATTTAATTTATTTATTTTATTTAATTTATCTAGTTTATTTAATTTATTTAATTTATTTAATTTATTTAATTTATTTAATTTATTTAATTTATTTAATTTATTTAATTTATTTAATTTATTTAATTTATTTAATTTATTTAATTTATTTAATTTATTTAATTTATTTAATTTATTTAATTTATTTAATTTATTTAATTTATTTAATTTATTTAATTTATTTAATTTATTTAATTTATTTAATTTATTTAATTTATTTAATTTATTTAATTTATTTAATTTATTTAATTTATTTAATTTATTTAATTTATTTAATTTATTTAATTTATTTAATTTATTTAATTTATTTAATTTATTTAATTTATTTAATTTATTTAATTTATTTAATTTATTTAATTTATTTAATTTATTTAATTTATTTAATTTATTTAATTTATTTAATTTATTTAATTTATTTAATTTATTTAATTTATTTAATTTATTTAATTTATTTAATTTATTTAATTTATTTAATTTATTTAATTTATTTAATTTATTTAATTTATTTAATTTATTTAATTAATTTAATTTATTTAATTAATTTAATTTATTTAATTAATTTAATTTATTTAATTAATTTAATTTATTTAATTAATTTAATTTATTTAATTAATTTAATTTATTTAATTAATTTAATTTATTTAATTAATTTAATTTATTTAATTAATTTAATTTATTTAATTAATTTAATTTATTTAATTAATTTAATTTATTTCATTTATTTAATTAATTTAATTAATTTAATTAATTTAATTAATTTAATTTATTTAATTAATTTAATTTATTTAATTTATTTAATTAATTTAATTAATTTAATTTATTTAATTAATTTAAATAATTTAATTTATTTAATTTATTTAATTAATTTAATTTATTTAATTTATTTAATTTATTTAATTTATTTAATTTATTTAATTTATTTAATTTATTTAATTTATTTAATTTATTTAATTTATTTAATTTATTTAATTTATTTAATTTATTTAATTTATTTAATTTATTTAATTTATTTAATTTATTTAATTTATTTAATTTATTTAATTTATTTAATTTATTTAATTTATTTAATTTATTTAATTTATTTAATTTATTTAATTTATTTAATTTATTTAATTTATTTAATTTATTTAATTTATTTAATTTATTTAATTTATTTAATTTATTTAATTTATTTAATTTATTTAATTTATTTATTTATTTAATTTATTTAATTTATTTAATTTATTTAATTTATTTAATTTATTTAATTTATTTAATTTATTTAATTTATTTAATTTATTTAATTTATTTAATTTATTTAATTTATTTAATTTATTTAATTTATTTAATTTATTTAATTTATTTAATTTATTTAATTTATTTAATTTATTTAATTTATTTAGTTTATTTAATTTATTTAATTTATTTAATTTATTTAATTTATTTAATTTATTTAATTTATTTAATTTATTTAATTTATTTAATTTATTTAATTTATTTAATTTATTTAATTTATTTAATTTATTTAATTTATTTAATTTATTTAATTTATTTAATTTATTTAATTTATTTAATTTATTTAATTTATTTAATTTATTTAATTTATTTAATTTATTTAATTTATTTAATTTATTTAATTTATTTAATTTATTTAATTTATTTAATTTATTTAATTTATTTAATTTATTTAATTTATTTAATTTATTTAATTTATTTAATTTATTTAATTTATTTAATTTATTTAATTTATTTAATTTATTTAATTTATTTAATTTATTTAATTTATTTAATTTATTTAATTTATTTAATTTATTTAATTTATTTAATTTATTTAATTTATTTAATTTATTTAATTTATTTAATTTATTTAATTTATTTAATTTATTTAATTTATTTAATTTATTTAATTTATTTAATTTATTTAATTTATTTAATTTATTTAATTTATTTAATTTATTTAATTTATTTAATTTATTTAATTTATTTAATTTATTTAATTTATTTAATTTATTTAATTTATTTAATTTATTTAATTTATTTAATTTATTTAATTTATTTAATTTATTTAATTTATTTAATTTATTTAATTTATTTAATTTATTTAATTTATTTAATTTATTTAATTTATTTAATTTATTTAATTTATTTAATTTATTTAATTTATTTAATTTATTTAATTTATTTAATTTATTTAATTTATTTAATTTATTTAATTTATTTAATTTATTTAATTTATTTAATTTATTTAATTTATTTAATTTATTTAATTTATTTAATTTATTTAATTTATTTAATTTATTTAATTTATTTAATTTATTTAATTTATTTAATTTATTTAATTTATTTAATTTATTTAATTTATTTAATTTATTTAATTTATTTAATTTATTTAATTTATTTAATTTATTTAATTTATTTAATTTATTTAATTTATTTAATTTATTTAATTTATTTAATTTATTTAATTTATTTAATTTATTTAATTTATTTAATTTATTTAATTTATTTAATTTATTTAATTTATTTAATTTATTTAATTTATTTAATTTATTTAATTTATTTAATTTATTTAATTTATTTAATTTATTTAATTTATTTAATTTATTTAATTTATTTAATTTATTTAATTTATTTAATTTATTTAATTTATTTAATTTATTTAATTTATTTAATTTATTTAATTTATTTAATTTATTTAATTTAGTTAATTTAGTTAATTTAGTTAATTTAGTTAATTTAGTTAATTTAGTTAATTTAGTTAATTTAGTTAATTTAGTTAATTTAGTTAATTTAGTTAATTTAGTTAATTTAGTTAATTTAGTTAATTTAGTTAATTTAGTTAATTTAGTTAATTTAGTTAATTTAGTTAATTTAGTTAATTTAGTTAATTTAGTTAATTTAGTTAATTTAGTTAATTTAGTTAATTTAGTTAATTTAGTTAATTTAGTTAATTTAGTTAATTTAGTTAATTTAGTTAATTTAGTTAATTTAGTTAATTTAGTTAATTTAGTTAATTTAGTTAATTTAGTTAATTTAGTTAATTTAGTTAATTTAGTTAATTTAGTTAATTTAGTTAATTTAGTTAATTTAGTTAATTTAGTTAATTTAGTTAATTTAGTTAATTTAGTTAATTTAGTTAATTTAGTTAATTTAGTTAATTTAGTTAATTTAGTTAATTTAGTTAATTTAGTTAATTTAGTTAATTTAGTTAATTTAGTTAATTTAGTTAATTTAGTTAATTTAGTTAATTTAGTTAATTTAGTTAATTTAGTTAATTTAGTTAATTTAGTTAATTTAGTTAATTTAGTTAATTTAGTTAATTTAGTTAATTTAGTTAATTTAGTTAATTTAGTTAATTTAGTTAATTTAGTTAATTTAGTTAATTTAGTTAATTTAGTTAATTTAGTTAATTTAGTTAATTTAGTTAATTTAGTTAATTTAGTTAATTTAGTTAATTTAGTTAATTTAGTTAATTTAGTTAATTTAGTTAATTTAGTTAATTTAGTTAATTTAGTTAATTTAGTTAATTTAGTTAATTTAGTTAATTTAGTTAATTTAGTTAATTTAGTTAATTTAGTTAATTTAGTTAATTTAGTTAATTTAGTTAATTTAGTTAATTTAGTTAATTTAGTTAATTTAGTTAATTTAGTTAATTTAGTTAATTTAGTTAATTTAGTTAATTTAGTTAATTTATTTAATTTATTTAATTTATTTAATTTATTTAATTTATTTAATTTATTTAATTTATTTAATTTATTTAATTTATTTAATTATTTATTTTATTTAATTTATTTAATTTATTTAATTTATTTAATTTATTGTAATTCTAGTTTGTGGGTTTAATTTTTATAATTTCTAATAAATTTCTTCATCACAACGACGAAAACCATTGAAAGTTTTAATTTTCTATTATGTCCCGAACGTCGAAATTTTTTTCCCACGCAAAGTGGCCAAGTGACTACTAGGATTTTTGGAGATTTCCAAAATCTCCCAAAATAATGCATTTCTTGAAGTATATAATTACAAACGGTCCATTTTTACCTTTGTGTCTATAATCAAAGTTAAGAATCTTTTTATTCTAATACAGAAACCAAGAAATGTCGCCTACTTAAGATGAAATAAGAATACAAATTTTAAATTCAATGATTATTTCTTATTTTTTTGTTGTAATGTCGTTGTTTTCCTAGTGAAGTTAAAACAGGAGTATTAAAAATACAAAATTTTTAAATATTACATAAAATAATACAAGTCATTTTCGAGATCTTTTCGTATTTCCCCGAAAAATGGTTTTTGAAAAGTAAATTAACAAAAACGGCCCAATTTTGTCTTTCAATCTCTAATCTCTATTAAAAATCTTGTACTTTTACTACAAAAAGCAAGATATCCTGTTATTTGATTTCAAATAAGAACAAAATGTGTGATTTCACTGATTAATTCGGATTTTGTGATATAAATATCTTGTCTTTCAAAGAAAGTTAGAATAGAAGTGTCGAAAACGCAGCAATCTTAATATGTCAAATTTTAATGGATTATACAAAAATTTATTTACTTCCTGATGTTCTCATATTAACAGATTTCTTTGAAGATTTTCGAAATGTGTCGCTAAACATATAAAATTAGATCTCGCACAATATTTTACATCTCCCGGTGTAAGTAAGGATGCAATGTTACGATTCACAAAAGTTAAATTAGAATTCTAACTGATATTAACATGTTACATTTTTTTTAAAAACAATAAAAATGGCCCATTATTGACTTTCAGTCTCTAATCTATGTATAACGTCTTGTAGTTCTCCTACAAAATCCAAGAAATCCATGTACATTGATTCCAAATTAGAACAAAATGTATGATTTCACTGATTATTTCGTATTTTGTGATTTAATCATCTTGTTTTTCTAGAAAAGCTGGTATAGGAGTATCGAAAATGTAGAATATTTAAATAATATACAAAATAATACCAATAATCTTAGAGATCATTTCGTATTTCCTTGAATAGTTAATTTCGGGATTGATATTGACACAAACGGCCCATTTTGGACTTTCCGACTTTAGTCTAAAATTCAGAACCCTGTTCTTCTTCCACAAAAACCAAGAAATGCAAGTAAATTTAGTCCAAATTAGCACAAAACTGCTAAATTTAGTGATTATTTCGTATTTTGTGCTGTAATTCTTTTGTTCTCCTAGAAAAGTTATTATAGAAATATCGAAAAGGAAGAAAAAGTTATTATCGAAATATCGAAAAGGCAGGATTTTTTAATATTATACCAAATAAAACAGATAATCTTAGAAATGTTCTCGTATTCCTCTGCGAAATAGGTTTCGGAAAGTAAATTAATACAAATGGCCCATTTTTGTCATTCAGTCTACAATCTAAGTTCAGAATCTTGAAGTTCTAATACAAAGACCAAGAAATGCGACCTAATTTAGTCGAAATAAGAACAAAAACTTTAAATTCAATGATTTTTTTCCGTATTTAAAGTTGTAATTTCCTTATTTTCCAAGAGAACTTATAAGAAGTATCAAAACTGCAAGGCTTTTGAATAATATACAAAATCATGCTCTCAATATTAGAGATCTATTCATATTTCAATGAGAAATGGGTTTTAGAATGTAAGTTAGTAAAAACGACCTATTTTGACTTTCAATCTCTAATCTAAAGTAAATTGTATCCAGATTAGAACAAAATGTCTATATTCAATGATTTCTTCATATTCTGTGCTGTAATCTCATTTTTATCCATTTTTAAGGGAAATACGAATATATTTCAGAGATAACAAGTTTTATTTAGGGTAACATATTAAAAACCTGCATTTTCGATTCTTTTGTAACAAAAGTTATAACAACTTCTCCATTAAAATAAGGAAATACGAGAAAATCATCGAATTTAGGTGCTTTATGATTATTTCGAAAGAATTAAGCTCCATTCTTGGTTTTCATAGTAGAAGTACTAAATCCTGAACTTAGATTATAGACAGAAAGTCAAAAAGTGCCATTTGTGGTAACTACCATTCCGAGACATATTTTTCAGGGAAATACGGAAAGATCTTTAAGATAATTATTTTAATTTTCTAAAATATTTGAGAATTCTGCATTTTCGATACTTCTGTAATAATCTTTCTAGGAAAACAAAGGCAATTACAGCTCAGAATTGGAAATAATCATTGAATTCACGTATTTGATTCTAATTTGAACTTATTTTCCATACATTTCTTGGATTTTGAAGTAGAAGTGCAAGATCTGAACTTAGATTATAGGCAGAAAATCAAAAATGGACCATTTATGTAAATCAACTTCCCAAATTTATTTTTCAGGAAATACGATATTATCTCGGAGATTATTGGTTTAGTCTTATAAGAAATTTAAGAATCTTGCACAATCGATATTTCCAGTGGTTTTAGAGATCTTTTCGTATTTCCCTGAAAAATAAGTTTCCGGATGTAAATTATCACACATGGCCCATTTTCGGCTTTAATTCTGCAATCTAAGTTTGCAATCTTTTACTTCTCATAAAAATCCAAGAATTGCTAGTAAGTGGAGTTTAAATTAGAGCCAACATCTAAATTCAATTATTATTTCGTAAATTATTTTACAAAATTAGACCTGTAATTACAGAGATCATTCCGTATTTTCCTGAAAAATTAGTTTCCGGATGTAAATTATCACAATTAGCCAATTTTCGAATTTCATTCTCCAATCTAAGTTTGGAATCTTGTACTTCTCATATAAAATCCAAGAAATGCTAGTAAGTTAAGTTTAAATTTGAGCCAAACGGCTAAATTCAATGATTATTTCGTATTTCCATATTTTCCTAGTGATGTTATAACGAAAGAATCGAAAATGGGGATTTTTTAGAATACTACTCTTAATAAATCAAATATTCTTGGAGATATTTTCGTATTTCCCTTAAAAGTGGATTACAAGGAGATTACGATACAATATACGATGAAATCATAGAATTTAGACTTTTTGTTCCAATTTGAGCTTAATTTACCCTAAACTATTGACTAAATGGGTCGTTCTTTTTATCTTACGCTCCAAAAGCCATTTTTTTAGGGAATATAAATAGATCTCTAAGATAAATAGAATTTTTTTGCATGAAATCTTCATTTTTCATACTTCTTTAATACGTTGTATTGGAAAACTCAATATACTTGCATTTCTTGAAATGCAGGATTAATTAAATATTACAGAAAAAAATAATAATAATCTTATAGTTCCTTTTGTATTTCCTTGAAAAATAAATTTCGGGATGTAAATTAACCCAAATGGTCCATTTTGAGCTCTCTATCTCTGATCTCAGTTCACAATCTTGTACTTTACTACAAAAACCAAGAAATGTAAGTATATTGAGTTTTCCATGACAACGTATACAGAAGTATCAAAAATGCAAGAGTTCATGCAAAGTAATACTACTAATCTTCGAGATCTATTCATATTTCCCTAAAAAATGAGTTTTGATGCGTAAGTTAATAAAAACGACCCATTTAGTCTAAATTGAGCTCAAATTAGAACGAAAAGTCTAAATTCAATGATTCCTTCGTATTTTGTGCCGTAATCTCCTTGTATTACATTTTTAAGGCAAATACGAAAATTACTCCAAGCATATTAATTTTATTTAGAGTAGTATTCTAAAATCCTCCATTTTCGATTCATTCGTATAATATCTCTAGGAAAATATGGAAATTCGAAATATCCTTTGAATTTAGATGTTTGGCTCTAATTTAAACTCAACTTACCAGCATTTCTTCGATTTTATATGAGAAGTACAAGATTCCAAACTTAGATTGGAGAAGGAGATCCGAAAATGGGCTATTTGTAATAATTTACACCCGGAAACTTATTTTTCAGGGAAATACGGAAAGATCTCTAAAATTCCTGGTCTAATTTTGCAAAATAATTTAGAATCCTTCATATCAATACTTCTTACTAACTTTTCTGGAAAACAAGGGAATTACAGTACAAGATGGAAAATATTCTATGAATTCAAAAATTTTGTTCAAATCTTGATTCAGTTCATTTGCATTACTTGTGTTTTGTAAGAGAAGTACAAGACTCTGGAATTAGATTAGAGACGGAAAGACGAAAATAGGCTAATTTTGTTAATTTACTCCCCAAAACTGATTGATTCAGAGAATTAGAGAATATGTCTAAAATTATTGGCTTAATTGTATAAGATATTTATAATTCTTCATTTTCAGTAGATATTCGCTATCTATATTCCCATCCCATGGATGAATAATATTTCCATTTAAAAAAATTGCATTTCTGTACAGTTTTTAACAAAAATATCCTTCTAAAACCGTCCAATTCTTTATTTAGCTTAATGTCCGTGTCCAATGAGGCGGGTGATATTCAATATCCAACGGGTTGATATGGAGGGTCTTCTACGTAGGTTCTGACCGGTGCGCCAAGAAACACGGCAATTTTTCCAACATCTATTTACTTTTATTTCATATAATACTTAAAAGTCATGAATTTTTGTCCTCCTCTTGTAACTTTACTAGGAAAACAAAGAAATTGCAGCAATAAGAAAGAAATAATCATTGATTTAAATTTTTGTTCGTATTTCTTCTAAACTATGTGGCCCTTCTTGGTTTTAATATTAGAATTACATGTGTCTGATCTTAGATTATAGACAGAAAGTCAAAAATGGACCATTTGTATTAATATACTTCAAGAAATGTTCTTTTTTGGGAAGTTTGTAAATCTCGGCACATTTTTGACTTTCTCCGAAAGTAGTTGTAAGATTTGACTTCTAGAACACCCTCAGGCTATATATTAATTTACAAATAATGGTAATTATTATTCAATGTGTGTATCAAATTAAGGTCTAAATTGTCAGTTAGATTTATTGCGGAACTGTAAGTATGTGTTATGTGTGTAACAAGTTGTTGTTATACCAGGGTGATATAAAAAAGCTAGTACATGAAATTAATTACTGGTCGGGAACTCCGCGTGTGGGGTGGCTTGGATTTTGTAAGAAAAGTACTAGATTCTGGAAATAGATTAGACACAGAAAGACGAAAATAGGCTAATTTTGTTAATTTACTCAACAAAACTGATTGATGCGGAGAAGAACGAGAATATGTCTAAGATTATTTTCTTATTTCATAGGATATTTATAAATTCTTCATTTTCAGTAGATACTCGCTATCTATATTACCATCCCATGGATGAATAATATTTCCATTTAAAAAATTATATTTCTGTACAGTTTTTAACAAAGATATCCTTCTAAAAACGTCTAATCCTTTATTTAGTTTAATGTCCGTGTCCAATGAGGCGGGTAATTTTCAATATTCAAGGAATTGATATGGAGGGTCCTCTAGGTAGGTTCCGACCGGCGCGCCAAGAAACACGGCAATTCTTCCAACATCTTAAATAAATTAAATAAATTAAATTAAATAAATTAAATAAATTAAATAAATTAAATAAATTAAATAAATTAAATAAATTAAATACATTAAATAAATTAAATAAATTAAATAAATTAATAAATTAAATAAATTAAATAAATTAAATAAATTAAATAAATAAATAAATTAAATAAATTAAATAAATTAAATAAATTAAATAAATTAAATAAATTAAATAAATTAAATAAATTAAATAAATTAAATAAATTAAATAAATTAAATAAATTAAATAAATTAAATAAATTAAATAAATTAAATAAATTAAATAAATTAAATAAATTAAATAAATTAAATAAAATTAAATAAATTAAATAAATTAAATAATTAAATAAATTAAATAAATTAAATAAATTAAATAAATTAAATAATTAAATAAATTAAATAAATTAAATAAATTAAATAAATTAAATAAATTAAATAAATTAAATAAATTAAATAAATTAAATAAATTAAATAAATTAAATAAATTAAATAAATTAAATAAATTAAATAAATTAAATAAATTAAATAAATTAAATAAATTAAATAAATTAAATAAATTAAATAAATTAAATAAATTAAATAAATTAATAAATTAAATAAATTAAATAAATTAATAAATTAAATAAATTAAATAAATTAATAAATTAAATAAATTAAATAAATTAAATAAATTAAATAAATTAAATAAATTAAATAAATTAAATAAATTAAATAAATTAAATAAATAAATAAATTAAATAAATTAAATAAATTAAATAAATTAAATAAATTAAATAAATTAAATAAATTAAATAAATTAAATAAATTAAATAAATTAAATAAATTAAATAAATTAAATAAATTAAATAAATTAAATAAATTAAATAAATTAAATAAATTAAATAAATTAAATAAATTAAATAAATTAAATAAATTAAATAAATTAAATAAATTAAATAAATTAAATAAATTAAATAAATTAAATAAATTAAATAAATTAAATAAATTAAATAAATTAAATAAATTAAATAAATTAAATAAATTAAATAAATTAAATAAATTAAATAAATTAAATAAATTAAATAAATTAAATAAATTAAATAAATTAAATAAATTAAATAAATTAAATAAATTAAATAAATTAAATAAATTAAATAAATTAAATAAATTAAATAAATTAAATAAATTAAATAAATTAAATAAATTAAATAAATTAAATAAATAAATAAATTAAATAAATTAAATAAATTAAATAAATTAAATAAATTAAATAAATTAAATAAATTAAAAAAATTAAATAAATTAAATAAATTAAATAAATTAAATAATTAAATAAATTAAATAAATTAAATAAATTAAAAAAATTAAATAAATTAAAATAAATTAATAAATAATTAAATAATAAATTAAATAAATTAAATAAATTAAATAAATTAAATAAATTAAATAAATTAAATAAATTAAATAAATTAATAAATTAAATAAATTAAATAAATTAAATAAATTAAATAATTAAATAAATTAAATAAATTAAATAAATTAAATAAATTAAATAATTAAATAAATTAAATAAATTAAATAAATTAAATAGAATTAAATAAATAAATAAATTAATAAATTAA
>JASJET010000457.1:0-42440 GCA_034092305.1 Diaprepes abbreviatus
GTGGGTTTAATTTTTATAATTTCTAATAAATTTCTTCATCACAACGACGAAAACCATTGAAAGTTTTAATTTTCTATTATGTCCCGAACGTCGAAATTTTTTTCCCACGCAAGGTGCCCAAGTGACTACTAGGATTTTTGGAGATTTCCAAAATCTCCCAAAATAATGCATTTCTTGAAGTATATAATTACAAACGGTCCATTTTTACCTTTGTGTCTCTAATCAAAGTTAAGAATCTTTTTATTCTAATACGGAAACCAAGAAATGTCGCCTACTTAAGAAGAAATAAGGATACAAATTTTAAATTCAATGATTATTTCTTATTTTTTTGTTGTAATTTCGTTGTTTTCCTAGTGATGTTAAAACAGGAGTATTAAAAATACAAAATTTTTAAATATTACGTAAAATAATACAAATCATTTTCGAGATCTTTTCGTATTTCCCCGAAAAATGGTTTTTGAAAAGTAAATTAACAAAAACGGCCCAATTTTGTCTTTCAATCTCTAATCTCTATTAAAAATCTTGTACTTTTACTACAAAAAGCAAGATATCCTGTAATTTGATTTCAAATAAGAACAAAATGTGTGATTTCACTGATTAATTCGGATTTTGTGATATAAATATCTTGTTTTTCAAAGAAAGTTAGAATAGAAGTGTCGAAAACGCAGCAATCTTAAATATGTCAAATTTTAATGGATTATACAAAAATTTATTTACTTCCTGATGTTCTCATATTAACAGATTTCTTTGAAGATTTTCGAAATGTATCGCTAAACATATAAAATTAGATCTCGCACAATACTTTACATCTCCCGGTTTAAGTAGGGATGCAATGTTACGATTCACAAAAGTTAAATTAGAATTCTAACTGATATTAACATGTTACATTTTTTTTAAAAAACAATAAAAATGGCCCATTATTGACTTTCAGTCTCTAATCTATGTATAACGTCTTGTGGTTCTCCTACAAAATCCAAGAAATCCATGTACATTTATTCCAAATTAGAACAAAATGTATGACTTCAACTGATTATTTCGTATTTTGTGATTTAATCATCTTGTTTTTCTAGAAAAGCTGGTATAGGAGTATCGAAAATGTAGAATATTTAAATAATATACAAAATAATACCAATAATCTTAGAGATCGTTTCGTATTTCCTTGAATAGTTAATTTCGGGATTGATATTGACACAAACGGCCCATTTTGGACTTTCGACTTTAGTCTAAAGTTCAGAACCCTGTTCTTCTTCCACAAAAATCAAGAAATGCAAGTAAATTTAGTCCAAATTAGCACAAAACTGCTAAATTTAGTGATTATTTCGTATTTTGTGCTGTAATTCTTTTGTTCTCCTAGAAAAGTTATTATAGAAATATCGAAAAGGAAGAAAAAGTTATTATCGAAATATCGAAAAGGCAGGATTTTTTAATATTATACCAAATAAAACAGATAATCTTAGAAATCTTCTCGTATTCCTCTGCGAAATAGGTTTCGGAAAGTAAATTAATACAAATGGTCCATTTTTGTCATTCAGTCTACAATCTAAGTTCAGAATCTTGAAGTTCTAATACAAAGACCAAGAAATGCGACCTAATTTAGTCGAAATAAGAACAAAAACTTTAAATTCAATTAATTTTCCGTATTTAGAGTTGTAATTTCCTTATTTTCCAAGAGAAATTATAAAGAAGTTTCAAAACTGCAAGGTTTTTGAATAATATACAAAATCATGCTCTCAATATTAGAGATTTATTCATATTTCAATGAGAAATGGGTTTTAGAACGTAAGTTAGTAAAAACGACCTATTTTGGACTTTCAATCTCTAATCTAAAGTAAATTGTATCCAAATTAGAACAAAATGTCTATATTCAATGATTTCTTCGTGTTCTGTGCTGTAATCTCATTTTTATCCATTTTTAAGGGAAATACGAATGTATCTCCGAGATAACAAGTTTTATTTAGGGTAACATATTAAAAAACCTGCATTTTCGATTCTTTTATAACAAAAGTTATAACAACTTCTCCATTAAAATTAGGAAATACGAAAAAATCGTCGAATTTAGGTGCTTTATGATTATTTCGAAAGAATTAAGCTCCATTCTTGGTTTTTATAGTAGAAGTACTAAATCCTGAACTTAGATTATAGACAGAAAGTCAAAAAGTGCCATTTGTGGTAACTACCATTCCGAGACATATTTTTCAGGGAAATACGGAAAGATCTTTAAGATAATTATTTTAATTTTCTAAAATATTTGAGAATTCTGCATTTTCGATACTTCTGTAATAATCTTTCTAGGAAAACAAAGGCAATTACAGCTCAGAATTGGAAATAATCATTGAATTCACGTATTTGATTCTAATTTGAACTTATTTTCCATACATTTCTTGGATTTTGAAGTAGAAGTGCAAGATTCTGAACTTAGATTATAGGCAGAAAATCAAAAACGGACCATTTATGTAAATCAACTTCCCAAAATTTATTTTTCAGGAAAATACGATATTATCTCGGAGATTATTGGTTTAGTTTTATAAGAAATTTAAGAATCTTGCACAATCGATATTTCCAGTGGTTTTGGAGATCTTTTCGTATTTCCCTGAAAAATAAGTTTCCGGATGTAAATTATCACACATGGCCCATCTTCGGCTTTAATTCTCCAATCTAAGTTTGGAATCTTTTACTTCTCATAAAAATCCAAGAATTGCTAGTAAGTGGAGTTTAAATTAGAGCCAAACATCCAAATTCAATTATTATTTCGTAAATTATTTTACAAAATTAGACCTGTAATTACAGAGATCTTTCCGTATTTTCCTGAAAAATTAGTTTCCGGATGTAAATTATCACAATTAGCCGATTTTCGAATTTCATTCTCCAATCTAAGTTTGGAATCTTGTACTTCTCATATAAAATCCAAGAAATGCTAGTAAGTTAAGTTTAAATTTGAGCCAAACGGCTAAATTCAATGATTATTTCGTATTTCCATATTTTCCTAGTGATGTTATAACGAAATAATCGAAAATGGGGATTTTTTAGAATACTACTCTTAATAAATCAAATATTCTTGGAGATATTTTCGTATTTCCCTTAAAAATGCATTACAAGGAGATTACGATACAATATACGAAGAAATCATAGAATTTAGACTTTTTGTTCCAATTTGAGCTTAATTTACCCTAAACTATTAACTAAATGGGTCGTTCTTTTTATCTTACGCTCCAAAAGCCATTTTTAGGGAAATATGAATAGATCTCTAAGATAAATAGAATTTTTTTGCATGAAATCTTACATTTTTCATACTTCTTTAATACGTTGTATTGGAAAACTCAATATACTTGCATTTCTTGAAAATGCAGGATTAATTATATATTATAGAAAATAATAATAATAATCTTAGAGTTCCTTTTGTATTTCCTTGAAAAATAAATTTCGGGATGTAAATTAACCCAAATGATCCATTTTGAGATCTCTATCTCTGATCTGAGTTCACAATCTTGTACTTCTACCACAAAAACCAAGAAATGTAAGAATATTGAGTTTTCCAAGACAACGTATAAAGAAGTATCAAAAATGCAAGAGTTCATGCAAAATAATACTACTAATCTTCGAGATCTATTCATATTTCCCTAAAAAATGAGTTTTGAAGCGTAAGTTAATAAAAACGACCCATTTAGTCTAAATTGAGCTCAAATTAGAACGAAAAGTCTAAATTCAATGATTCCTTCGTATTTTGTGCCGTAATCTCCTTGTATTCCATTTTTAAGGCAAATACGAAAATTACTCCAAGCATATTAATTTTATTTAGAGTAGTATTCTAAAAATCCTCCATTTTCGATTCATTCGTTATAATATCTCTAGGAAAATATGGAAATTCGAAATATCCTTTGAATTTAGATGTTTGGCTCTAATTTAAACCCAACTTACCAGCATTTCTTGGATTTTATATGAGAAATACAAGATTCCAAACTTAGATTGGAGAAGGAGATCCGAAAATGGATTATTTGTAATAATTTACACCACGAAACTTATTTTTCAGGGAAATACGGAAAGATCTCTAAAATTCCTGGTCTAATTTTGCAAAATAATTAAGAATCCTGCATTATCAATACTTCTTACTAACTTTTCTGGGAAAACAAGGGAATTACAGTACAAGATGGAAAATATTCTATGAATTCAAAAATTTTGTTCAAATCTTGATTCAGTTCATTTGCATTACTTGTGTTTTGTAAGAGAAGTACAAGACTCTGGAATTAGATTAGAGACGGAAAGACGAAAATAGGCTAATTTTATTAATTTACTCCCCAAAACTGATTGATTCAGAGAATTAGAGAATATATCTAAGATTATTGGTTTAATTGTATAAGATATTTATAAATTCTTCATTTTCAGTAGATACTCGCTATCTATCTATATTCCCATCCCATGGAAGTATAATATTTCCATTTAAAAAAATTGCATTTCTGTACAGTTTTTAACTAAAAAATTATCCTTCTAAAAACGTCTAATCCTTTATTTAGTTTAATGTCCGTGTCCAATGAGGCGGGTGATATTCAATATCCAACGGGTTGATATGGAGGGTCTTCTACGTAGGTTCTGACCGGTGCGCCAAGAAACACGGCAATTTTTCCAACATCTATTTAGTTTTATTTCATATAATATTTAAAAGTCATGAATTTTTGGTACTCCTCTTGTAACTTTACTAGGAAAACAAAGAAATTGCAACAATAAGAAAGAAATAATCATTGAATTTAAAATTTTTGTTCGTATTTCTTCTAAACTATGTGGCCCTTCTTGGTTTTAATATTAGAATTACAAGTGTCTGATCTTAGATTATAGACAGAAAGTCAAAAATGGACCGTTTGTATTAATATACTTCAAGAAATGTTCTTTTTTTTGTAAATCTCGGCACATTTTTGACTTTCTCCGAAAGTAGTGTAAGATTTGACTTCTAGAACACCCTCAGGCTATATATTAATTTACAAATAATGGTAATTATTATTCAATGTGTGTATCAAATTAAGGTCTAAATTGTCAGTTAAATTTATTGCGGAACTGTAAGTGTGTGTTATGTGTGTAACAAGTTGTTGTTATACAGGGTGATATAAAAAAGCTAGTACATGAAATTAATTACTGGTCGGAACTCCGCGTGTGGGGGTGGGTCGGATTTTGTAAGAAAAGTACTAGATTCTGGAACTAGATTAGACACAGAAAGACGAAAATTATATAATTCAAGAAATGCATTATTTTGGGAGATTTTGGATATCTCCAAAAATCCTAGTAGTCACTTGGCCACCTTGCGTGGGAAAAAAATTTCGACGTTCGGGACATAATAGAAAATTAAAACTTTCAATGGTTTTCGTCGTTGTGATGAAGAAATTTATTAGAAATTATAAAAATTAAACCCACAAACTAGAAGTACAATAAATTAAATAAATTAAATAAATTAAATAAATTAAATAAATTAAACAAAATTAAATAAATTAAATAAATTAAATAAATTAAATAAATTAAATAAATTAAATAAATTAAATAAATTAAATAAATTAAATAAATTAAATAAATTAAATAAATTAAATAAATTAAATAAATTAAATAAATTAAATAAATTAAATAAATTAAATAAATTAAATAAATTAAATAAATTAAATAAATTAAATAAATTAAATAAATTAAATAAATTAAATAAATTAAATAAATTAAATAAATTAAATAAATTAAATAAATTAAATAAATTAAATAAATTAAATAAATTAAATAAATTAAATAAATTAAATAAATTAAATAAATTAAATAAATTAAATAAATTAAATAAATTAAATAAATTAAATAAATTAAATAAATTAAATAAATTAAATAAATTAAATAAATTAAATAAATTAAATAAATTAAATAAATTAAATAAATTAAATAAATTAAATAAATTAAATAAATTAAATAAATTAAATAAATTAAATAAATTAAATAAATTAAATAAATTAAATAAATTAAATAAATTAAATAAATTAAATAAATTAAATAAATTAAATAAATTAAATAAATTAAATAAATTAAATAAATTAAATAAATTAAATAAATTAAATAAATTAAATAAATTAAATAAATTAAATAAATTAAATAAATTAAATAAATTAAATAAATTAAATAAATTAAATAAATTAAATAAATTAAATAAATTAAATAAATTAAATAAATTAAATAAATTAAATAATTAAATAAATTAAATAAATTAAATAAATTAAATAAATTAAATAAATTAAATAAATTAAATAAATTAAATAAATTAAATAAATTAAATAAATTAAATAAATTAAATAAATTAAATAAATTAAATAAATTAAATAAATTAAATAAATAAATAAATTAAATAAATTAAATAAATTAAATAAATTAAATAAATTAAATAAATTAAATAAATTAATAAATTAAATAAATTAAATAAATTAAATAAATTAAATAAATTAAATAAATTAAATAAATTAAATAAATTAAATAAATTAAATAAATTAAATAAATTAAATAAATTAAATAAATTAAATAAATTAAATAAATTAAATAAATTAAATAAATTAAATAAATTAAATAAATTAAATAAATTAAATAAATTAAATAAATAAATAAATTAAATAAATTAAATAAATTAAATAAATTAAATAAATTAAATAAATTAAATAAATTAAATAAATTAAATAAATTAAATAAATTAAATCAATTAAATAAATTAAATAAATTAAATCAATTAAATAAATTAAATAAATTAAATCAATTAAATAAATTAAATAAATTAAATCAATTAAATAAATTAAATCAATTAAATAAATTAAATAAACTAAATAAATTAAATAAACTAAATAAATTAAATAAATTAAATAAATTAAATAAATTAAATAAATTAAATAAATTAAATAAACTAAATAAATTAAATAAATTAAATAAATTTAATAAATTAAATAAATTAAATAAATTTATTAAATTAAATAAATTAAATAAATTTAATAAATTTAATAAATTAAATAAATTTAATAAATTTAATAAATTAAATAAATTAATAAATTTAATAAATTAAATAAATTTAATAAATTAAATAAATTAAATAAATTAAATAAATTAAATAAATTAAATAAATTAAATAAATTAAATAAATTAAATAAATTAAATAAATTAAATAAATTAAATAAATTAAATAAATTAAATAAATTAAATAAATTCAATAAATTAAATAAATTAAATAAATTCAATAAATTAAATAAATTAAATAAATTAAATAAATTAAATAAATTAAATAAATTAAATAAATTAAATAAATTAAATAAATTAAATAAATTAAATAAATTAAATAAATTAAATAAATTAAATAAATTAAATAAATTAAATAGATTAAATAAATTAAATAAATTAAATAAATTAAATAAATTAAATAAATTAAATAAATTAAATAAATTAAATAAATTAAATAAATTAAATAAATTAAATAAATTAAATAAATTAAATAAATTAAATAAATTAAATAAATTAAATAAATTAAATAAATTAAATAAATTAAATAAATTAAATAAATTAAATAAATTAAATAAATTAAATAAATTAAATAAATTAAATAAATTAAATAAATTAAATAAATTAAATAAATTAAATAAATTAAATAAATTAAATAAATTAAATAAATTAAATAAATTAAATAAATTAAATAAATTAAATAAATTAAATAAATTAAATAAATTAAATAAATTAAATAAATTAAATAAATTAAATAAATTAAATAAATTTAATAAATTAAATAAATTAAATAAATTAAATAAATTAAATAAATTAAATAAATTAAATAAATTAAATAAATTAAATAAATTAAATAAATTAAATAAATTAAATAAATTAAATAAATTAAATAAATTAAATAAATTAAATAAATTAAATAAATTAAATAAATTAAATAAATTAAATAAATTAAATAAATTAAATAAATTAAATAAATTAAATAAATTAAATAAATTAAATAAATTAAATAAATTAAATAAATTAAATAAATTAAATAAATTAAATAAATTAAATAAATTAAATAAATTAAATAAATTAAATAAATTAAATAAATTAAATAAATTAAATAAATTAAATAAATTAAATAAATTAAATAAATTAAATAAATTAAATAAATTCAAATAAATTAAATAAATTAAATAAATTAAATAAATTAAATAAATTAAATAAATTAAATAAATTAAATAAATTAAATAAATTAAATAAATTAAATAAATTAAATAAATTAAATAAATTAAATAAATTAAATAAATTAAATAAATTAAATAAATAAAATAAATTAAATAAATTAAATAAATTAAATAAATTAAATAAATTAAATAAATTAATTAAATTAAATAAATTAAATAAATTAATTAAATTAAATAAATTAATTAAATTAAGTAAATTAAATAAATTAAATAAATTAAGTAAATTAAATAAATTAAGTAAATTAAATAAATTAAATAAATTAAATTAATTAAATTAATTAAATAAATTAAATTAATTAAATTAATTAAATAAATTAAATTAATTAAATTAATTAAATAAATTAAATAAATTAAATAAATTAAATAAATTAAATAAATTAAATTAATTAAATAAATTAAATAAATTAAATAAATTAAATAAATTAAATAAATTAAATAAATTAAATAAATTAAATAAATTAAATAAATTAAATAAATTAAATAAATTAAATAAATTAAATAAATTAAATAAATTAAATAAATTAAATAAATTAAATAAATTAAATAAATTAAATAAATTAAATAAATTAAATAAATTAAATAAATTAAATAAATTAAATAAATTAAATTAATTAAATTAATTAAATAAATTAAATTAATTAAATAAATTAAATTAATTAAATAAATTAAATTAATTAAATAAATTAAATTAATTAAATAAATTAAATAAATTAAATAAATTAAATAAATTAAATAAATTAAATAAATTAAATAAATTAAATAAATTAAATAAATTAAATAAATTAAATAAATTAAATAAATTAAATAAATTAAATTAATTAAATTAATTAAATAAATTAAATTAATTAAATAAATTAAATTAATTAAATAAATTAAATTAATTAAATAAATTAAATAAATTAAATAAATTAAATAAATTAAATTAATTAAATAAATTAAATTAATTAAATAAATTAAATAAATTAAATAAATTAAATAAATTAAATAAATTAAATAAATTAAATAAATTAAATAAATTAAATAAATTAAATAAATTAAATAAATTAAATAAATTAAATAAATTAAATAAATTAAATAAATTAAATAAATTAAATAAATTAAATAAATTAAATAAATTAAATAAATTAAATAAATTAAATAAATTAAATAAATTAAATAAATTAAATAAATTAAATAAATTAAATAAATTAAATAAATTAAATAAATTAAATAAATTAATAAATTAAATAAATTAAATAAATTAAATAAATTAAATAAATTAAATAAATTAAATAAATTAAATAAATTAAATAAATTAAATAAATTAAATAAATTAAATAAATTAAATAAATTAAATAAATTAAATAAATTAAATAAATTAAATAAATTAAATAAATTAAATAAATTAAATAAATTAAATAAATTAAATAAATTAAATAAATTAAATAAATTAAATAAATTAAATAAATTAAATAAATTAAATAATTTAAATAAATTAAATAAATTAAATAAATTAAATAAATTAAATAAATTAAATAAATTAAATAAATTAAATAAATTATATAAATTAAATAAATTAAATAAATTAAATAAATTAAATAAATTAAATAAATTAAATTAATTAAATTAATTAAATTAATTAAATTAATTAAATTAATTAAATTAATTAAATTAATTAAATTAATTAAATTAATTAAATTAATTAAATTAATTAAATTAATTAAATTGATTAAATTAATTAAATAAATTAAATTAATTAAATAAATTAAATTAATTAAATAAATTAAATAAATTAAATAAATTAAATAAATTATATAAATTAAATAAATTAAATAAATTAAATAAATTAAATAAATTAAATAAATTAAATAAATTAAATAAATTAAATAAATTAAATTAATTAAATTAATTAAATTAATTAAATTAATTAAATTAATTAAATTAATTAAATTAATTAAATAAATTAAATTAATTAAATAAATTAAATTAATTAAATAAATTAAATTATTTAAATAAAATAAATAAATTAAATAAATTAAATAAATTAAATAAATTAAATAAATTAAATAAATTAAATTAATTAAATAAATTAAATTAATTAAATAAATTAAATTAATTAAATTAATTAAATTAATTAAATTAATTAAATAAATTAAATTAATTAAATAAATTAAATTAATTAAATAAATTAAATAAATTAAATTAATTAAATAAATTAAATAATTAAATAAATTAAATAAATTAAATAAATTAAATAAATTAAATAAATTAAATAAATTAAATAAATTAAATAAATTAAATAAATTAAATAAATTAAATAAATTAAATAAATTAAATAAATTAAATAAATTAAATAAATTAAATAAATTAAATAAATTAAATAAATTAAATAAATTAAATAAATTAAATAAATTAAATAAATTAAATAAATTAAATAAATTAAATAAATTAAATAAATTAAATAAATTAAATAAATTAAATAAATTAAATAAATTAAATAAATTAAATAAATTAAATAAATTAAATAAATTAAATAAATTAAATAAATTAAATAAATTAAATAAATTAAATAAATTAAATAAATTAAATAAATTAAATAAATTAAATAAATTAAATAAATTAAATAAATTAAATAAATTAAATAAATTAAATAAATTAAATAAATTAAATAAATTAAATAAATTAAATAAATTAAATAAATTAAATAAATTAAATAAATTAAATAAATTAAATAAATTAAATAAATTAAATAAATTAAATAAATTAAATAAAGTAAATAAATTAAATAAATTAAATAAATTAAATAAAGTAAATAAATTAAATAAATTAAATAAATTAAATAAATTAAATAAATTAAATAAATTAAATAAATTAAATAAATTAAATAAATTAAATAAATTAAATAAATTAAATAAATTAAATAAATTAAATAAATTAAATAAATTAAATAAATTAAATAAATTAAATAAATTAAATAATTTAAATAAATTAAATAAATTAAATTAATTAAATTAATTAAATTAATTAAATTAATTAAATAAATTAAATAAATTAAATAAATTAAATAAATTAAATAAATTAAATAAAATAAATAAAATAAATAAAATAAATAAAATAAATAAATTAAATAAATTAAATAAATTAAATAAATTAAATAAATTAAATAAATTAAATAAATTAAATAAATTAAATAAATTAAATAAATTAAATAAATTAAATAAATTAAATAAATTAAATAAATTAAATAAATTAAATAAATTAAATAAATTAAATAAATTAAATAAATTAAATAAATTAAATTAATTAAAAAAATTAAGTAAATTAAACAAATTAATAAATTAAATAAACTATATTAAAAAAATTTATTTAATGTTTTTAATTAATTTAATTTATTTAAAATATTTAATTAATTTAATTTATTTAAAATATTTAATTTATTTAACTTATTTGATTTATTTAATTTATTTAATTAATTTAATTAATTTAATTTATTTAATTTATTTAATTTATTTAATTTATTTAATTTATTTAATTTATTTAATTTATTTAATTTATTTAATTTATTTAATTTATTTAATTTATTTAATTAATTTAATTTATTTAATTTATTTAATTTATTTAATTTATTTAATTTATTTAATTTATTTAATTTATTTAATTTATTTAATTTATTTAATTTATTTAATTTATTTAATTTATTTAATTTATTTAATTTATTTAATTTATTTAATTTATTTAATTTATTTAACTTATTTAACTTATTTAATTTATTTAATTTATTTAATTTATTTAATTTATTTAATTTATTTAATTTATTTAATTTATTTAATTTATTTAATTTATTTAATTTATATTTAATTTATTTAATTTATTTAATTTATTTAATTTATTTAATTTATTTAATTTATTTAATTTATTTAATTTATTTAATTTATTTAATTTATTTAATTTATTTAATTTATTTAATTTATTTAATTTATTTAATTTATTTAATTTATTTAATTTATTTAATTTATTTAATTTATTAAATTTATTTAATTTATTTAATTATTTAATTTATTTAATTTATTTAATTTATTTAATTTATTTAATTTATTTAATTTATTTAATTTATTTAATTTATTTGATTTATTTAATTTATTGATTTATTTAATTTATTTAATTTATTTAATTTATTTGATTTATTTAATTTATTTAATTTATTTGATTTATTTAATTTATTTAATTTATTTGATTTATTTAATTTTTTTAATTTATTTAATTTTTTAAATTTATTTAATTTACTTAATTTATTTAATTTATTTAATTTATTTAATTTACTTAATTTATTTAATTTATTTAATTTATTTAATTTATTTAATTTATTTAATTTATTTAATTTATTTAATTTATTTAATTTATTTAATTTATTTAATTTATTTAATTTATTTAATTTATTTAATTTATTTAATTTATTTAATTTATTTAATTTATTTAATTTATTTAATTTATTTAATTTATTTAATTTATTTAATTTATTTAATTTATTTAATTTATTTAATTTATTTAATTTATTTAATTTATTTAATTTATTTAATTTATTTAATTCATTTAATTTATTTAATTTATTTAATTTATTTAATTTATTTAATTTATTTAATTTATTTAATTTATTTGATTTATTTAATTTATTTAATTTATTTGATTTATTTAATTTATTTAATTTATTTGATTTATTTAATTTATTTAATTTATTTAATTTATTTGATTTATTTAATTTATTTGATTTCCTTAATTTATTTAATTTACTTAATTTATTTAATTTACTTAATTTATTTAATTTATTTATTTTACTTAATTTATTTAATTTATTTATTTTACTTAATTTATTTAATTTATTTATTTTATTTAATTTTTTTAATTTATTTAATTTATTAAATTTATTTAATTTATTTAATATATTTAATTTATTTAATATATTTAATATATTTAATATATTTAATTTATTTAATTTATTTAATTTATTTAATTTATTTAATTTATTTAATTTATTTAATTTATTTAATTTATTTAATTTATTTAATTTATTTAATTTATTTAATTTATTAATTTATTTAATTATTTAATTTATTTAATTTATTTATTTATTTAATTTATTTAATTTATTTAATTTATTTAATTTATTTAATTTATTTAATTTATTTAATTTATTTAATTATTTAATTTATTTAATTTATTTAATTTATTTAATTTATTTAATTTATTTAATATTTAATTTATTTAATTTATTTAATTTATTTAATTTATTTAATTTATTTAATTTATTTAATTTATTTAATTTATTTAATTTATTTAATTTATTTAATTTATTTAATTTATTTAATTTATTTAATTTATTTAATTTATTTAATTTATTTAATTTATTTAATTTATTTAATTTATTTAATTTATTTAATTTATTTAATTTATTTAATTTATTTAATTTATTTAATTTATTTAATTTATTTAATTTATTTAATTTATTTAATTTATTTAATTTATTTAATTTATTTAATTTATTTAATTTATTTAATTTATTTAATTTATTTAATTTATTTAATTTATTTAATTTATTTAATTTATTTAATTTATTTAATTTATTTAATTTATTTAATTTATTTAATTTATTTAATTTATTTAATTTATTTAATTTATTTAATTTATTTAATTTATTTAATTTATTTAATTTATTTAATTTATTTAATTTATTTAATTTATTTAATTTATTTAATTTATTTAATTTATTTAATTTATTTAATTTATTTTAATTTATTTAATTTATTTAATTTATTTAATTTATTTAATTTATTTAATTTATTTAATTTATTTAATTTATTTAATTTATTTAATTTATTTAATTTATTTAATTTATTTAATTTATTTAATTTATTTAATTTATTTAATTTATTTAATTTATTTAATTTATTTAATTTATTTAATTTATTTAATTTATTTAATTTATTTAATTTATTTAATTTATTTAATTTATTTAATTTATTTAATTTATTTAATTTATTTAATTTATTTAATTTATTTAATTTATTTAATTTATTTAATTTATTTAATTTATTTAATTTATTTAATTTATTTAATTTATTTAATTTATTTAATTTATTTAATTTATTTAATTTATTTAATTTATTTAATTTATTTAATTTATTTAATTTATTTAATTTATTTAATTTATTTAATTTATTTAATTTATTTAATTTATTTAGTTTATTTAATTTATTTAATTTATTTAGTTTATTTAATTTATTTAATTTATTTAGTTTATTTAATTTATTTAATTTATTTAATTTATTTAATTTATTTAATTTATTTAATTTATTTAATTTATTTAATTTATTTAATTTATTTAATTTATTTAATTTATTTAATTTATTTAATTTATTTAATTTATTTAATTTATTTAATTTATTTAATTTATTTAATTTATTTAATTTATTTAATTTATTTAATTTATTTAATTTATTTAATTTATTTAATTTCTTTAATTTCTTTAATTTCTTTAATTTCTTTAATTTCTTTAATTTCTTTAATTTCTTTAATTTCTTTAATTTCTTTAATTTCTTTAATTTCTTTAATTTCTTTAATTTCTTTAATTTCTTTAATTTCTTTAATTTCTTTAATTTCTTTAATTTCTTTAATTTCTTTAATTTCTTTAATTTCTTTAATTTCTTTAATTTCTTTAATTTCTTTAATTTCTTTAATTTCTTTAATTTCTTTAATTTCTTTAATTTCTTTAATTTCTTTAATTTCTTTAATTTCTTTAATTTCTTTAATTTCTTTAATTTCTTTAATTTCTTTAATTTCTTTAATTTCTTTAATTTCTTTAATTTCTTTAATTTCTTTAATTTCTTTAATTTCTTTAATTTCTTTAATTTCTTTAATTTCTTTAATTCCTTTAATTTCTTTAATTTCTTTAATTTCTTTAATTCTTTAATTTCTTTAATTTCTTTAATTTCTTTAATTTCTTTAATTTCTTTAATTTCTTTAATTTCTTTAATTTCTTTAATTTCTTTAATTTCTTTAATTTCTTTAATTTCTTTAATTTCTTTAATTTCTTTAATTTCTTTAATTTCTTTAATTTCTTTAATTTCTTTAATTTCTTTAATTTCTTTAATTTCTTTAATTTCTTTAATTTCTTTAATTTCTTTAATTTCTTTAATTTCTTTAATTTCTTTAATTTCTTTAATTTCTTTAATTTCTTTAATTTCTTTAATTTCTTTAATTTCTTTAATTTCTTTAATTTCTTTAATTTCTTTAATTTCTTTAATTTCTTTAATTTCTTTAATTTCTTTAATTTCTTTAATTTCTTTAATTTCTTTAATTTCTTTAATTTCTTTAATTTCTTTAATTTCTTTAATTTCTTTAATTTCTTTAATTTCTTTAATTTCTTTAATTTCTTTAATTTCTTTAATTTCTTTAATTTCTTTAATTTCTTTAATTTCTTTAATTTCTTTAATTTCTTTAATTTCTTTAATTTCTTTAATTTCTTTAATTTCTTTAATTTCTTTAATTTCTTTAATTTCTTTAATTTCTTTAATTTCTTTAATTTCTTTAATTTCTTTAATTTCTTTAATTTCTTTAATTTCTTTAATTTCTTTAATTTCTTTAATTTATTTAATTTATTTAATTTATTTAATTTATTTAATTTCTTTAATTTCTTTAATTTCTTTAATTTCTTTAATTTCTTTAATTTCTTTAATTTCTTTAATTTCTTTAATTTCTTTAATTTCTTTAATTTCTTTAATTTCTTTAATTTATTTAATTTATTTAATTTATTTAATTTATTTAATTTATTTAATTTATTTAATTTATTTAATTTATTTAATTTATTTAATTTATTTAATTTATTTAATTTATTTAATTTATTTAATTTATTTAATTTATTTAATTTATTTAATTTATTTAATTTATTTAATTTATTTAATTTATTTAATTTATTTAATTTATTTAATTTATTTAATTTATTTAATTTATTTAATTTATTTAATTTATTTAATTTATTTAATTTATTTAATTTATTTAATTTATTTAATTTATTTAATTTATTTAATTTATTTAATTTATTTAATTTATTTAATTTATTTAATTTATTTAATTTATTTAATTTATTTAATTTATTTAATTTATTTAATTTATTTAATTTATTTAATTTATTTAATTTATTTAATTTATTTAATTTATTTAATTTATTTAATTTATTTAATTTATTTAATTTATTTAATTTATTTAATTTATTTAATTTATTTAATTTATTTAATTTATTTAATTTATTTAATTTATTTAATTTATTTAATTTATTTAATTTATTTAATTTATTTAATTTATTTAATTTATTTAATTTATTTAATTTATTTAATTTATTTAATTTATTTAATTTATTTAATTTATTTAATTTATTTAATTTATTTAATTTATTTAATTTATTTAATTTATTTAATTTATTTAATTTATTTAATTTATTTAATTTATTTAATTTATTTAATTTATTTAATTTATTTAATTTATTTAATTTATTTAATTTATTTAATTTATTTAATTTATTTAATTTATTTAATTTATTTAATTTATTTAATTTATTTAATTTATTTAATTTATTTAATTTATTTAATTTATTTAGTTTATTTAGTTTATTTAATTTATTTAATTTATTTAGTTTATTTAATTTATTTAATTTATTTAGTTTATTTAATTTATTTAATTTATTTAGTTTATTTAATTTATTTAATTTATTTAGTGTATTTAATTTATTTAATTTATTTAGTGTATTTAATTTATTTAATTTATTTAATTTATTTAATTTATTTAATTTATTTAATTTATTTAATTTATTTAATTTATTTAATTTATTTAATTTATTTAATTTCTTTAATTTCTTTAATTTCTTTAATTTCTTTAATTTCTTTAATTTCTTTAATTTCTTTAATTTCTTTAATTTCTTTAATTTCTTTAATTTCTTTAATTTCTTCAATTTCTTTAATTTCTTTAATTTCTTTAATTTCTTCAATTTCTTTAATTTCTTTAATTTCTTTAATTTCTTTAATTTCTTTAATTTCTTTAATTTCTTTAATTTCTTTAATTTCTTTAATTTCTTTAATTTCTTTAATTTCTTTAATTTCTTTAATTTCTTTAATTTCTTTAATTTCTTTAATTTCTTTAATTTCTTTAATTTCTTTAATTTCTTTAATTTCTTTAATTTCTTTAATTTCTTTAATTTCTTTAATTCCTTTAATTGCTTTAATTTCTTTAATTGCTTTAATTTCTTTAATTCCTTTAATTGCTTTAATTGCTTTAATTTCTTTAATTCCTTTAATTGCTTTAATTCCTTTAATTGCTTTAATTTCTTTAATTTCTTTAATTTCTTTAATTTCTTTAATTTCTTTAATTTCTTTAATTTCTTTAATTTCTTTAATTTCTTTAATTTCTTTAATTTCATTAATTTCATTAATTTCTTTAATTTCTTTAATTTCTTTAATTTATTTAATTTCTTTAATTTCTTTAATTTCTTTAATTTCTTTAATTTCTTTAATTTCTTTAATTTCTTTAATTTCTTTAATTTCTTTAATTTCTTTAATTTCTTTAATTTCTTTAATTTCTTTAATTTCTTTAATTTCTTTAATTTCTTTAATTTCTTTAATTTCTTTAATTTCTTTAATTTCTTTAATTTCTTTAATTTCTTTAATTTCTTTAATTTCTTTAATTTCTTTAATTTCTTTAATTTCTTTAATTTCTTTAATTTCTTTAATTTCTTTAATTTCTTTAATTTCTTTAATTTCTTTAATTTCTTTAATTTCTTTAATTTCTTTAATTTCTTTAATTTCTTTAATTTCTTTAATTTCTTTAATTTCTTTAATTTCTTTAATTTCTTTAATTTCTTTAATTTCTTTAATTTCTTTAATTTCTTTAATTCTTCTTAATTTCTTTAATTTCTTTATTTCTTTAATTTCTTTAATTTCTTTAATTTCTTTAATTTCTTTAATTTCTTTAATTTCTTTAATTTCTTTAATTTCTTTAATTTCTTTAATTTCTTTAATTTCTTTAATTTCTTTAATTTCTTTAATTTCTTTAATTTCTTTAATTTATTTAATTTATTTAATTTATTTAATTTATTTAATTTCTTTAATTTATTTAATTTATTTAATTTATTTAATTTATTTAATTTATTTAATTTATTTAATTTATTTAATTTATTTAATTTATTTAATTTATTTAATTATTTAATTTATTTAATTTATTTAATTTATTTAATTTATTTAATTTATTTAATTTATTTAATTTATTTTAATTTATTTAATTTATTTAATTTATTTAATTTATTTAATTTATTTAATTTATTTAATTTATTTAATTTATTTAATTTATTTAATTTATTTAATTTATTTAATTTATTTAATTTATTTAATTTATTTATTTATTTAATTTATTTAATTTATTTAATTTATTTAATTATTTAATTTATTTAATTTATTTAATTTATTTAATTTATTTAATTTATTTAATTTATTTAATTTATTTAATTTATTTAATTTATTTAATTTATTTAATTTATTTAATTTATTTAATTTATTTAATTTATTTAATTTATTTAATTTATTTAATTTATTTAATTTATTTAATTTATTTAATTTATTTAATTTATTTAATTTATTTAATTTATTTAATTTATTTAATTTATTTAATTTATTTAATTTATTTAATTTATTTAATTATTTAATTTATTTAATTTATTTAATTTATTTAATTTATTTAATTTATTTAATTTATTTAATTTATTTAATTTATTTAATTTATTTAATTTATTTAATTTATTTAATTTATTTAATTTATTTAATTTATTTAATTTATTTAATTTATTTAATTTATTAATTATTGAATTTATTGAATTTATTGAATTTATTGAATTTATTGAATTTATTGAATTTATTGAATTATTGAATTTATTGAATTTATTGAATTTATTGAATTTATTGAATTTATTGAATTTATTGAATTTATTGAATTTATTGAATTTATTGAATTATTGAATTTATTGAATTTATTGAATTTATTGAATTTATTGAATTTATTGAATTTATTGAATTTATTGAATTTATTCAATTTATTCAATTTATTCAATTATTCAATTTATTCAATTTATTCAATTTATTCAATTTATTCAATTTATTCAATTTATTCAATTTATTCAATTTATTCAATTTATTCAATTTATTCAATTTATTCAATTTATTCAATTTATTCAATTTATTCAATTTATTCAATTTATTCAATTTATTCAATTTATTCATTTATTCAATTTATTCAATTTATTCAATTTATTCAATTTATTCAATTTATTCAATTTATTCAATTTATTCAATTTATTCAATTTATTCAATTTATTCAATTTATTCAATTTATTCAATTTATTCAATTTATTCAATTTATTCAATTTATTCAATTTATTCAATTTATTCAATTTATTCAATTTATTCAATTTATTCAATTATTCAATTTATTCAATTTATTCAATTTATTCAATTTATTCAATTTATTCAATTTATTCAATTTATTCAATTTATTCAATTTATTCAATTTATTCAATTTATTCAATTTATTCAATTTATTCAATTTATTCAATTTATTCAATTTATTCAATTTATTCAATTTATTCAATTTATTCAATTTATTCAATTTATTCAATTTATTCAATTTATTCAATTTATTCAATTTATTCAATTTATTCAATTTATTCAATTTATTCAATTTATTCAATTTATTCAATTTATTCAATTTATTCAATTTATTCAATTTATTCAATTTATTCAATTTATTCAATTTATTCAATTTATTCAATTTATTCAATTTATTCAATTTATTCAATTTATTCAATTTATTCAATTTATTCAATTTATTCAATTTATTCAATTTATTCAATTTATTCAATTTATTCAATTTATTCAATTTACTCAATTTATTCAATTTATTCAATTTATTCAATTTATTCAATTTATTCAATTTATTCAATTTATTCAATTTATTCAATTTATTCAATTTATTCAATTTATTCAATTTATTCAATTTATTCAATTTATTCAATTTATTCAATTTATTCAATTTATTCAATTTATTCAATTTATTCAATTATTCAATTTATTCAATTTATTCAATTTATTCAATTTATTCAATTTATTCAATTTATTCAATTTATTCAATTTATTCAATTTATTCAATTTATTCAATTTATTCAATTTATTCAATTTATTCAATTTATTCAATTTATTCAATTTATTCAATTTATTCAATTTATTCAATTTATTCAATTTATTCAATTTATTCAATTTATTCAAATTTATTCAATTTATTCAATTTATTCAATTTATTCAATTTATTCAATTTATTCAATTTATTCAATTTATTCAATTTATTCAATTTATTCAATTTATTCAATTTATTCAATTTATTCAATTTATTCAATTTATTGAATTTATTGAATTTATTGAATTTATTGAATTTATTGAATTTATTGAATTTATTGAATTTATTGAATTTATTGAATTATTGAATTTATTGAATTTATTGAATTTATTGAATTTATTGAATTTATTGAATTTATTGAATTTATTGAATTTATTGAATTTATTTAATTTATTTAATTTATTTAATTTATTTAATTTATTTAATTTATTTAATTTATTTAATTTATTTAATTTATTTAATTTATTTAATTTATTTAATTTATTTAATTTATTTAATTTATTTAATTAATTTATTTAATTTATTTAATTTATTTATTTTATTTAATTTATTTAATTTATTTAATTTATTTAATTTGTTTAATTTATTTAATTTGTTGTACTTCTAGTTTGTGGGTTTAATTTTTATAATTTCTAATAAATTTCTTCATCACAACGACGAAAACCATTGAAAGTTTTAATTTTCTATTATGTCCCGAACGTCGAAATTTTTTTCCCACGCAAGGTGCCCAAGTGACTACTAGGATTTTTGGAGATTTCCAAAATCTCCCAAAATAATGCATTTCTTGAAGTATATAATTACAAACGGTCCATTTTTACCTTTGTGTCTCTAATCAAAGTTAAGAATCTTTTTATTCTATTACGGAAACCAAGAAATGTCGCCTACTTAAGAAGAAATAAGGATACAAATTTTAAATTCAATGATTATTTCTTATTTTTTTGTTGTAATTTCGTTGTTTTCCTAGTGATGTTAAAACAGGAGTAATTAAAAATACAAAATTTTTAAATATTACGTAAAATAATACAAATCATTTTCGAGATCTTTTCGTATTTCCCCGAAAAATGGTTTTTGAAAAGTAAATTAACAAAAACGGCCCAATTTTGTCTTTCAATCACTAATCTCTATTAAAAATCTTGTACTTTTACTACAAAAAGCAAGATATCCTGTAATTTGATTTCAAATAAGAACAAAATGTGTGATTTCACTGATTAATTCGGATTTTGTGATATAAATATCTTGTTTTTCAAAGAAAGTTAGAATAGAAGTGTCGAAAACGCAGCAATCTTAAATATGTCAAATTTTAATGGATTATACAAAAATTTATTTACTTCCTGATGTTCTCATATTAACAGATTTCTTTGAAGATTTTCGAAATGTGTCGCTAAACATATAAAATTAGATCTCGCACAATACTTTACATCTCCCGGTTTAAGTAGGGATGCAATGTTACGATTCACAAAAGTTAAATTAGAATTCTAACTGATATTAACATGTTACATTTTTTTTTAAAAACAATAAAAATGGCCCATTATTGACTTTCAGTCTCTAATCTATGTATAACGTCTTGTGGTTCTAATACAAAATCCAAGAAATCCATGTACATTTATTCCAAATTAGAACAAAATGTATGACTTCACTGATTATTTCGTATTTTGTGATTTAATCATCTTGTTTTTCTAGAAAAGCTGGTATAGGAGTATCGAAAATGTAGAATATTTAAATAATATACAAAATAATACCAATAATCTTAGAGATCGTTTCGTATTTCCTTGAATAGTTAATTTCGGGATTGATATTGACACAAACGGCCCATTTTGGACTTTCCGACTTTAGTCTAAAGTTCAGAACCCTGTTCTTCTTCCACAAAAATCAAGAAATGCAAGTAAATTTAGTCCAAATTAGCACAAAACTGCTAAATTTAGTGATTATTTCGTATTTTGTGCTGTAATTCTTTTGTTCTCCTAGAAAAGTTATTATAGAAATATCGAAAAGGAAGAAAAAGTTATTATCGAAATATCGAAAAGGCAGGATTTTTTAATATTATACCAAATAAAACAGATAATCTTAGAAATCTTCTCGTATTCCTCTGCGAAATAGGTTTCGGAAAGTAAATTAATACAAATGGCCCATTTTTGTCATTCAGTCTACAATCTAAGTTCAGAATCTTGAAGTTCTAATACAAAGACCAAGAAATGCGACCTAATTTAGTCGAAATAAGAACAAAAACTTTAAATTCAAATAATTTTCCGTATTTAGAGTTGTAATTTCCTTATTTTCCAAGAGAAATTATAAAGAAGTATCAAAACTGCAAGGTTTTTGAATAATATACAAAATCATGCTCTCAATATTAGAGATTTATTCATATTTCAATGAGAAATGGGTTTTAGAACGTAAGTTAGTAAAAACGACCTATTTTGGACTTTCAATCTCTAATCTAAAGTAAATTGTATCCAAATTAGAACAAAATGTCTATATTCAATGATTTCTTCGTGTTCTGTGCTGTAATCTCATTTTTATCCATTTTTAAGGGAAATACGAATGTATCTCCGAGATAACAAGTTTTATTTAGGGTAACATATTAAAAAACCTGCATTTTCGATTCTTTTATAACAAAAGTTATAACAACTTCTCCATTAAAATTAGGAAATACGAAAAAATCGTCGAATTTAGGTGCTTTATGATTATTTCGAAAGAATTAAGCTCCATTCTTCGTTTTTATAGTAGAAGTACTAAATCCTGAACTTAGATTATAGACAGAAAGTCAAAAAGTGCCATTTGTGGTAACTACCTTTCCGAGACATATTTTTCAGGGAAATACGGAAAGATCTTTAAGATAATTATTTTAATTTTCTAAAATATTTGAGAATTCTGCATTTTCGATACTTCTGTAATAATCTTTCTAGGAAAACAAAGGCAATTACAGCTCAGAATTGGAAATAATCATTGAATTCACGTATTTGATTCTAATTTGAACTTATTTTCCATACATTTCTTGGATTTTGAAGTAGAAGTGCAAGATTCTGAACTTAGATTATAGGCAGAAAATCAAAAATGGACCATTTATGTAAATCAACTTCCCAAAATTTATTTTTCAGGAAAATACGATATTATCTCGGAGATTATTGGTTTAGTTTTATAAGAAATTTAAGAATCTTGCACAATCGATATTTCCAGTGGTTTTGGAGATCTTTTCGTATTTCCCTGAAAAATAAGTTTCCGGATGTAAATTATCACACATGGCCCATCTTCGGCTTTAATTCTCCAATCTAAGTAAAATAAGTCTAGTAAGTTGAGTTTAAATTAGAGCCAAACATCCAAATTCAATTATTATTTCGTAAATTATTTTACAAAATTAGACCTGTAATTACAGAGATCTTTCCGTATTTTCCTGAAAAATTAGTTTCCGGATGTAAATTATCACAATTAGCCGATTTTCGAATTTCATTCTCCAATCTAAGTTTGGAATCTTGTACTTCTCATATAAAATCCAAGAAATGCTAGTAAGTTAAGTTTAAATTTGAGCCAAACGGCTAAATTCAATGATTATTTCGTATTTCCATATTTTCCTAGTGATGTTATAACGAAATAATCGAAAATGGGGATTTTTTAGAATACTACTCTTAATAAATCAAATATTCTTGGAGATATTTTCGTATTTCCCTTAAAAATGCATTACAAGGAGATTACGATACAATATACGAAGAAATCATAGAATTTAGACTTTTTGTTCCAATTTGAGCTTAATTTACCCTAAACTATTAACTAAATGGGTCGTTCTTTTTATCTTACGCTCCAAAAGCCATTTTTTAGGGAAATATGAATAGATCTCTAAGATAAATAGAATTTTTTTGCATGAAATCTTACATTTTTCATACTTCTTTAATACGTTGTATTGGAAAACTCAATATACTTGCATTTCTTGAAAATGCAGGATTAATTATATATTATAGAAAATAATAATAATAATCTTAGGGTTCCTTTTGTATTTCCTTGAAAAATAAATTTCGGGATGTAAATTAACCCAAATGATCCATTTTGAGATCTCTATCTCTGATCTGAGTTCACAATCTTGTACTTCTACTACAAAAACCAAGAAATGTAAGAATATTGAGTTTTCCAAGACAACGTATAAAGAAGTATCAAAAATGCAAGAGTTCATGCAAAATAATACTACTAATCTTCGAGATCTATTCATATTTCCCTAAAAAATGAGTTTTGAAGCGTAAGTTAATAAAAACGACCCATTTAGTCTAAATTGAGCTCAAATTAGAACGAAAAGTCTAAATTCAATGATTCCTTCGTATTTTGTGCCGTAATCTCCTTGTATTCCATTTTTAAGGCAAATACGAAAATTACTCCAAGCATATTAATTTTATTTAGAGTAGTATTCTAAAAATCCTCCATTTTCGATTCATTCGTTATAATATCTCTAGGAAAATATGGAAATTCGAAATATCCTTTGAATTTAGATGTTTGGCTATAATTTAAACCCAACTTACCAGCATTTCTTGGATTTTATATGAGAAGTACAAGATTCCAAACTTAGATTGGAGAAGGAGATCCGAAAATGGATTATTTGTAATAATTTACACCACGAAACTTATTTTTCAGGGAAATACGGAAAGATCTCTAAAATTCCTGGTCTAATTTTGCAAAATAATTAAGAATCCTGCATTATCAATACTTCTTACTAACTTTTCTTGGAAAACAAGGGAATTACAGTACAAGATGGAAAATATTCTATGAATTCAAAAATTTTGTTCAAATCTTGATTCAGTTCATTTGCATTACTTGTGTTTTGTAAGAGAAGTACAAGACTCTGGAATTAGATTAGAGACGGAAAGACGAAAATAGGCTAATTTTATTAATTTACTCCCCAAAACTGATTGATTCAGAGAATTAGAGAATATATCTAAGATTATTGGTTTAATTGTATAAGATATTTATAAATTCTTCATTTTCAGTAGATATTCGCTATCTATATTCCCATCCCATGGAAGTATAATATTTCCATTTAAAAAAATTGCATTTCTGTACAGTTTTTAACTAAAAAAATATCCTTCTAAAAACGTCTAATCCTTTATTTAGTTTAATGTCCGTGTCCAATGAGGCGGGTGATATTCAATATCTAACGGGTTGATATGGAGGGTCTTCTACGTAGGTTCTGACCGGTGCGCCAAGAAACACGGCAATTTTTCCAACATCTATTTAGTTTTATTTCATATAATATTTAAAAGTCATGAATTTTTGGTACTCCTCTTGTAACTTTACTAGGAAAACAAAGAAATTGCAACAATAAGAAAGAAATAATCATTGAATTTAAAATTTTTGTTCGTATTTCTTCTAAACTATGTGGCCCTTCTTGGTTTTAATATTAGAATTACAAGTGTCTGATCTTAGATTATAGACAGAAAGTCAAAAATGGACCGTTTGTATTAATATACTTCAAGAAATGTTCTTTTTTGGGAAGTTTGGTAAATCTCGGCACATTTTTGACTTTCTCCGAAAGTAGTGTAAGATTTGACTTCTAGAACACCCTCAGGCTATATATTAATTTACAAATAATGGTAATTATTATTCAATGTGTGTATCAAATTAAGGTCTAAATTGTCAGTTAAATTTATTGCGGAACTGTAAGTGTGTGTTATGTGTGTAACAAGTTGTTGTTATACAGGGTGATATAAAAAAGCTAGTACATGAAATTAATTACTGGTCGGGAACTCCGCGTGTGGGGTGGGTCGGATTTTGTAAGAAAAGTACTAGATTCTGGAACTAGATTAGACACAGAAAGACGAAAATTATATAATTCAAGAAATGCATTATTTTGGGAGATTTTGGAAATCTCCAAAAATCCTAGTAGTCACTTGGCCACCTTGCGTGGGAAAAAAATTTCGACGTTCGGGACATAATAGAAAATTAAAACTTTCAATGGTTTTCGTCGTTGTGATGAAGAAATTTATTAGAAATTATAAAAATTAAACCCACAAACTAGAAGTACAATAAATTAAATAAATTAAATAAATTAAATAAACTAAATAAATTAAATAAATTAAATAAATTAAATAAATTAAATAAATTAAATAAATTAAATAAATTAAATAAATTAAATAAATTAAATAAATTAAATAAATTAAATAAATTAAATAAATTAAATAAATTAAATAAATTAAATAAATTAAATAAATTAAATAAATTAAATAAATTAAATAAATTAAATAAATTAAATAAATTAAATAAATTAAATAAATTAAATAAATTAAATAAATTAAATAAATTAAATAAATTAAATAAATTAAATAAATTAAATAAATTAAATAAATTAAATAAATTAAATAAATTAAATAAATTAAATAAATTAAATAAATTAAATAAATTAAATAAATTAAATAAATTAAATAAATTAAATAAATTAAATAAATTAAATAAATTAAATAAATTAAATAAATTAAATAAATTAAATAAATTAAATAAATTAAATAAATTAAATAAATTAAATAAATTAAATAAATTAAATAAATTAAATAAATTAAATAAATTAAATAAATTAAATAAATTAAATAAATTAAATAAATTAAATAAATTAAATAAATTAAATAAATTAAATAAATTAAATAAATTAAATAAATTAAATAAATTAAATAAATTAAATAAATTAAATAAATTAAATAAATTAAATAAATTAAATAAATTAAATAAATTAAATAAATTAAATAAATTAAATAAATTAAATAAATTAAATAAATTAAATAAATTAAATAAATTAAATAAATTAAATAAATTAAATAAATTAAATAAATTAAATAAATTAAATAAATTAAATAAATTAAATAAATTAAATAAATTAAATAAAATAAATAAATTAAATAAATTAAATAAATTAAATAAATTAAATAAATTAAATAAATTAAATAAATTAAATAAATTAAATTAATTAAAAAAATTATGTAAATTAAACAAATTAATAAATTAAATAAACTATATTAAATAAATTTATTTAATGTTTTTAATTAATTTAATTTATTTAAAATATTTAATTTATTTAACTTATTTGATTTATTTAATTTATTTAATTTATTTAATTTATTTAATTAATTTAATTAATTTAATTTATTTAATTAATTTAATTAATTTAATTAATTTAATTAATTTAATTAATTTAATTAATTTAATTTATTTAATTTATTTAATTTATTTAATTTATTTAATTTATTTAATTTATTTAATTTATTTAATTTATTTAATTTATTTAATTTATTTAATTTATTTAATTTATTTAATTAATTTAATTTATTTAATTTATTTAATTTATTTAATTTATTTAATTAATTTAATTTATTTAATTAATTTAATTAATTTAATTTATTTAATTTATTTAATTTATTTAATTTATTTAATTAATTTAATTTATTTAATTTATTTAATTTATTTAATTTATTTAATTTATTTAATTTATTTAATTTATTTAATTTATTTAATTTATTTAATTTATTTAATTTATTTAATTTATTTAATTTATTTAATTTATTTAGTTTATTTAATTTATTTAATTTATTTAATTTATTTAATTTATTTAATTTATTTAATTTATTTAATTTATTTAATTTATTTAATTTATTTAATTTATTTAATTTATTTAATTTATTTAATTTATTTAATTTATTTAATTTATTTAATTTATTTAATTTATTTAATTTATTTAATTTATTTAATTTATTTAATTTATTTAATTTATTTAATTTATTTAATTTATTTAATTTATTTAATTTATTTAATTTATTTAATTTATTTAATTTATTTAATTTATTTAATTTATTTAATTTATTTAATTTATTTAATTTATTTAATTTATTTAATTTATTTAATTTATTTAATTTATTTAATTTATTTAATTTATTTAATTTATTTAATTTATTTAATTTATTTAATTTATTTAATTTATTTAATTTATTTAATTTATTTAATTTATTTAATTTATTTAATTTATTTAATTTATTTAATTTATTTAATTTATTTAATTTATTTAATTTATTTAATTTATTTAATTTATTTAATTTATTTAATTTATTTAATTTATTTAATTTATTTAATTTATTTAATTTATTTAATTTATTTAATTTATTTAATTTATTTAATTTATTTAATTTATTTAATTTATTTAATTTATTTAATTTATTTAATTTATTTAATTTATTTAATTTATTTAATTTATTTAATTTATTTAATTTATTTAATTTATTTAATTTATTTAATTTATTTAATTTATTTAATTTATTTAATTTATTTAATTTATTTAATTTATTTAATTTATTTAATTTATTTAATTTATTTAATTTATTTAATTTATTTAATTTATTTAATTTATTTAATTTATTTAATTTATTTAATTTATTTAATTTATTTAATTTATTTAATTTATTTAATTTATTTAATTTATTTAATTTATTTAATTTATTTAATTTATTTAATTTATTTAATTTATTTAATTTATTTAATTTATTTAATTTATTTAATTTATTTAATTTATTTAATTTATTTAATTTATTTAATTTATTTAATTTATTTAATTTATTTAATTTATTTAATTTATTTAATTTATTTAATTTATTTAATTTATTTAATTTATTTAATTTATTTAATTTATTTAATTTATTTAATTTATTTAATTTATTTAATTTATTTAATTTATTTAATTTATTTAATTTATTTAATTTATTTAATTTATTTAATTTATTTAATTTATTTAATTTATTTAATTTATTTAATTTATTTAATTTATTTAATTTATTTAATTTATTTAATTTATTTAATTTATTTAATTTATTTAATTTATTTAATTTATTTAATTTATTTAATTTATTTAATTTATTTAATTTATTTAATTTATTTAATTTATTTAATTTATTTAATTTATTTAATTTATTTAATTTATTTAATTTATTTGATTTATTTAATTTATTTGATTTATTTGATTTATTTAATTTATTTGATTTATTTGATTTATTTAATTTATTTGATTTATTTGATTTATTTAATTTATTTGATTTATTTAATTTATTTGATTTATTTGATTTATTTAATTTATTTGATTTATTTGATTTATTTAATTTATTTAATTTATTTGATTTATTTAATTTATTTAATTTATTTGATTTATTTAATTTATTTAATTTATTTGATTTATTTAATTTATTTAATTTATTTAATTTATTTAATTTATTTAATTTATTTAATTTATTTAATTTATTTAATTTATTTAATTTATTTAATTTATTTAATTTATTTAATTTATTTAATTTATTTAATTTATTTAATTTATTTAATTTATTTAATTTATTTAATTTATTTGATTTATTTAATTTATTTGATTTATTTGATTTATTTAATTTATTTGATTTATTTGATTTATTTAATTTATTTGATTTATTTAATTTATTTGATTTATTTGATTTATTTAATTTATTTGATTTATTTGATTTATTTAATTTATTTAATTTATTTGATTTATTTAATTTATTTAATTTATTTGATTTATTTAATTTATTTAATTTATTTGATTTATTTAATTTATTTAATTTATTTAATTTATTTAATTTATTTAATTTATTTAATTTATTTAATTTATTTAATTTATTTAATTTATTTAATTTATTTAATTTATTTGATTTATTTAATTTATTTAATTTATTTGATTTATTTAATTTATTTAATTTATTTGATTTATTTAATTTATTTAATTTATTTGATTTATTTAATTTATTTAATTTATTTGATTTATTTAATTTATTTAATTTATTTGATTTATTTAATTTATTTAATTTATTTGATTTATTTAATTTATTTAATTTATTTAATTTATTTAATTTATTTAATTTATTTAATTTATTTAATTTATTTAATTTATTTAATTTATTTAATTTATTTAATTTATTTAATTTATTTAATTTATTTAATTTATTTAATTTATTTAATTTATTTAATTTATTTAATTTATTTAATTTATTTAATTTATTTAATTTATTTAATTTATTTAATTTATTTAATTTATTTAATTTATTTAATTTATTTAATTTATTTAATTTATTTAATTTATTTAATTTATTTAATTTATTTAATTTATTTAATTTATTTAATTTATTTAATTTATTTAATTTATTTAATTTATTTAATTTATTTAATTTATTTAATTTATTTAATTTATTTAATTTATTTAATTTATTTAATTTATTTAATTTATTTAATTTATTTAATTTATTTAATTTATTTAATTTATTTAATTAATTTAATTAATTTAATTAATTTAATTAATTTAATTAATTTAATTAATTTAATTAATTTAATTGATTTAATTGATTTAATTGATTTAATTGATTTAATTGATTTAATTGATTTAATTGATTTAATTGATTTAATTGATTTAATTGATTTAATTGATTTAATTGATTTAATTGATTTAATTGATTTAATTGATTTAATTGATTTAATTGATTTAATTGATTTAATTGATTTAATTGATTTAATTGATTTAATTGATTTAATTGATTTAATTGATTTAATTGATTTAATTGATTTAATTGATTTAATTGATTTAATTGATTTAATTGATTTAATTTATTTAATTGATTTAATTGATTTAATTGATTTAATTGATTTAATTGATTTAATTGATTTAATTGATTTAATTGATTTAATTGATTTAATTGATTTAATTGATTTAATTGATTTAATTGATTTAATTGATTTAATTGATTTAATTGATTTAATTGATTTAATTGATTTAATTGATTTAATTGATTTAATTGATTTAATTGATTTAATTGATTTAATTGATTTAATTGATTTAATTGATTTAATTGATTTAATTGATTTAATTGATTTAATTGATTTAATTGATTTAATTGATTTAATTGATTTAATTGATTTAATTGATTTAATTGATTTAATTGATTTAATTGATTTAATTGATTTAATTGATTTAATTGATTTAATTGATTTAATTGATTTAATTGATTTAATTGATTTAATTGATTTAATTGATTTAACTGATTTAATTGATTTAATTGATTTAATTGATTTAACTGATTTAATTGATTTAATTGATTTAATTAATTTAACTGATTTAACTGATTTAATTGATTTAATTGATTTAACTGATTTAACTGATTTAATTGATTTAATTAATTTAATTAATTTAATTAATTTAATTAATTTAATTAATTTAATTAATTTAATTAATTTAATTAATTTAATTAATTTAATTAATTTAATTAATTTAATTAATTTAATTAATTTAATTAATTTAATTAATTTAATTAATTTAATTAATTTAATTAATTTAATTAATTTAATTAATTTAATTAATTTAATTAATTTAATTAATTTAATTAATTTAATTAATTTAATTAATTTAATTAATTTAATTAATTTAATTAATTTAATTAATTTAATTAATTTAATTAATTTAATTAATTTAATTAATTTAATTAATTTAATTAATTTAATTAATTTAATTAATTTAATTAATTTAATTAATTTAATTAATTTAATTAATTTAATTAATTTAATTAATTTAATTAATTTAATTAATTTAATTAATTTAATTAATTTAATTAATTTAATTAATTTAATTAATTTAATTAATTTAATTAATTTAATTAATTTAATTAATTTAATTAATTTAATTAATTTAATTAATTTAATTAATTTAATTAATTTAATTAATTTAATTAATTTAATTAATTTAATTAATTTAATTAATTTAATTAATTTAATTAATTTAATTAATTTAATTAATTTAATTAATTTAATTAATTTAATTAATTTAATTAATTTAATTAATTTAATTTATTTAATTAATTTAATTTATTTAATTAATTTAATTAATTTAATTTATTTAATTTATTTAATTTATTTAATTTATTTAATTTATTTAATTTATTTAATTAATTTAATTTATTTAATTTATTCAATTTATTTAATTTATTTAATTTATTCAATTTATTTAATTTATTTAATTTATTTAATTTATTTAATTTATTTAATTTATTTAATTTATTTAATTTATTTAATTTATTTAATTTATTTAATTTATTTAATTTATTTAATTTATTTAATTTATTTAATTTATTTAATTTATTTAATTTATTTAATTTATTTAATTTATTTAATTTATTTAATTTATTTAATTTATTTAATTTATTTAATTTATTTAATTTATTTAATTTATTTAATTTATTTAATTTATTTAATTTATTTAATTTATTTAATTTATTTAATTTATTTAATTTATTTAATTTATTTAATTTATTTAATTTATTTAATTTATTTAATTTATTTAATTTATTTAATTTATTTAATTTATTTAATTTATTTAATTTATTTAATTTATTTAATTTATTTAATTTATTTAATTTATTTAATTTATTTAATTTATTTAATTTATTTAATTTATTTAATTTATTTAATTTATTTAATTTATTTAATTTATTTAATTTATTTAATTTATTTAATTTATTTAATTTATTTAATTTATTTAATTTATTTAATTTATTTAATTTATTTAATTTATTTAATTTATTTAATTTATTTAGTTTATTTAGTTTATTTAATTTATTTAATTTATTTAATTTATTTAGTTTATTTAGTTTATTTAATTTATTTAATTTATTTAATTTATTTAGTTTATTTAGTTTATTTAATTTATTTAATTTATTTAATTTATTTAGTTTATTTAGTTTATTTAATTTATTTAATTTATTTAGTTTATTTAGTTTATTTAATTTATTTAATTTATTTAATTTATTTAATTTATTTAGTTTATTTAGTTTATTTAATTTATTTAATTTATTTAATTTATTTAATTTATTTAGTTTATTTAGTTTATTTAATTTATTTAATTTATTTAATTTATTTAGTTTATTTAATTTATTTAATATATTTAATTTATTTAATTTATTTAGTTTATTTAATTTATTTAATTTATTTAATTTATTTAATTTATTTAATTTATTTAATTTATTACATTTCTTTAATTTATTTAATTTATTACATTTATTTAATTTATTTAATTTATTTAATTTATTACATTTATTTAATTTATTTAATTTATTACATTTATTTAATTTATTTAATTTATTTAATTTATTTAATTTATTTAATTTATTTAATTTATTTAATTTATTTAATTTATTTAATTTATTTAATTTATTTAATTTATTTAATTTATTTAATTTATTTAATTTATTTAATTTATTACATTTATTACATTTATTTAATTTATTTAATTTATTTAATTTATTTAATTTATTTAATTTATTTAATTTATTTAATTTATTTAATTTATTTAATTTATTTAATTTATTTAATTTATTTAATTTATTTAATTTATTTAATTTATTTAATTTATTTAATTTATTTAATTTATTTAATTTATTTAATTTATTTAATTTATTTAATTTATTTAATTTATTTAATTTATTTAATTTATTTAATTTATTTAATTTATTTAATTTATTTAATTTATTTAATTTATTTAATTTATTTAATTTATTTAATTTATTTAATTTATTTAATTTATTTAATTTATTTAATTTATTTAATTTATTTAATTTATTTAATTTATTTAATTTATTTAATTTATTTAATTTATTTAATTTATTTAATTTATTTAATTTATTTAATTTATTTAATTTATTTAATTTATTTAATTTATTTAATTTATTTAATTTATTTAATTTATTTAATTTATTTAATTAATTTAATTAATTTAATTAATTTAATTAATTTAATTAATTTAATTAATTTAATTAATTTAATTAATTTAATTAATTTAATTAATTTAATTAATTTAATTAATTTAATTAATTTAATTAATTTAATTAATTTAATTAATTTAATTAATTTAATTAATTTAATTAATTTAATTAATTTAATTAATTTAATTAATTTAATTAATTTAATTAATTTAATTCATTTAATTGATTTAATTGATTTAATTGATTTAATTGATTTAATTGATTTAATTGATTTAATTGATTTAATTGATATAATTGATTTAATTGATTTAATTGATTTAATTGATTTAATTGATTTAATTGATTTAATTGATTTAATTGATTTAATTGATTTAATTGATTTAATTGATTTAATTGATTTAATTGATTTAATTGATTTAATTGATTTAATTGATTTAATTGATTTAACTGATTTAACTGATTTAATTGATTTAATTGATTTAATTGATTTAACTGATTTAACTGATTTAACTGATTTAACTGATTTAACTGATTTAACTGATTTAACTGATTTAACTGATTTAACTGATTTAATTAATTTAATTAATTTAATTAATTTAATTAATTTAATTAATTTAATTAATTTAATTAATTTAATTAATTTAATTAATTTAATTAATTTAATTAATTTAATTAATTTAATTAATTTAATTAATTTAATTAATTTAATTAATTTAATTAATTTAATTAATTTAATTAATTTAATTAATTTAATTAATTTAATTAATTTAAATAATTTAATTAATTTAATTAATTTAATTAATTTAATTAATTTAATTAATTTAATTAATTTAATTTATTTAATTTATTTAATTTATTTAATTTATTTAATTTATTTAATTTATTTAATTTATTTAATTTATTTAATTTATTTAATTTATTTAATTTATTTAATTTATTTAATTTATTTAATTTATTTAATTTATTTAATTTATTTAATTTATTTAATTTATTTAATTTATTTAATTTATTTAATTTATTTAATTTATTTAATTTATTTAATTTATTTAATTTATTTAATTTATTTAATTTATTTAATTTATTTAATTTATTTAATTTATTTAATTTATTTAATTTATTTAATTTATTTAATTTATTTAATTTATTTAATTTATTTAATTTATTTAATTTATTTAATTTATTTAATTTATTTAATTTATTTAATTTATTTAATTTATTTAATTTATTTAATTTATTTAATTTATTTAATTTATTTAATTTATTTAATTTATTTAATTTATTTAATTTATTTAATTTATTTAATTTATTTAATTTATTTAATTTATTTAATTTATTTAATTTATTTAATTTATTTAATTTATTTAATTTATTTAATTTATTTAATTTATTTAATTTATTTAATTTATTTAATTTATTTAATTTATTTAATTTATTTAATTTATTTAATTTATTTAATTTATTTAATTTATTTAATTTATTTAATTTATTTAATTTATTTAATTTATTTAATTTATTTAATTTATTTAATTTATTTAATTTATTTAATTTATTTAATTTATTTAATTTATTTAATTTATTTAATTTATTTAATTTATTTAATTTATTTAATTTATTTAATTTATTTAATTTATTTAATTTATTTAATTTATTTAATTTATTTAATTTATTTAATTTATTTAATTTATTTAATTTATTTAATTTATTTAATTTATTTAATTTATTTAATTTATTTAATTTATTTAATTTATTTAATTTATTTAATTTATTTAATTTATTTAATTTATTTAATTTATTTAATTTATTTAATTTATTTAATTTATTTAATTTATTTAATTTATTTAATTTATTTAATTTATTTAATTTATTTAATTTATTTAATTTATTTAATTTATTTAATTTATTTAATTTATTTAATTTATTTAATTTATTTAATTTATTTAATTTATTTAATTTATTTAATTTATTTAATTTATTTAATTTATTTAATTTATTTAATTTATTTAATTTATTTAATTTATTTAATTTATTTAATTTATTTAATTTATTTAATTTATTTAATTTATTTAATTTATTTAATTTATTTAATTTATTTAATTTATTTAATTTATTTAATTTATTTAATTTATTTAATTTATTTAATTTATTTAATTTATTTAATTTATTTAATTTATTTAATTTATTTAATTTATTTACTTTATTTAGTTTATTTAGTTTATTTAGTTTATTTAGTTTATTTAGTTTATTTAATTTATTTAATTTATTTAATTTATTTAGTTTATTTAGTTTATTTAGTTTATTTAGTTTATTTAATTTATTTAATTTATTTAATTTATTTAGTTTATTTAGTTTATTTAGTTTATTTAATTTATTTAATTTATTTAATTTATTTAGTTTATTTAGTTTATTTAATTTATTTAATTTATTTAATTTATTTAATTTATTTAATTTATTTAGTTTATTTAGTTTATTTAATTTATTTAATTTATTTAATTTATTTAGTTTATTTAGTTTATTTAATTTATTTAATTTATTTAATTTATTTAGTTTATTTAGTTTATTTAATTTATTTAATTTATTTAATTTATTTAGTTTATTTAATTTATTTAATTTATTTAATTTATTTAATTTATTTAATTTATTTAGTTTATTTAGTTTATTTAATTTATTTAATTTATTTAATTTATTTAGTTTATTTAGTTTATTTAATTTATTTAATTTATTTAATTTATTTAATTTATTTAGTTTATTTAATTTATTTAATTTATTTAATTTATTTAATTTATTTAATTTATTTAATTAATTTAATTTATTTAATTTTTTTAATTTGTTTAATTTATTTAATTTATTTAATTTGTTGTACTTCTAGTTTGTGGGTTTAATTTTTATAATTTCTAATAAATTTCTTCATCACAACGACGAAAACCATTGAAAGTTTTAATTTTCTATTATGTCCCGAACGTCGAAATTTTTTTCCCACGCAAGGTGCCCAAGTGACTACTAGGATTTTTGGAGATTTCCAAAATCTCCCAAAATAATGCATTTCTTGAAGTGTATAATTACAAACGGTCCATTTTTACCTTTGTGTCTCTAATCAAAGTTAAGAATCTTTTTATTCTAATACGGAAACCAAGAAATGTCGCCTACTTAAGAAGAAATAAGGATACAAATTTTAAATTCAATGATTATTTCTTATTTTTTTGTTGTAATTTCGTTGTTTTCCTAGTGATGTTAAAACAGGAGTATTAAAAATACAAAATTTTTAAATATTACGTAAAATAATACAAATTATTTTCGAGATCTTTTCGTATTTCCCCGAAAAATGGTTTTTGAAAAGTAAATTAACAAAAACGGCCCAATTTTGTCTTTCAATCTCTAATCTCTATTAAAAATCTTGTACTTTTACTACAAAAAGCAAGATATCCTGTAATTTGATTTCAAATAAGAACAAAATGTGTGATTTCACTGATTAATTCGGATTTTGTGATATAAATATCTTGTTTTTCAAAGAAAGTTAGAATAGAAGTGTCGAAAACGCAGCAATCTTAAATATGTCAAATTTTAATGGATTATACAAAAATTTATTTACTTCCTGATGTTCTCATATTAACAGATTTCTTTGAAGATTTTCGAAATGTGTCGCTAAACATATAAAATTAGATCTCGCACAATACTTTACATCTCCCGGTTTAAGTAGGGATGCAATGTTACGATTCACAAAAGTTAAATTAGAATTCCAACTGATATTAACATGTTACATTTTTTTTAAAAAACAATAAAAATGGCCCATTATTGACTTTCAGTCTCTAATCTATGTATAACGTCTTGTGGTTTCCTACAAAATCCAAGAAATCCATGTACATTTATTCCAAATTAGAACAAAATGTATGACTTCACTGATTATTTCGTATTTTGTGATTTAATCATCTTGTTTTTCTAGAAAAGCTGGTATAGGAGTATCGAAAATGTAGAATATTTAAATAATATACAAAATAATACCAATAATCTTAGAGATCGTTTCGTATTTCCTTGAATAGTTAATTTCGGGATTGATATTGACACAAACGGCCCATTTTGGACTTTCCGACTTTAGTCTAAAGTTCAGAACCCTGTTCTTCTTCCACAAAAATCAAGAAATGCAAGTAAATTTAGTCCAAATTAGCACAAAACTGCTAAATTTAGTGATTATTTCGTATTTTGTGCTGTAATTCTTTTGTTCTTTTAGAAAAGTTATTATAGAAATATCGAAAAGGAAGAAAAAGTTATTATCGAAATATCGAAAAGGCAGGATTTTTTAATATTATACCAAATAAAACAGATAATCTTAGAAATCTTCTCGTATTCCTCTGCGAAATAGGTTTCGGAAAGTAAATTAATACAAATGGTCCATTTTTGTCATTCAGTCTACAATCTAAGTTCAGAATCTTGAAGTTCTAATACAAAGACCAAGAAATGCGACCTAATTTAGTCGAAATAAGAACAAAAACTTTAAATTCAATTAATTTTCCGTATTTAGAGTTGTAATTTCCTTATTTTCCAAGAGAAATTATAAAGAAGTATCAAAACTGCAAGGTTTTTGAATAATATACAAAATCATGCTCTCAATATTAGAGATTTATTCATATTTCAATGAGAAATGGGTTTTAGAACGTAAGTTAGTAAAAACGACCTATTTTGGACTTTCAATCTCTAATCTAAAGTAAATTGTATCCAAATTAGAACAAAATGTCTATATTCAATGATTTCTTCGTGTTCTGTGCTGTAATCTCATTTTTATCCATTTTTAAGGGAAATACGAATGTATCTCCGAGATAACAAGTTTTATTTAGGGTAACATATTAAAAAACCTGCATTTTCGATTCTTTTATAACAAAAGTTATAACAACTTCTCCATTAAAATTAGGAAATACGAAAAAATCGTCGAATTTAGGTGCTTTATGATTATTTCGAAAGAATTAAGCTCCATTCTTGGTTTTTATAGTAGAAGTACTAAATCCTGAACTTAGATTATAGACAGAAAGTCAAAAAGTGCCATTTGTGGTAACTACCATTCCGAGACATATTTTTCAGGGAAATACGGAAAGATCTTTAAGATAATTATTTTAATTTTCTAAAATATTTGAGAATTCTGCATTTTCGATACTTCTGTAATAATCTTTCTAGGAAAACAAAGGCAATTACAGCTCAGAATTGGAAAAAATCATTGAATTCACGTATTTGATTCTAATTTGAACTTATTTTCCATACATTTCTTGGATTTTGAAGTAGAAGTGGAAAATTCTGAACTTAGATTATAGGCAGAAAATCAAAAATGGACCATTTATGTAAATCAACTTCCCAAAATTTATTTTTCAGGAAAATACGATATTATCTCGGAGATTATTGGTTTAGTTTTATAAGAAATTTAAGAATCTTGCACAATCGATATTTCCAGTGGTTTTGGAGATCTTTTCGTATTTCCCTGAAAAATAAGTTTCCGGATGTAAATTATCACACATGGCCCATCTTCGGCTTTAATTCTCCAATCTAAGTTTGGAATCTTTTACTTCTCATAAAAATCCAAGAATTGCTAGTAAGTGGAGTTTAAATTAGAGCCAAACATCCAAATTCAATTATTATTTCGTAAATTATTTTACAAAATTATACCTGTAATTACAGAGATCTTTCCGTATTTTCCTGAAAAATTAGTTTCCGGATGTAAATTATCACAATTAGCCGATTTTCGAATTTCATTCTCCAATCTAAGTTTGGAATCTTGTACTTCTCATATAAAATCCAAGAAATGCTAGTAAGTTAAGTTTAAATTTGAGCCAAACGGCTAAATTCAATGATTATTTCGTATTTCCATATTTTCCTAGTGATGTTATAACGAAATAATCGAAAATGGGGATTTTTTAGAATACTACTCTTAATAAATCAAATATTCTTGGAGATATTTTCGTATTTCCCTTAAAAATGCATTACAAGGAGATTACGATACAATATACGAAGAAATCATAGAATTTAGACTTTTTGTTCCAATTTGAGCTTAATTTACCCTAAACTATTAACTAAATGGGTCGTTCTTTTTATCTTACGCTCCAAAAGCATTTTTTAGGGAAATACGAATAGATCTCTAAGATAAATAGAATTTTTTTGCATGAAATCTTACATTTTTCATACTTCTTTAATACGTTGTATTGGAAAACTCAATATACTTGCATTTCTTGAAAATGCAGGATTAACTATATATTATAGAAAATAATAATAATAATCTTAGAGTTCCTTTTGTATTTCCTAGAAAAATAAATTTCGGGATGTAAATTAACCCAAATGATCCATTTTGAGATCTCTATCTCTGATCTGAGTTCACAATCTTGTACTTCTACTACAAAAACCAAGAAATGTAAGAATATTGAGTTTTCCAAGACAACGTATAAAGAAGTATCAAAAATGCAAGAGTTCATGCAAAATAATACTACTAATCTTCGAGATCTATTCATATTTCCCTAAAAAATGAGTTTTGAAGCGTAAGTTAATAAAAACGACCCATTTAGTCTAAATTGAGCTCAAATTAGAACGAAAAGTCTAAATTCAATGATTCCTTCGTATTTTGTGCCGTAATCTCCTTGTATTCCATTTTTAAGGCAAATACGAAAATTACTCCAAGCATATTAATTTTATTTAGAGTAGTATTCTAAAAATCCTCCATTTTCGATTCATTCGTTATAATATCTCTAGGAAAATATGGAAATTCGAAATATCCTTTGAATTTAGATGTTTGGCTCTAATTTAAACCCAACTTACCAGCATTTCTTGGATTTTATATGAGAAGTACAAGATTCCAAACTTAGATTGGAGAAGGAGATCCGAAAATGGATTATTTGTAATAATTTACACCACGAAACTTATTTTTCAGGGAAATACGGAAAGATCTCTAAAATTCCTGGTCTAATTTTGCAAAATAATTAAGAATCCTGCATTACCAATACTTCTTACTAACTTTTCTTGGAAAACAAGGGAATTACAATACAAGATGGAAAATATTCTATGAATTCAAAAATTTTGTTCAAATCTTGATTCAGTTCATTTGCATTACTTGTGTTTTGTAAGAGAAGTACAAGACTCTGGAATTAGATTAGAGACGGAAAGACGAAAATAGGCTAATTTTATTAATTTACTCCCCAAAACTGATTGATTCAGAGAATTAGAGAATATATCTAAGATTATTGGTTTAATTGTATAAGATATTTATAAATTCTTCATTTTCAGTAGATATTCGCTATCTATCTATATTCCCATCCCATGGAAGTATAATATTTCCATTTAAAAAAATTGCATTTCTGTACAGTTTTTAACTAAAAAATTATCCTTCTAAAAACGTCTAATCCTTTATTTAGTTTAATGTCCGTGTCCAATGAGGCGGGTGATATTCAATATCCAACGGGTTGATATGGAGGGTCTTCTACGTAGGTTCTGACCGGTGCGCCAAGAAACACGGCAATTTTTCCAACATCTATTTAGTTTTATTTCATATAATATTTAAAAGTCATGAATTTTTGGTACTCCTCTTGTAACTTTACTAGGAAAACAAAGAAATTGCAACAATAAGAAAGAAATAATCATTGAATTTAAAATTTTTGTTCGTATTTCTTCTAAACTATGTGGCCCTTCTTGGTTTTAATATTAGAATTACAAGTGTCTGATCTTAGATTATAGACAGAAAGTCAAAAATGGACCGTTTGTATTAATATACTTCAAGAAATGTTCTTTTTTGGGAAGTTTTGTAAATCTCGGCACATTTTTGACTTTCTCCGAAAGTAGTGTAAGATTTGACTTCTAGAACACCCTCAGGCTATATATTAATTTACAAATAATGGTAATTATTATTCAATGTGTGTATCAAATTAAGGTCTAAATTGTCAGTTAAATTTATTGCGGAACTGTAAGTGTGTGTTATGTGTGTAACAAGTTGTTGTTATACAGGGTGATATAAAAAAGCTAGTACATGAAATTAATTACTGGTCGGGAACTCCGCGTGTGGGGTGGGTCGGATTTTGTAAGAAAAGTACTAGATTCTGGAACTAGATTAGACACAGAAAGACGAAAATTATATAATTCAAGAAATGCATTATTTTGGGAGATTTTGGAAATCTCCAAAAATCCTAGTAGTCACTTGGCCACCTTGCGTGGGAAAAAAAATTTCGACGTTCGGGACATAATAGAAAATTAAAACTTTCAATGGTTTTCGTCGTTGTGA
>JASJET010000458.1:0-194651 GCA_034092305.1 Diaprepes abbreviatus
CGGAAGGGAGTGCCAACAGCATACACATTTCTAATATAAAAGGCAGAATCGGTTTTATTTTCCTGTACTCGAAGCTCTTGCGAAGGAGAGGGGCGATCGCAAGAAAAACAAGTTGTCAACGGGAGGGAGTGCCAGCAGCATACACATTTCTAATATAAAAGGCAGAATCGGTTTTATTCTCCTGTACTCAAAGCTCTTGGGAAGGGGAGGGGCGATCGCAGGAAAAACAAGTTGTCAACGGAAGAGAGTGCCAACAGCATACACATTTCTAATATAAAAGGCAGAATCGGTTTTATTTTCCTGTACTCAAAGCTCTTGGGAAGGAGAGGGGCGATCGCAAGAAAAAAAAAGTTGTCAACGGGAGGGGGTGCCAACAGCATACACATTTCTAATATAAAAGACAGAATCGGTTTTATTTTCCTGTACTCAAAGCTCTTGGGAAGGAGAGGGGCGATCGCAAGAAAAACAAGTTGTCAACGGAAGGGAGTGCCAACAGCATACACATTTGTAATATAAAAGGCAGAATCGGTTTTATTTTCCTGTACTCAAAGCTCTTGGAAAGGAGAGGGGCGATCGCAAGAAAAACAAGTTGTCAACGGAAGGGAGTGCCAACAGCATACACATTTGTAATATAAAAGGCAGAATCGGTTTTATTTTCCTGTACTCAAAGCTCTTGGGAAGGAGAGGGGCGATCGCAAGAAAAACAAGTTGTCAACGGGAGGGAGTGCCAACGGCATACACATTTCTAATATAAAAGTCAGAATCGGTTTTATTTACCTATACTCAAAGCTCTTGGGAAAGAGAGAGGCGATCGCAAGAAAAACAAGTTGTCAACGGAAAGGAGTGCCAACAGCATACACATTTCTAATATAAAAGGCTGAATCGGTTTTATTTTCCTGTACTCAAAGCTCTCGGGAAAGAGAGGGGCGATCGCAAGAAAAACAAGTTGTCAACGGGAGGGGGTGCCAACAGCATACATATTTCTAATATAAAAGGCAGAATCGATTTTATTTTCCTGTACTCAAATCTCTTGGAAAAAGAGGGGCGATCACAAGAAAAACAAGTTGTCTACGGGAGGGAGTGCCAACAGCATACACATTTCTAATATAAAAGGCAGAATCGTTTTTATTTTCCTGTATTCAAAGCTCTTGGGAAGGAGAGGGGCGATCGCAAGAAAAACAAGTTGTCAACGGGAGGGAGTGCCAACAGCATACACATTTCTAATATAAAAGGCAGAATCGGTTTTATTTTCCTGTACTCAAAGCTCTTGGGAAGGAGAAGGGTGATCGCAAGAAAAACAAGTTGTCAACGGGAGGGAATGACAACAGCATACACATTTCTAATATAAAAGGCAGAATCGGTTTTATTTTCCTGTACTCAAAGCTCTTGGGAAGGAGAGGGGCGATCGCAAGAAAAACAATTTGTCAACGGAAGGGAGTGCCAACAGCATACACATTTGTAATATAAAAGGCAGAATCGGTTTTATTTTCCTGTACTCAAAGCTCTTGGGAAGGAGAGGAGCGATCGCAAGAAAAACAAGTTGTCAACGGGAGGGAGTGCCAACGGCATACACATTTCTAATATAAAAGTCAGAATCGGTTTTATTTACCTATACTCAAACCTCTTGGGAAAGAGAGAGGCGATCGCAAGAAAAACAAGTTGTCAACGGAAAGGAGTGCCAACAGCATACACATTTCTAATATAAAAGGCTGAATCGGTTTTATTTTCCTGTACTCAAAGCTCTCGGGAAAGAGAGGGGCGATCGCAAGAAAAACAAGTTGTCAACGGGAGGGGGTGCCAACAGCATACACATTTCTAATATAAAAGGCAGAATCGATTTTATTTTCCTGTACTCAAAGCTCTTGAGAAGGAGAAGGGTGATCGCAAGAAAAACAAGTTGTCAACGGGAGGGAATGACAACAGCATACACATTTCTAATATAAAAGGCAGAATCGGTTTTATTTTCCTGTACTCAAAGCTCTTGGGAAGGAGAGGGGCGATCGCAAGAAAAACAAGTTGTCAACGGGAGGGAGTGCCAACAGCATACACATTTCTAATATAAAAGGCAGAATCGGTTTTATTTTCCTGTATTCAAAGCTCTTGGGAAGGAGAGGGGCGATCGCAAGAAAAACAAGTTGTCAACGGGAGGGAGTGCCAACAGCATACACATTTCTAATATAAAAGGCAGAATCGGTTTTATTTTCCTGTATTCAAAGCTCTTGGGAAGGAGTGGAGCGATCGCAAGAAAAATAAGTTGTCTACGGGAGGGAGTGCCAACAGCATACACATTTCTAACATAAAAGGCAGAATCGGTTTTATTTCCCTGTCCTCAAAGCTCTTGGGAAGGAGAGGGGCGATCGCAAGAAAAACAAGTTGTCAACGGGAGGGAGTGCCAACAGCATACACATTTCTAATATAAAAGGCAGAATCGGTTTTATTTTCCTGTATTCAAAGCTCTTGGGAAGGAGAGGGGCGATCGCAAGAAAAACAAGTTGTCAACGGGAGGGAGTGCCAACAGCATACACATTTCTAATATAAAAGGCAGAATCGGTTTTATTTTCCTGTATTCAAAGCTCTTGGGAAGGAGAAGGGCGATCGCAAGAAAAACAAGTTGCCAACGGGAGGGTGTGACAACAGCATACATATTTCTAATATAAAAGGCAGAATCGGTTTTATTTTCCTGTACTCAAAGCTCTTGGGAAGGAGAGGGGCGATCGCAAGAAAAACAAGTTGTCAACGGGAGGGTGTGCCAACAGCATACACATTTCTAATATAAAAGGCAGAATCGGTTCTATTTTCCTGAACTCAAAGCTCTTAGGAAGGAGAGGGGCGATCGCAAGAAAAACAAGTTGTCAACGGAAAGGAGTGCCAACAGCATACACATTTCTAATATAAAAGGCAGAATCGGTTTTATTTTCCTGTACTCAAAACTCTTGGGAAAGAGAGGGGCGATCGCAAGAAAAACAAGTTGCCAACGGAAGGGAGTGCCAACAGCATACACATTTGTAATATAAAAGGCAGAATCGGTTTTATTTTCCTGTACTCAAAGCTCTTGGGAAGGAGAGGGGCGATCGTAAGAAAAACAAGTTGTCAACGGAAGGGAGTGCCAACAGCATACACATTTCTAATATAAAAGGCAGAATTGGTTTCATTTTCCTGTACTCAAAGCTCTTGGGAAGGAGAGGGGCGATCGCAAGAAAAACAAGTTGTCAACGGAAGGGAGTGCCAACAGCATACACATTTCTAATATAAAAGGCAGAATTGGTTTTATTTTCCTATACTCAAAGATCTTGGGAAGGAGAGGGGCGATCGCAAGAAAAACAAGTTGTCAACGGAAGGGAGTGCCAACAGCATACACATTTGTAATATAAAAGGCAGAATCGGTTTTATTTTCCTGTACTCAAAGCTCTTGGGAAGGAGAGGGGCGATCGCAAGAAAAACAAGTTGTCAACGGAAGGGAGTACCAACAGCGTACACATTTCTAATATAAAAGGCAGAATCGGTTTTATTTTCCTGTATTCAAAGCTCTTGGGAAGGAGAGGGGCGATCGCAAGAAAAACAAGTTGTCAACGGGAGGGAGTGCCAACAGCATACACATTTCTAATATAAAAAGCAGAATCGGTTTTATTTTCCTGTATTCAAAGCTCTTGGGAAGGAGTGGAGCGATCGCAAGAAAAATAATTTGTCCACGGGAGGGAGTGCCAACAGCATACACATTTCTAATATAAAAGGCAGAATCGGTTTTATTTTCCTGTCCTCAAAGCTCTTGGGAAGGAGAGGGGCGATCGCAAGAAAAACAAGTTGTCAACGGGAGGGAGTGCCAACAGCATACACATTTCTAATATAAAAGGCAGAATCGGTTTTATTTTCCTGTACTCAAAGCTCTTGGGAAGGAGAGGGGCGATCGCAAGAAAAACAAGTTGTCAACGGGAGGGAGTGCCAACAGCATACACATTTCTAATATAAAAGGCAGAATCGGTTTTATTTTCCTGTATTCAAAGCTCTTGGGAAGGAGAGGGGCGATCGCAAGAAAAACAAGTTGTCAACGGGAGGGTGTGACAACAGCATACACATTTCTAATATAAAAGGCAGAATCGGTTTTATTTTCCTGTACTCAAAGCTCTTTGGAAGGAGAGGGGCGATCGCAAGAAAAACAAGTTGTCAACGGGAGGGTGTGCCAACAGCATACACATTTCTAATATAAAAGGCAGAATCGGTTTTATTTTCCTGTACTCAAAGCGCTTGGGAAAGAGAGGGGCGATCGCAAGAAAAACAAGTTGTCAACGCAAGGGAGTGCCAACAGCATACACATTTCTAATATAAAAGGGAGAAACGGTTTTATTTTCTTGTACTCAAAGCTATTGGGAAGGAGAGGGGCGATCACAAGAAAAACAAGTTGTCAACGGGAGGGAGTGCCAACGGCATACACATTTCTAATATAAAAGTCAGAATCGGTTTTATTTTCCTGTACTCAAAGCTCTTGGGAAAGTGAGGGGCGATCGCAAGAAAAACAAGTTGTCAACGGAAGGGAGTGCCAACAGCATACACATTTCTAATATAAAAGGCAGAATCGGTTTTATTTTCCTGTAATTAAAGCTCTTGGGAAGGAGAGGGGCGAACGCAAGAAAAACAAGTTGTCAACGCAAGGGAGTGCCAACAGCATACACATTTCTAATATAAAAGGCAGAATCGGTTTTATTTTCCTGTACTCAAAGCTCTTGGGAAAGAGAGGGGCGATCGTAAGAAAAACAAGTTGTCAACGGAAAGGAGTGCCAACAGCATACACATTTCTAATATAAAAGGCAGAATCGGTTTTATTTTCCTGTACTCAAAGCTCTTGGGAAGGAGAGGGGCGATCGCAAGAAAACCAAGTTGTCAACGGAAGGGAGTGCCAACAGCATACACATTTCTAATATAAAAGGCAGAATCGGTTTTATTTTCCTGTACTCAAAGCTCTTGGGAAGGAGAGGGGCGATCGCAAGAAAACCAAGTTGTCAACGGAAGGGAGTGCCAACAGCATACACATTTCTAATATAAAAGGCAGAATCGGTTTTATTTTCCTGTACTCAAAGCTCTTGGGAAGGAGAGGGGCGATCGCAAGAAAAACAAGTTGTCAACGGAAGGGAGTGCCAACAGCATACACATTTGTAATATAAAAGGCAGAATCGGTTTTATTTTCCTGTACTCAAAGCTCTTGGGAAGGAGAGGGGCGATCGCAAGAAAAACAAGTTGTCAACGGAAGGGAGTACCAACAGCATACACATTTCTAATATAAAAGGCAGAATCGGTTTTATTTTCCAATACTCAAAGCTCTTGGGAAGGAGAGGGGCGATCGCAAGAAAAACAAGTTGTCAACGGAAGGGAGTGCCAACAGCATACACATTTGTAATATAAAAGGCAGAATCGGTTTTATTTTCCTGTACTCAAAGCTCTTTGGAAGAAGAGGGGCGATCGCAAGAAAAACAAGTTGTCAATGGAAGGGAATGCCAACAGTATACACATTTCTAATATAAAAGGCAGAATCGGTTTTATTTTCCTGTACTCAAAGCTCTTGGGAAGGAGAGGGGCGATCGCAAGAAAAACAAGTTGTCAATGGAAGGGAGTGCCAACAGCATACACATTTGTAATATAAAAGGCAGAATCGGTTTTATTTTCCTGTACTCAAAGCTCTTGGGAAAGAGAGAGGCGATCGCAAGAAAAACAAGTTGTCAATGGAAGGGAGTGCCAACAGCATACACATTTGTAATATAAAAGGCAGAATCGGTTTTATTTTCCTGTACTCAAAGCTCTTGGGAAAGAGAGAGGCGATCGCAAGAAAAACAAGTTGTCAATGGAAGGGAGTGCCAACAGCATACACATTTGTAATATAAAAGGCAGAATCGGTTTTATTTTCCTGTACTCAAAGCTCTTGGGAAGAAGAGGGGCGATCGCAAGAAAAACAAGTTGTCAATGGAAGGGAGTGCCAACAGCATACACATTTCTAATATAAAAGGCAGAATCGGTTTTATTTTCCTGTACTCAAAGCTCTTGGGAAAGAGAGAGGCGATCGCAAGAAAAACAAGTTGTCAATGGAAGGGAGTGCCAACAGCATACACATTTGTAATATAAAAGGCAGAATCGGTTTTATTTTCCTGTACTCAAAGCTCTTGGGAAAGAGAGAGGCGATCGCAAGAAAAACAAGTTGTCAATGGAAGGGAGTGCCAACAGCATACACATTTGTAATATAAAAGGCAGAATCGGTTTTATTTTCCTGTACTCAAAGCTCTTGGGAAAGAGAGAGGCGATCGCAAGAAAAACAAGTTGTCAATGGAAGGGAGTGCCAACGGCATACACATTTCTAATATAAAAGGCAGAATCGGTTTTATTTTCCTGTACTCAAAGCTCTTGGGAAGGAGAGGGGCGATCGCAAGAAAAACAAGTTGTCAATGGAAGGGAGTGCCAACAGCATACACATTTGTAATATAAAAGGCAGAATCGGTTTTATTTTCCTGTACTCAAAGCTCTTGGGAAGAAGAGGGGCGATCGCAAGAAAAACAAGTTGTCAATGGAAGGGAGTGCCAACAACATACACATTTCTAATATAAAAGGCAGAATCGGTTTTATTTTCCTGTACTCAAAGATCTTGGGAAGAAGAGGGGCGATCGCAAGAAAAACAAGTTGTCAATGGAAGGGAGTGCCAACAGCATACACATTTCTAATATAAAAGGCAGAATCGGTTTAATTTTCCTATACTCAAAGCTCTTGGGAAGGAGAGGGGCGATCGCAAGAAAAACAAGTTGTCAACGGAAGGGAGTGCCAACAGCATACACATTTGTAATATAAAAGGCAGAATCGGTTTTATTTTCCTGTACTCAAAGCCCTTGGGAAGGAGAGGGGCGATCGCAAGAAAAACAAGTTGTCAATGGAAGGGAGTGCCAACAGCATACACATTTCTAATATAAAAGGCAGAATTGGTTTTATTTTCCTGTATTCAAAGCTCTTGGGAAGGAGAGGGGCGATCGCAAGAAAAACAAGTTGTCAACGGAAGGGAGTGCCAACAGCATACACATTTCTAATATAAAAGGCAGAATTGGTTTTATTTTCCTGTACTCAAAGCTCTTGGGAAAGAGAGGGGCGATCGCAGGAAAAACAAGTTGTCAACGGAAAGGAGTGCCAACAGCATACACATTTCTAATATAAAAGGCAGAATCGGTTCTATTTTCCTGAACTCAAAGCTCTTAGGAAGGAGAGGGGCGATCGCAAGAAAAACAAGTTGTCAACGGAAAGGAGTGCCAACAGCATACACATTTCTAATATAAAAGGCAGAATCGGTTTTATTTTCCTGTACTCAAAACTCTTGGGAAAGAGAGGGGCGATCGCAAGAAAAACAAGTTGTCAACGGGAGGGAGTGCCAACGGCATACACATTTCTAATATAAAAGGCAGAATCGGTTTTATTTCCCTGTACTCAAAGCTCTTGGGAAGGAGATGGGCGATCGCATGAAAAACTAGTTGTCAACGGAAGGGAGTGCCAACAGCATACACATTTCTAATATAAAAGGCAGAATCGGTTTTATTTCCCTGTACTCAAAGCTCTTGGGAAGGAGAGGGGCGATCGCAAGAAAAACAAGTTGTCAACGGAAGGGAGTGCCAGCAGCATACATATTTGTAATATAAAAGGCAGAATCGGTTTTATTTCCCTGTACTCAAAGCTCTTGGGAAGGAGAGGGGCGATCGCAAGAAAAACAAGTTGTCAACGGAAGGGAGTGCCAACAGCATACACATTTGTAATATAAAAGGCAGAATCGGTTTTATTTTCCTGTACTCAAAGCTCTTGGGAAGGAGAGGGGCGATCGCAAGAAAAACAAGTTTTCAACGGGAGGGAGTGCCAACGGCATACACATTTCTAATATAAAAGTCAGAATCGGTTTTATTTACCTATACTCTAAGCTCTTGGGAAAGAGAGAGGCGATCGCAAGAAAAACAAGTTGTCAACGGAAAGGAGTGCCAACAGCATACACATTTCTAATATAAAAGGCTGAATCGGTTTTATTTTCCTGTACTCAAAGCTCTTGGGAAAGAGAGGGGCGATCGCAAGAAAAACAAGTTGTCAACGGGAGGGGGTGCCAACAGCATACACATTTCTAATATAAAAGGCAGAATCGATTTTATTTTCCTGTACTCAAATCTCTTGGAAAAAGAGGGGCGATCACAAGAAAAACAAGTTGTCTACGGGAGGGAGTGCCAACAGCATACACATTTCTAATATAAAAGGCAGAATCGTTTTTATTTTCCTGTACTCAAAGCTCTTGGGAAGGAGAGGGGCGATCGCAAGAAAAACAAGTTGTCAACGGGAGGGGGTGCCAACAGCATACACATTTCTAATATAAAAGGCAGAATCGATTTTATTTTCCTGTACTCAAATCTCTTGGAAAAAGAGGGGCGATCACAAGAAAAACAAGTTGTCTACGGGAGGGAGTGCCAACAGCATACACATTTGTAATATAAAAGGCAGAATCGGTTTTATTTTCCTGTACTCAAAGCTCTTGGGAAGGAGAGGGGCGATCGCAAGAAAAACAAGTTGTCAACGGGAGGGAGTGCCAACAGCATACACATTTCTAATATAAAAGGCAGAATCGGTTTTATTTTCCTGTACTCAAAGCTCTTGGGAAGGAGAAGGGTGATCGCAAGAAAAAGAAGTTGTCAACGGGAGGGAATGACAACAGCATACACATTTCTAATATAAAAGGCAGAATCGGTTTTATTTTCCTGTACTCAAAGCTCTTGGGAAGGAGAGGGGCGATCGCAAGAAAAACAAGTTGTCAACGGGAGGGAGTGCCAACAGCATACACATTTCTAATATAAAAGGCAGAATCGGTTTTATTTTCCTGTATTCAAAGCTCTTGGGAAGGAGAGGGGCGATCGCAAGAAAAACAAGTTGTCAACGGGAGGGAGTGCCAACAGCATACACATTTCTAATATAAAAGGCAGAATCGGTTTTATTTTCCTGTATTCAAAGCTCTTGGGAAGGAGTGGAGCGATCGAAAGAAAAATAAGTTGCCTACGGGAGGGAGTGCCAACAGCATACACATTTCTAATATAAAAGGCAGAATCGGTTTTATTTCCCTGTCCTCAAAGCTCTTGGGAAGGAGAGGGGCGATTGCAAGAAAAACAAGTTGTCAACGGGAGGGAGTGCCAACAGCATACACATTTCTAATATAAAAGGCAGAATCGGTTTTATTTTCTTGTATTCAAAGCTCTTGGGAAGGAGAGGGGCGATCGCAAGAAAAACAAGTTTTCAACGGGAGGGAGTGCCAACAGCATACACATTTCTAATATAAAAGGCAGAATCGGTTTTATTTTCCTGTATTCAAAGCTCTTGGGAAGGAGAAGGGCGATCGCAAGAAAAACAAGTTGCCAACGGGAGGGTGTGACAACAGCATAAATATTTCTAATATAAAAGGCAGAATCGGTTTTATTTTCCTGTACTCAAAACTCTTGGGAAGGAGAGGGGCGATCGCAAGAAAAACAAGTTGTCAACGGGAGGGTGTGCCAACAGCATACACATTTCTAATATAAAAGGCAGAATAGGTTCTATTTTCCTGAACTCAAAGCTTTTAGGGAGGAGAGGGGCGATCGCAAGAAAAACAAGTTGTCAACGGAAAGGAGTGCCAACAGCATACACATTTCTAATATAAAAGGCAGAATCGGTTTTATTTTCCTGTACTCAAAACTCTTGGGAAAGACAGGGGCGATCGCAAGAAAAACAAGTTGTCAACGGAAGGGAGTGCCAACAGCATACACATTTGTAATATAAAAGGCAGAATCGGTTTTATTTTCCTGTACTCAAAGCTCTTGGGAAGGAGAGGGGCGATCGTAAGAAAAACAAGTTGTCAACGGAAGGGAGTGCCAACAGCATACACATTTCTAATATAAAAGGCAGAATTGCTTTCATTTTCCTGTACTCAAAGCTCTTGGGAAGGAGAGGGGCGATCGCAAGAAAAACAAGTTGTCAACGGAAGGGAGTGCCAACAGCATACACATTTCTAATATAAAAGGCAGAATTGGTTTTATTTTCCTATACTCAAAGATCTTGGGAAGGAGAGGGGCGATCGCAAGAAAAACAAGTTGTCAACGGAAGGGAGTGCCAACAGCATACACATTTGTAATATAAAAGGCAGAATCGGTTTTATTTTCCTGTACTCAAAGCTCTTGGGAAGGAGAGGGGCGATCGCAAGAAAAACAAGTTGTCAACGGAAGGGAGTACCAACAGCATACGCATTTCTAATATAAAAGGCAGAATCGGTTTTATTTTCCTGTATTCAAAGCTCTTGGGAAGGAGAGGGGCGATCGCAAAATAAACAAGTTGTCAACGGGAGGGAGTGCCAACAGCATACACATTTCTAATATAAAAGGCAGAATCGGTTTTATTTTCCTGTATTCAAAGCTCTTGGGAAGGAGTGGAGCGATCGCAGGAAAAATAAGTTGTCTACGGGAGGGAGTGCCAACAGCATACACATTTCTAATATAAAAGGCAGAATCGGTTTTATTTTCCTGTTCTCAAAGCTCTTGGGAAGGAGAGGGGCGATCGCAAGAAAAACAAGTTGTCAACGGGAGGGAGTGCCAACAGCATACACATTTCTAATATAAAAGGCAGAATCGGTTTTATTTTCCTGTACTCAAAGCTCTTGGGAAGGAGAGGGGCGATCGCAAGAAAAACAAGTTGTCAACGGGAGGGAGTGCCAACAGCATACACATTTCTAATATAAAAGGCAGAATCGGTTTTATTTTCTTGTATTCAAAGCTCTTGGGAAGGAGAGGGGCGATCGCAAGAAAAACAAGTTGTCAACGGGAGGGTGTGACAACAGCATACACATTTCTAATATAAAAGGTAGAATCGGTTTTATTTTCCTGTACTCAAAGCTCTTTGGAAGGAGAGGGGCGATCGCAAGAAAAACAAGTTGTCAACGGGAGGGTGTGCCAACAGCATACACATTTCTAATATAAAAGGCAGAATCGGTTTTATTTTCCTGTACTCAAAGCTCTTGGGAAGGAGAGGGGCGATCGCAAGAAAAACAAGTTGTCAACGCAAGGGAGTGCCAACAGCATACACATTTCTAATATAAAAGGGAGAAACGGTTTTATTTTCTTGTACTCAAAGCTATTGGGAAGGAGAGGGGCGATCACAAGAAAAACAAGTTGTCAACGGGAGGGAGTGCCAACGGCATACACATTTCTAATATAAAAGTCAGAATCGGTTTTATTTTCCTGTACTCAAAGCTCTTGGGAAAAAGAGAGGCGATCGCAAGAAAAACAAGTTGTCAACGGAAAGGAGTGCCAACAGCATACACATTTCTAATATAAAAGGCTGAATCGGTTTTATCTTCCTGTACTCAAAGCTCTTGGGAAGGAGAGGGGCGATCGCAAGAAAAACAAGTTGTCAACGGAAGGGAGTGCCAATAGCATACACATTTCTAATATAAAAGGCAGAATCGGTTTTATTTTCCTGTAATCAAAGCTCTTGGGAAAGTGAGGGGCGATCGCAAGAAAAACAAGTTGTCAACGGAAGGGAGTGCCAACAGCATACCCATTTCTAATATAAAAGTCTGAATCGGTTTTATTTTCCTGTAATTAAAGCTCTTGGGAAGGAGAGGGGCGAACGCAAGAAAAACAAGTTGTCAACGCAAGGGAGTGCCAACAGCATACACATTTCTAATATAAAAGGCAGAATCGGTTTTATTTTCCTGTACTCAAAGCTCTTGGGAAAGAGAGGGGCGATCGTAAGAAAAACAAGTTGTCAACGGAAAGGAGTGCCAACAGCATACACATTTCTAATATAAAAGGCAGAATCGGTTTTATTTTCCTGTACTCAAAGCTCTTGGGAAGGAGAGGGGCGATCGCAAGAAAAACAAGTTGTCAACAGAAGGGAGTGCCAACAGCATACACATTTCTAATATAAAAGGCAGAATCGGTTTTATTTTCCTGTACTCAAAGCTCTTGGGAAGGAGAGGGGCGATCGCAAGAAAACCAAGTTGTCAACGGAAGGGAGTGCCAACAGCATACACATTTCTAATATAAAAGGCAGAATCGGTTTTATTTTCCTGTACTCAAAGCTCTTGGGAAGGAGAGGGGCGATCGCAAGAAAAACAAGTTGTCAACGGGAGGGAGTGCCAACAGCATACACATTTGTAATATAAAAGGCAGAATCGGTTTTATTTTCCTGTACTCAAAGCTCTTGGGAAAGAGAGAGGCGATCGCAAGAAAAACAAGTTGTCAATGGAAGGGAGTGCCAACGGCATACACATTTCTAATATAAAAGGCAGAATCGGTTTTATTTTCCTGTACTCAAAGCTCTTGGGAAGGAGAGGGGCGATCGCAAGAAAAACAAGTTGTCAATGGAAGGGAGTGCCAACAGCATACACATTTGTAATATAAAAGGCAGAATCGGTTTTATTTTCCTGTACTCAAAGCTCTTGGGAAGAAGAGGGGCGATCGCAAGAAAAACAAGTTGTCAATGGAAGGGAGTGCCAACAACATACACATTTCTAATATAAAAGGCAGAATCGGTTTTATTTTCCTGTACTCAAAGATCTTGGGAAGAAGAGGGGCGATCGCAAGAAAAACAAGTTGTCAATGGAAGGGAGTGCCAACAGCATACACATTTCTAATATAAAAGGCAGAATCGGTTTAATTTTCCTATACTCAAAGCTCTTGGGAAGGAGAGGGGCGATCGCAAGAAAAACAAGTTGTCAACGGAAGGGAGTGCCAACAGCATACACATTTGTAATATAAAAGGCAGAATCGGTTTTATTTTCCTGTACTCAAAGCCCTTGGGAAGGAGAGGGGCGATCGCAAGAAAAACAAGTTGTCAATGGAAGGGAGTGCCAACAGCATACACATTTCTAATATAAAAGGCAGAATTGGTTTTATTTTCCTGTATTCAAAGCTCTTGGGAAGGAGAGGGGCGATCGCAAGAAAAACAAGTTGTCAACGGAAGGGAGTGCCAACAGCATACACATTTCTAATATAAAAGGCAGAATTGGTTTTATTTTCCTGTACTCAAAGCTCTTGGGAAAGAGAGGGGCGATCGCAGGAAAAACAAGTTGTCAACGGAAAGGAGTGCCAACAGCATACACATTTCTAATATAAAAGGCAGAATCGGTTCTATTTTCCTGAACTCAAAGCTCTTAGGAAGGAGAGGGGCGATCGCAAGAAAAACAAGTTGTCAACGGAAAGGAGTGCCAACAGCATACACATTTCTAATATAAAAGGCAGAATCGGTTTTATTTTCCTGTACTCAAAACTCTTGGGAAAGAGAGGGGCGATCGCAAGAAAAACAAGTTGTCAACGGGAGGGAGTGCCAACGGCATACACATTTCTAATATAAAAGGCAGAATCGGTTTTATTTCCCTGTACTCAAAGCTCTTGGGAAGGAGATGGGCGATCGCATGAAAAACTAGTTGTCAACGGAAGGGAGTGCCAACAGCATACACATTTCTAATATAAAAGGCAGAATCGGTTTTATTTCCCTGTACTCAAAGCTCTTGGGAAGGAGAGGGGCGATCGCAAGAAAAACAAGTTGTCAACGGAAGGGAGTGCCAGCAGCATACATATTTGTAATATAAAAGGCAGAATCGGTTTTATTTCCCTGTACTCAAAGCTCTTGGGAAGGAGAGGGGCGATCGCAAGAAAAACAAGTTGTCAACGGAAGGGAGTGCCAACAGCATACACATTTGTAATATAAAAGGCAGAATCGGTTTTATTTTCCTGTACTCAAAGCTCTTGGGAAGGAGAGGGGCGATCGCAAGAAAAACAAGTTTTCAACGGGAGGGAGTGCCAACGGCATACACATTTCTAATATAAAAGTCAGAATCGGTTTTATTTACCTATACTCTAAGCTCTTGGGAAAGAGAGAGGCGATCGCAAGAAAAACAAGTTGTCAACGGAAAGGAGTGCCAACAGCATACACATTTCTAATATAAAAGGCTGAATCGGTTTTATTTTCCTGTACTCAAAGCTCTTGGGAAAGAGAGGGGCGATCGCAAGAAAAACAAGTTGTCAACGGGAGGGGGTGCCAACAGCATACACATTTCTAATATAAAAGGCAGAATCGATTTTATTTTCCTGTACTCAAATCTCTTGGAAAAAGAGGGGCGATCACAAGAAAAACAAGTTGTCTACGGGAGGGAGTGCCAACAGCATACACATTTCTAATATAAAAGGCAGAATCGTTTTTATTTTCCTGTACTCAAAGCTCTTGGGAAGGAGAGGGGCGATCGCAAGAAAAACAAGTTGTCAACGGGAGGGGGTGCCAACAGCATACACATTTCTAATATAAAAGGCAGAATCGATTTTATTTTCCTGTACTCAAATCTCTTGGAAAAAGAGGGGCGATCACAAGAAAAACAAGTTGTCTACGGGAGGGAGTGCCAACAGCATACACATTTGTAATATAAAAGGCAGAATCGGTTTTATTTTCCTGTACTCAAAGCTCTTGGGAAGGAGAGGGGCGATCGCAAGAAAAACAAGTTGTCAACGGGAGGGAGTGCCAACAGCATACACATTTCTAATATAAAAGGCAGAATCGGTTTTATTTTCCTGTACTCAAAGCTCTTGGGAAGGAGAAGGGTGATCGCAAGAAAAAGAAGTTGTCAACGGGAGGGAATGACAACAGCATACACATTTCTAATATAAAAGGCAGAATCGGTTTTATTTTCCTGTACTCAAAGCTCTTGGGAAGGAGAGGGGCGATCGCAAGAAAAACAAGTTGTCAACGGGAGGGAGTGCCAACAGCATACACATTTCTAATATAAAAGGCAGAATCGGTTTTATTTTCCTGTATTCAAAGCTCTTGGGAAGGAGAGGGGCGATCGCAAGAAAAACAAGTTGTCAACGGGAGGGAGTGCCAACAGCATACACATTTCTAATATAAAAGGCAGAATCGGTTTTATTTTCCTGTATTCAAAGCTCTTGGGAAGGAGTGGAGCGATCGAAAGAAAAATAAGTTGCCTACGGGAGGGAGTGCCAACAGCATACACATTTCTAATATAAAAGGCAGAATCGGTTTTATTTCCCTGTCCTCAAAGCTCTTGGGAAGGAAAGGGGCGATTGCAAGAAAAACAAGTTGTCAACGGGAGGGAGTGCCAACAGCATACACATTTCTAATATAAAAGGCAGAATCGGTTTTATTTTCTTGTATTCAAAGCTCTTGGGAAGGAGAGGGGCGATCGCAAGAAAAACAAGTTTTCAACGGGAGGGAGTGCCAACAGCATACACATTTCTAATATAAAAGGCAGAATCGGTTTTATTTTCCTGTATTCAAAGCTCTTGGGAAGGAGAAGGGCGATCGCAAGAAAAACAAGTTGCCAACGGGAGGGTGTGACAACAGCATAAATATTTCTAATATAAAAGGCAGAATCGGTTTTATTTTCCTGTACTCAAAACTCTTGGGAAGGAGAGGGGCGATCGCAAGAAAAACAAGTTGTCAACGGGAGGGTGTGCCAACAGCATACACATTTCTAATATAAAAGGCAGAATAGGTTCTATTTTCCTGAACTCAAAGCTTTTAGGGAGGAGAGGGGCGATCGCAAGAAAAACAAGTTGTCAACGGAAAGGAGTGCCAACAGCATACACATTTCTAATATAAAAGGCAGAATCGGTTTTATTTTCCTGTACTCAAAACTCTTGGGAAAGAGAGGGGCGATCGCAAGAAAAACAAGTTGTCAACGGAAGGGAGTGCCAACAGCATACACATTTGTAATATAAAAGGCAGAATCGGTTTTATTTTCCTGTACTCAAAGCTCTTGGGAAGGAGAGGGGCGATCGTAAGAAAAACAAGTTGTCAACGGAAGGGAGTGCCAACAGCATACACATTTCTAATATAAAAGGCAGAATTGCTTTCATTTTCCTGTACTCAAAGCTCTTGGGAAGGAGAGGGGCGATCGCAAGAAAAACAAGTTGTCAACGGAAGGGAGTGCCAACAGCATACACATTTCTAATATAAAAGGCAGAATTGGTTTTATTTTCCTATACTCAAAGATCTTGGGAAGGAGAGGGGCGATCGCAAGAAAAACAAGTTGTCAACGGAAGGGAGTGCCAACAGCATACACATTTGTAATATAAAAGGCAGAATCGGTTTTATTTTCCTGTACTCAAAGCTCTTGGGAAGGAGAGGGGCGATCGCAAGAAAAACAAGTTGTCAACGGAAGGGAGTACCAACAGCATACGCATTTCTAATATAAAAGGCAGAATCGGTTTTATTTTCCTGTATTCAAAGCTCTTGGGAAGGAGAGGGGCGATCGCAAAATAAACAAGTTGTCAACGGGAGGGAGTGCCAACAGCATACACATTTCTAATATAAAAGGCAGAATCGGTTTTATTTTCCTGTATTCAAAGCTCTTGGGAAGGAGTGGAGCGATCGCAGGAAAAATAAGTTGTCTACGGGAGGGAGTGCCAACAGCATACACATTTCTAATATAAAAGGCAGAATCGGTTTTATTTTCCTGTTCTCAAAGCTCTTGGGAAGGAGAGGGGCGATCGCAAGAAAAACAAGTTGTCAACGGGAGGGAGTGCCAACAGCATACACATTTCTAATATAAAAGGCAGAATCGGTTTTATTTTCCTGTACTCAAAGCTCTTGGGAAGGAGAGGGGCGATCGCAAGAAAAACAAGTTGTCAACGGGAGGGAGTGCCAACAGCATACACATTTCTAATATAAAAGGCAGAATCGGTTTTATTTTCTTGTATTCAAAGCTCTTGGGAAGGAGAGGGGCGATCGCAAGAAAAACAAGTTGTCAACGGGAGGGTGTGACAACAGCATACACATTTCTAATATAAAAGGTAGAATCGGTTTTATTTTCCTGTACTCAAAGCTCTTTGGAAGGAGAGGGGCGATCGCAAGAAAAACAAGTTGTCAACGGGAGGGTGTGCCAACAGCATACACATTTCTAATATAAAAGGCAGAATCGGTTTTATTTTCCTGTACTCAAAGCTCTTGGGAAGGAGAGGGGCGATCGCAAGAAAAACAAGTTGTCAACGCAAGGGAGTGCCAACAGCATACACATTTCTAATATAAAAGGGAGAAACGGTTTTATTTTCTTGTACTCAAAGCTATTGGGAAGGAGAGGGGCGATCACAAGAAAAACAAGTTGTCAACGGGAGGGAGTGCCAACGGCATACACATTTCTAATATAAAAGTCAGAATCGGTTTTATTTTCCTGTACTCAAAGCTCTTGGGAAAAAGAGAGGCGATCGCAAGAAAAACAAGTTGTCAACGGAAAGGAGTGCCAACAGCATACACATTTCTAATATAAAAGGCTGAATCGGTTTTATCTTCCTGTACTCAAAGCTCTTGGGAAGGAGAGGGGCGATCGCAAGAAAAACAAGTTGTCAACGGAAGGGAGTGCCAATAGCATACACATTTCTAATATAAAAGGCAGAATCGGTTTTATTTTCCTGTAATCAAAGCTCTTGGGAAAGTGAGGGGCGATCGCAAGAAAAACAAGTTGTCAACGGAAGGGAGTGCCAACAGCATACCCATTTCTAATATAAAAGGCTGAATCGGTTTTATTTTCCTGTAATTAAAGCTCTTGGGAAGGAGAGGGGCGAACGCAAGAAAAACAAGTTGTCAACGCAAGGGAGTGCCAACAGCATACACATTTCTAATATAAAAGGCAGAATCGGTTTTATTTTCCTGTACTCAAAGCTCTTGGGAAAGAGAGGGGCGATCGTAAGAAAAACAAGTTGTCAACGGAAAGGAGTGCCAACAGCATACACATTTCTAATATAAAAGGCAGAATCGGTTTTATTTTCCTGTACTCAAAGCTCTTGGGAAGGAGAGGGGCGATCGCAAGAAAAACAAGTTGTCAACAGAAGGGAGTGCCAACAGCATACACATTTCTAATATAAAAGGCAGAATCGGTTTTATTTTCCTGTACTCAAAGCTCTTGGGAAGGAGAGGGGCGATCGCAAGAAAACCAAGTTGTCAACGGAAGGGAGTGCCAACAGCATACACATTTCTAATATAAAAGGCAGAATCGGTTTTATTTTCCTGTACTCAAAGCTCTTGGGAAGGAGAGGGGCGATCGCAAGAAAAACAAGTTGTCAACGGGAGGGAGTGCCAACAGCATACACATTTCTAATATAAAAGGCAGAATCGGTTTTATTTTCCTGTACTCAAAGCTCTTGGGAAGGAGAGGGGCGATCGCAAGAAAAACAAGTTGTCAACGGAAGGGAGTGCCAACAGCATACACATTTGTAATATAAAAGGCAGAATCGGTTTTATTTTCCTGTACTCAAAGCTCTTGGGAAGGAGAGGGGCGATCGCAAGAAAAACAAGTTGTCAACGGAAGGGAGTACCAACAGCATACACATTTCTAATATAAAAGGCAGAATCGGTTTTATTTTCCAATACTCAAAGCTCTTGGGAAGGAGAGGGGCGATCGCAAGAAAAACAAGTTGTCAACGGAAGGGAGTGCCAACAGCATACACATTTGTAATATAAAAGGCAGAATCGGTTTTATTTTCCTGTACTCAAAGCTCTTGGGAAGAAGAGGGGCGATCGCAAGAAAAACAAGTTGTCAATGGAAGGGAGTGCCAACAGTATACACATTTCTAATATAAAAGGCAGAATCGGTTTTATTTTCCTGTACTCAAAGCTCTTGGGAAGAAGAGGGGCGATCGCAAGAAAAACAAGTTGTCAATGGAAGGGAGTGCCAACAGCATACACATTTGTAATATAAAAGGCAGAATCGGTTTTATTTTCCTGTACTCAAAGCTCTTGGGAAAGAGAGAGGCGATCGCAAGAAAAACAAGTTGTCAATGGAAGGGAGTGCCAACAGCATACACATTTGTAATATAAAAGGCAGAATCGGTTTTATTTTCCTGTACTCAAAGCTCTTGGGAAGAAGAGGGGCGATCGCAAGAAAAACAAGTTGTCAATGGAAGGGAGTGCCAACAGCATGCACATTTCTAATATAAAAGGCAGAATCGGTTTTATTTTCCTGTACTCAAAGCTCTTGGGAAAGAGAGAAGCGATCGCAAGAAAAACAAGTTGTCAATGGAAGGGAGTGCCAACAGCATACACATTTGTAATATAAAAGGCAGAATCGGTTTTATTTTCCTGTACTCAAAGCTCTTGGGAAAGAGAGAGGCGATCGCAAGAAAAACAAGTTGTCAATGGAAGGGAGTGCCAACAGCATACACATTTGTAATATAAAAGGCAGAATCGGTTTTATTTTCCTGTACTCAAAGCTCTTGGGAAAGAGAGAGGCGATCGCAAGAAAAACAAGTTGTCAATGGAAGGGAGTGCCAACAGCATACACATTTCTAATATAAAAGGCAGAATCGGTTTTATTTTCCTGTACTCAAAGCTCTTGGGAAGGAGAGGGGCGATCGCAAGAAAAACAAGTTGTCAATGGAAGGGAGTGCCAACAGCATACACATTTGTAATATAAAAGGCAGAATCCGTTTTATTTTCCTGTACTCAAAGCTCTTGGGAAGAGGAGGGGCGATCGCAAGAAAAACAAGTTGTCAATGGAAGGGAGTGCCAACAGCATACACATTTCTAATATAAAAGGCAGAATCGGTTTTATTTTCCTGTACTCAAAGCTCTTGGGAAGGAGAGGGGCGATCGCAAGAAAAACAAGTTGTCAACGGAAGGGAGTGCCAACAGCATACACATTTCTAATATAAAAGGCAGAATCGGTTTCATTTTCCTATACTCAAAGCTCTTGGGAAGGAGAGGGGCGATCGCAAGAAAAACAAGTTGTCAACGGAAGGGAGTGCTAACAGCATACACATTTGTAATATAAAAGGCAGAATCGGTTTTATTTTCCTGTACTCAAAGCTCTTGGGAAGGAGAGGGGCGATCGCAAGAAAAACAAGTTGTCAATGGAAGGGAGTGCCAACAGCATACACATTTCTAATATAAAAGGCAGAATTGGTTTTATTTTCCTGTATTCAAAGCTCTTGGGAAGGAGAGGGGCGATCGCAAGAAAAACAAGTTGTCAACGGAAGGGAGTGCCAACAGCATACACATTTCTAATATAAAAGGCAGAATTGGTTTTATTTTTCTGTACTCAAAGCTCTTGGGAAAGAGGGGCGATCGCAGGAAAAACAAGTTGTCAACGGAAAGGAGTGCCAACAGCATACACATTTCTAATATAAAAGGCAGAATCGGTTTTATTTCCCTGTACTCAAAGCTCTTGGGAAGGAGATGGGCGATCACATGAAAAACTAGTTGTCAACGGAAGGGAGTGCCAACAGCATACACATTTCTAATATAAAAGGCAGAATCGGTTTTATTTTCCTGTACTCGAAGCTTTTGCGAAGGAGAGGGGCGATCGCAAGAAAAACAAGTTGTCAACGGGAGGGAGTGCCAGCAGCATACACATTTCTAATATAAAAGGCAGAATCGGTTTTATTTTCCTGTACTCAAAGCTCTTGGGAAGGGGAGGGGCGTTCGCAGGAAAAACAAGTTGTCAACGGAAGAGAGTGCCAACAGCATACACATTTCTAATATAAAAGGCAGAATCGGTTTTATTTTCCTGTACTCAAAGCTCTTGGGAAGGAGAGTGGCGATCGCAAGAAAAAAAAAGTTGTCAACGGGAGGGGGTGCCAACAGCATACACATTTCTAATATAAAAGGCAGAATCGGTTTTATTTTCCTGTACTCAAAGCTCTTGGGAAGGAGAGGGGCGATCGCAAGAAAAACAAGTTGTCAACGGAAGGGAGTGCCAACAGCATACACATTTGTAATATAAAAGGCAGAATCGGTTTTATTTTCCTGTACTCAAAGCTCTTGGGAAGGAGAGGGGCGATCGCAAGAAAAACAAGTTTTCAACGGGAGGGAGTGCCAACGGCATACACATTTCTAATATAAAAGTCAGAATCGGTTTTATTTACCTATACTCAAAGCTCTTGGGAAAGAGAGAGGCGATCGCAAGAAAAACAAGTTGTCAACGGAAAGGAGTGCCAACAGCATACACATTTCTAATATAAAAGGCTGAATCGGTTTTATTTTCCTGTACTCAAAGCTCTTGGGAAGGAGAGGGGCGATCGCAAGAAAAACAAGTTGTCAACGGGAGGGGGTGCCAACAGCATACACATTTCTAATATAAAAGGCAGAATCGATTTTATTTTCCTGTACTCAAATCTCTTGGAAAAAGAGGGGCGATCACAAGAAAAACAAGTTGTCTACGGGAGGGAGTGACAACAGCATACACATTTCTAATATAAAAGGCAGAATCGGTTTTATTTCCCTGTCCTCAAAGCTCTTGGGAAGGAGAGGGGCGATCGCAAGAAAAACAAGTTGTCAACGGGAGGGAGTGCCAACAGCATACACATTTCTAATATAAAAGGCAGAATCGGTTTTATTTTCCTGTACTCAAAGCTCTTGGGAAGGAGAGGGGCGATCGCAAGAAAAACAAGTTGTCAACGGGAGGGAGTGCCAACAGCATACACATTTCTAATATAAAAGGCAGAATCGGTTTTATTTTCCTGTATTCAAAGCTCTTGGGAAGGAGAGGGGCGATCGCAAGAAAAACAAGTTGTCAACGGGAGGGTGTGACAACAGCATACATATTTCTAATATAAAAGGCAGAATCGGTTTTATTTTCCTGTACTCAAAGCTCTTGGGGAGGAGAGGGGCGATCGCAAGAAAAACAAGTTGTCAACGGGAGAGTGTGCCAACAGCATACACATTTCTAATATAAAAGGCAGAATCGGTTTTATTTTCCTGAACTCGAAGCTCTTAGGAAGGAGAGGGGCGATCGCAAGAAAAACAAGTTGTCAACGGAAGGGAGTGCCAACAGCATACACATTTGTAATATAAAAGGCAGAATCGGTTTTATTTTCCTGTACTCAAAGCTCTTGGGAAGGAGAGGGGCGATCGCAAGAAAAACAAGTTGTCAACGGAAGGGAGTGCCAACAGCATGCACATTTCTAATATAAAAGGCAGAATTGGTTTTATTTTCCTGTACTCAAAGCTCTTGGGAAGGAGAGGGGCGATCGCAAGAAAAACAAGTTGTCAACGGAAGGGAGTGCCAACAGCATACACATTTGTAATATAAAAGGCAGAATCGGTTTTATTTTCCTGTACTCAAAGCTCTTGGGAAGGAGAGGGGCGATCGCAAGAAAAACAAGTTGTCAACGGGAGGGAGTGCCAACAGCATACACATTTCTAATATAAAAGGCAGAATCGGTTTTATTTTCCTGTACTCAAAGCTCTTGGGAAGGAGAGGGGTGATCGCAAGAAAAACAAGTTGTCAACGGGAGGGAATGCCAACAGCTTACACATTTCTAATATAAAAGGCAGAATCGGTTTTATTTTCCTGTACTCAAAGCTCTTGGGAAGGAGAGGGGCGATCGCAAGAAAAACAAGTTGTCAACGGGAGGGAGTGCCAACAGCATACACATTTCTAATATAAAAGGCAGAATCGGTTTTATTTTTCTGTATTCAAAGCTCTTGGGAAGGAGTTGAGCGATCGCAAGAAAAATAAGTTGTCTACGGGAGGGAGTGCCAACAGCATACACATTTCTAATATAAAAGGCAGAATCGGTTTTATTTTCCTGTCCTCAAAGCTCTTGGGAAGGAGAGGGGCGATCGCAAGAAAAACAAGTTGTCAACGGGAGGGAGTGCCAACAGCTTACACATTTCTAATATAAAAGGCAGAATCGGTTTTATTTTCCTGTACTCAAAGCTCTTGGGAAGGAGAGGGGCGATCGCAAGAAAAACAAGTTGTCAACGGGAGGGAGTGCCAACAGCATACACATTTCTAATATAAAAGGCAGAATCGGTTTCATTTTCCAGTATTCAAAGCTCTTGGGAAGGAGAGGGGCGATCGCAAGAAAAACAAGTTGTCAACGGGAGGGTGTGACAACAGCATACACATTTCTAATATAAAAGGCAGAATCGGTTTTATTTTCCTGTACTCAAAGCTCTTGGGAAGGAGAGGGGCGATCGCAAGAAAAACAAGTTGTCAACGGGAGGGTGTGCCAACAGCATACACTTTTCTAATATAAAAGGCAGAATCGGTTTTATTTTCCTGTACTCAAAGCTCTTGGGAAGGAGAGGGGCGATCGCAAGAAAAACAAGTTGTCAACGCAAGGGAGTGCCATCAGCATACACATTTCTAATATAAAAGGGAGAAACGGTTTTATTTTCTTGTACTCAAAGCTATTGGGAAGGAGAGGGACGATCACAAGAAAAACAAGTTGTCAACGGGAGGGAGTGCCAACGGCATACACATTTCTAATATAAAAGTCAGAATCGGTTTTATTTTCCTGTACTCAAAGCTCTTGGAAAAGAGAGAGGCGATCGCAAGAAAAACAAGTTGTCAACGGAAAGGAGTGCCAACAGCATACACATTTCTAATATAAAAGGCTGAATCGGTTTTATTTTCCTGTACTCAAAGCTCTTGGGAAGGAGAGGGGCGATCGCAAGAAAAACAAGTTGTCAACGGAAGGGAGTGCCAACAGCATACACATTTCTAATATAAAAGGCAGAATCGGTTTTATTTTCCTGTAATTAAAGCTCTTGGGAAGGAGAGGGGCGAACGCAAGAAAAACAAGTTGTCAACGCAAGGGAGTGCCAACAGCATACACATTTCTAATATAAAAGGCAGAATCGGTTTTATTTTCCTGTACTCAAAGCTCTTGGGAAAGAGAGGGGCGATCGTAAGAAAAACAAGTTGCCAACGGAAAGGAGTGCCAACAGCATACACATTTCTAATATAAAAGGCAGAATCGGTTTTATTTTCCTGTACTCAAAGCTCTTGGGAAGGAGAGGGGCGATCGCAAGAAAACCAAGTTGTCAACGGAAGGGAGTGCCAACAGCATACACATTTCTAATATAAAAGGCAGAATCGGTTTTATTTTCCTGTACTCAAAGCTCTTGGGAAGGAGAGGGGCGATCGCAAGAAAAACAAGTTGTCAACGGGAGGGAGTGCCAACAGCATACACATTTCTAATATAAAAGGCAGAATCGGTTTTATTTTCCTGTATTCAAAGCTCTTGGGAAGGAGAGAGGCGATCGCAAGAAAAACAAGTTGTCAATGGAAGGGAGTGCCAACAGCATACACATTTGTAATATAAAAGGCAGAATCGGTTTTATTTTCCTGTACTCAAAGCTCTTGGGAAAGAGAGAGGCGATCGCAAGAAAAACAAGTTGTCAATGGAAGGGAGTGCCAACAGCATACACATTTCTAATATAAAAGGCAGAATCGGTTTTATTTTCCTGTACTCAAAACTCTTGGGAAGGAGAGGGGCGATCGCAAGAAAAACAAGTTGTCAATGGAAGGGAGTGCCAACAGCATACACATTTGTAATATAAAAGGCAGAATCGGTTTTATTTTCCTGTACTCAAAGCTCTTGGGAAGAAGAGGGGCGATCGCAAGAAAAACAAGTTGTCAATGGAAGGGAGTGCCAACAGCATACACATTTCTAATATAAAAGGCAGAATCGGTTTTATTTTCCTGTACTCAAAGCTCTTGGGAAGAAGAGGGGCGATCGCAAGAAAAACAAGTTGTCAATGGAAGGGAGTGCCAACAGCATACACATTTCTAATATAAAAGGCAGAATTGGTTTTATTTTCCTGTACTCAAAGCTCTTGGGAAGGAGAGGGGCGATCGCAAGAAAAACAAGTTGTCAACGGAAGGGAGTGCCAACAGCATACACATTTGTAATATAAAAGGCAGAATCGGTTTTATTTTCCTGTACTCAAAGCTCTTGGGAAGGAGAGGGGCGATCGCAAGAAAAACAAGTTGTCAACGGAAGGGAGTACCAACAGCATACACATTTCTAATATAAAAGGCAGAATCGTTTTTATTTTCCTATACTCAAAGCTCTTGGGAAGGAGAGGGGCGATCGCAAGAAAAACAAGTTGTCAACGGAAGGGAGTGCCAACAGCATACACATTTGTAATATAAAAGGCAGAATCGGTTTTATTTTCCTGTACTCAAAGCTCTTGGGAAGAAGAGGGGCGATCGCAAGAAAAACAAGTTGTCAATGGAAGGGAGTGCCAACAGCATACACATTTCTAATATAAAAGGCAGAATTGGTTTTATTTTCCTATACTCAAAGCTCTTGGGAAGGAGAGGGGCGATCGCAAGAAAAACAAGTTGTCAACGGAAGGGAGTGCCAACAGCATACACATTTGTAATATAAAAGGCAGAATCGGTTTTATTTCCCTGTACTCAAAGCTCTTGGGAAGAAGAGGGGCGATCGCAAGAAAAACAAGTTGTCAATAGAAGGGAGTGCCAACAGCATACACATTTCTAATATAAAAGGCAGAATCGGTTTTATTTTCCTGTACTCAAAGCTCTTGGGAAGGAGAGGGGCGATCGCAAGAAAAACAAGTTGTCAATGGAAGGGAGTGCCAACAGCATACACATTTGTAATATAAAAGGCAGAATCGGTTTTATTTTCCTGTACTCAAAGCTCTTGGGAAAGAGAGAGGCGATCGCAAGAAAAACAAGTTGTCAATAGAAGGGAGTGCCAACAGCATACACATTTGTAATATAAAAGGCAGAATCGGTTTTATTTTCCTGTACTCAAAGCTCTTGGGAAAGAGAGAGGCGATCGCAAGAAAAACAAGTTGTCAATGGAAGGGAGTGCCAACAGCATACACATTTGTAATATAAAAGGCAGAATCGGTTTTATTTTCCTGTACTCAAAGCTCTTGGGAAGAAGAGGGGCGATCGCAAGAAAAACAAGTTGTCAATGGAAGGGAGTGCCAACAGCATACACATTTCTAATATAAAAGGCAGAATTGGTTTTATTTTCCTGTACTCAAAGCTCTTGGGAAAGAGAGAGGCGATCGCAAGAAAAACAAGTTGTCAATGGAAGGGAGTGCCAACAGCATACACATTTGTAATATAAAAGGCAGAATCGGTTTTATTTTCCTGTACTCAAAGCTCTTGGGAAAGAGAGAGGCGATCGCAAGAAAAACAAGTTGTCAATGGAAGGGAGTGCCAACGGCATACACATTTGTAATATAAAAGGCAGAATCGGTTTTATTTTCCTGTACTCAAAGCTCTTGGGAAAGAGAGAGGCGATCGCAAGAAAAACAAGTTGTCAATGGAAGGGAGTGCCAACAGCATACACATTTCTAATATAAAAGGCAGAATCGGTTTTATTTTCCTGTACTCAAAGCTCTTGGGAAGGAGAGGGGCGATCGCAAGAAAAACAAGTTGTCAATGGAAGGGAGTGCCAACAGCATACACATTTGTAATATAAAAGGCAGAATCGGTTTTATTTTCCTGTACTCAAAGCTCTTGGGAAAGAGAGAGGCGATCGCAAGAAAAACAAGTTGTCAATGGAAGGGAGTGCCAACAGCATACACATTTGTAATATAAAAGGCAGAATCGGTTTTATTTTCCTGTACTCAAAGCTCTTGGGAAGGAGAGAGGCGATCGCAAGAAAAACAAGTTGTCAATGGAAGGGAGTGCCAACAGCATACACATTTCTAATATAAAAGGCAGAATCGGTTTTATTTTCCCGTACTCAAAGCTCTTGGGAAGGAGAGGGGCGATCGCAAGAAAAACAAGTTGTCAATGGAAGGGAGTGCCAACAGCATACACATTTGTAATATAAAAGGCAGAATCCGTTTTATTTTCCTGTACTCAAAGCTCTTGGGAAGAGGAGGGGCGATCGCAAGAAAAACAAGTTGTCAATGGAAGGGAGTGCCAACAGCATACACATTTCTAATATAAAAGGCAGAATCGGTTTTATTTTCCTATACTCAAAGCTCTTGGGAAGGAGAGGGGCGATCGCAAGAAAAACAAGTTGTCAACGGAAGGGAGTGCCAACAGCATACACATTTCTAATATAAAAGGCAGAATCGGTTTCATTTTCCTATACTCAAAGCTCTTGGGAAGGAGAGGGGCGATCGCAAGAAAAACAAGTTGTCAACGGAAGGGAGTGCTAACAGCATACACATTTGTAATATAAAAGGCAGAATCGGTTTTATTTTCCTGTATTCAAAGCTCTTGGGAAGGAGAGGGGCGATCGCAAGAAAAACAAGTTGTCAACGGAAGGGAGTGCCAACAGCATACACATTTCTAATATAAAAGGCAGAATTGGTTTTATTTTTCTGTACTCAAAGCTCTTGGGAAAGAGAGGGGCGATCGCAGGAAAAACAAGTTGTCAACGGAAAGGAGTGCCAACAGCATACACATTTCTAATATAAAAGGCAGAATCGGTTTTATTTCCCTGTACTCAAAGCTCTTGGGAAGGAGATGGGCGATCACATGAAAAACTAGTTGTCAACGGAAGGGAGTGCCAACAGCATACACATTTCTAATATAAAAGGCAGAATCGGTTTTATTTTCCTGTACTCGAAGCTTTTGCGAAGGAGAGGGGCGATCGCAAGAAAAACAAGTTGTCAACGGGAGGGAGTGCCAGCAGCATACACATTTCTAATATAAAAGGCAGAATCGGTTTTATTTTCCTGTACTCAAAGCTCTTGGGAAGGGGAGGGGCGATCGCAGGAAAAACAAGTTGTCAACGGAAGAGAGTGCCAACAGCATACACATTTCTAATATAAAAGGCAGAATCGGTTTTATTTTCCTGTACTCAAAGCTCTTGGGAAGGAGAGGGGCGATCGCAAGAAAAAAAAAGTTGTCAACGGGAGGGGGTGCCAACAGCATACACATTTCTAATATAAAAGGCAGAATCGGTTTTATTTTCCTGTACTCAAAGCTCTTGGGAAGGAGAGGGGCGATCGCAAGAAAAACAAGTTGTCAACGGAAGGGAGTGCCAACAGCATACACATTTGTAATATAAAAGGCAGAAACGGTTTTATTTTCCTGTACTCAAAGCTCTTGGGAAGGAGAGGGGCGATCGCAAGAAAAACAAGTTGTCAACGGAAGGGAGTGCCAAGAGCATACACATTTGTAATATAAAAGGCAGAATCGGTTTTATTTTCCTGTACTCAAAGCTCTTGGGAAGGAGAGGGGCGATCGCAAGAAAAACAAGTTTTCAACGGGAGGGAGTGCCAACGGCATACACATTTCTAATATAAAAGTCAGAATCGGTTTTATTTACCTATACTCAAAGCTCTTGGGAAAGAGAGAGGCGATCGCAAGAAAAACAAGTTGTCAACGGAAAGGAGTGCCAACAGCATACACATTTCTAATATAAAAGGCTGAATCGGTTTTATTTTCCTGTACTCAAATCTCTTGGAAAAAGAGGGGCGATCACAAGAAAAACAAGTTGTCTACGGGAGGGAGTGCCAACAGCATACACATTTCTAATATAAAAGGCAGAATCGGTTTTATTTCCCTGTCCTCAAAGCTCTTGGGAAGGAGAGGGGCGATCGCAAGAAAAACAAGTTGTCAACGGGAGGGAGTGCCAACAGCATACACATTTCTAATATAAAAGGCAGAATCGGTTTTATTTTCCTGTACTCAAAGCTCTTGGGAAGGAGAGGGGCGATCGCAAGAAAAACAAGTTGTCAACGGGAGGGGGTGCCAACAGCATACACATTTCTAATATAAAAGTCAGAATCGATTTTATTTTCCTGTACTCAAATCTCTTGGAAAAAGAGGGGCGATCACAAGAAAAACAAGTTGTCTACGGGAGGGAGTGCTAACAGCATACACATTTCTAATATAAAAGGCAGAATCGGTTTTATTTCCCTGTCCTCAAAGCTCTTGGGAAGGAGAGGGGCGATCGCAAGAAAAACAAGTTGTCAACGGAAGGGAGTGCCAACAGCATACACACTTGTAATATAAAAGGCAGAATCGGTTTTATTTTCCTGTACTCAAAGCTCTTGGGAAGGAGAGGGGCGATCGCAAGAAAAACAAGTTGTCAACGGGAGGGGGTGCCAACAGCATACACATTTCTAATATAAAAGGCAGAATCGATTTTATTTTCCTGTACTCAAATCTCTTGGAAAAAGAGGGGCGATCACAAGAAAAACAAGTTGTCTACGGGAGGGAGTGCCAACAGCATACACATTTCTAATATAAAAGGCAGAATCGGTTTTATTTCCCTGTCCTCAAAGCTCTTGGGAAGGAGAGGGGCGATCGCAAGAAAAACAAGTTGTCAACCGGAGGGAGTGCCAACAGCATACACATTTCTAATATAAAAGGCAGAATCGGTTTTATTTTCCTGTACTCAAAGCTCTTGGGAAGGAGAGGGGCGATCGCAAGAAAAACAAGTTGTCAACGGGAGGGAGTGCCAACAGCATACACATTTCTAATATAAAAGGCAGAATCGGTTTTATTTTCCTGTATTCAAAGCTCTTGGGAAGGAGAGGGGCGATCGCAAGAAAAACAAGTTGTCAACGGGAGGGTGTGACAACAGCATACATATTTCTAATATAAAAGGCAGAATCGGTTTTATTTTCCTGTACTCAAAGCTCTTGGGGAGGAGAGGGGCGATCGCAAGAAAAACAAGTTGTCAACGGGAGAGTGTGCCAACAGCATACACATTTCTAATATAAAAGGCAGAATCGGTTTTATTTTCCTGAATTCGAAGCTCTTAGGAAGGAGAGGGGCGATCGCAAGAAAAACAAGTTGTCAACGGAAGGGAGTGCCAACAGCATACACATTTGTAATATAAAAGGCAGAATCGGTTTTATTTTCCTGTACTCAAAGCTCTTGGGAAGGAGAGGGGCGATCGCAAGAAAAACAAGTTGTCAACGGAAGGGAGTGCCAACAGCATGCACATTTCTAATATAAAAGGCAGAATTGGTTTTATTTTCCTGTACTCAAAGCTCTTGGGAAGGAGAGGGGCGATCGCAAGAAAAACAAGTTGTCAACGGAAGGGAGTGCCAACAGCATACACATTTGTAATATAAAAAGCAGAATCGGTTTTATTTTCCTGTACTCAAAGCTCTTGGGAAGGAGAGGGGCGATCGCAAGAAAAACAAGTTGTCAACGGGAGGGAGTGCCAACAGCATACACATTTCTAATATAAAAGGCAGAATCGGTTTTATTTTCCTGTACTCAAAGCTCTTGGGAAGGAGAGGGGTGATCGCAAGAAAAACAAGTTTTCAACGGGAGGGAATGCCAACAGCTTACACATTTCTAATATAAAAGGCAGAATCGGTTTTATTTTCCTGTACTCAAAGCTCTTGGGAAGGAGAGGGGCGATCGCAAGAAAAACAAGTTGTCAACGGGAGGGAGTGCCAACAGCATACACATTTCTAATATAAAAGGCAGAATCGGTTTTATTTTTCTGTATTCAAAGCTCTTGGGAAGGAGTTGAGCGATCGCAAGAAAAATAAGTTGTCTACGGGAGGGAGTGCCAACAGCATACACATTTCTAATATAAAAGGCAGAATCGGTTTTATTTTCCTGTCCTCAAAGCTCTTGGGAAGGAGAGGGGCGATCGCAAGAAAAACAAGTTGTCAACGGGAGGGAGTGCCAACAGCTTACACATTTCTAATATAAAAGGCAGAATCGGTTTTATTTTCCTGTACTCAAAGCTCTTGGGAAGGAGAGGGGCGATCGCAAGAAAAACAAGTTGTCAACGGGAGGGAGTGCCAACAGCATACACATTTCTAATATAAAAGGCAGAATCGGTTTTATTTTCCAGTATTCAAAGCTCTTGGGAAGGAGAGGGGCGATCGCAAGAAAAACAAGTTGTCAACGGGAGGGTGTGACAACAGCATACACATTTCTAATATAAAAGGCAGAATCGGTTTTATTTTCCTGTACTCAAAGCTCTTGGGAAGGAGAGGGGCGATCGCAAGAAAAACAAGTTGTCAACGGGAGGGTGTGCCAATAGCATACACTTTTCTAATATAAAAGGCAGAATCGGTTTTATTTTCCTGTACTCAAAGCTCTTGGGAAGGAGAGGGGCGATCGCAAGAAAAACAAGTTGTCAACGCAAGGGAGTGCCATCAGCATACACATTTCTAATATAAAAGGGAGAAACGGTTTTATTTTCTTGTACTCAAAGCTATTGGGAAGGAGAGGGACGATCACAAGAAAAACAAGTTGTCAACGGGAGGGAGTGCCAACGGCATACACATTTCTAATATAAAAGTCAGAATCGGTTTTATTTTCCTGTACTCAAAGCTCTTGGGAAAGAGAGAGGCGATCGCAAGAAAAACAAGTTGTCAACGGAAAGGAGTGCCAACAGCATACACATTTCTAATATAAAAGGCTGAATCGGTTTTAATTTCCTGTACTCAAAGCTCTTGGGAAGGAGAGGGGCGATCGCAAGAAAAACAAGTTGTCAACGGAAGGGAGTGCCAACAGCATACACATTTCTAATATAAAAGGCAGAATCGGTTTTATTTTCCTGTAATCAAAGCTCTTGGGAAAGTGAGGGGCGATCGCAAGAAAAACAAGTTGTCAACGGAAGGGAGTGCCAACAGCATACACATTTCTAATATAAAAGGCAGAATCGGTTTTATTTTCCTGTAATTAAAGCTCTTGGGAAGGAGAGGGGCGAACGCAAGAAAAACAAGTTGTCAACGCAAGGGAGTGCCAACAGCATACACATTTCTAATATAAAAGGCAGAATCGGTTTTATTTTCCTGTACTCAAAGCTCTTGGGAAAGAGAGGGGCGATCGTAAGAAAAACAAGTTGCCAACGGAAAGGAGTGCCAACAGCATACACATTTCTAATATAAAAGGCAGAATCGGTTTTATTTTCCTGTACTCAAAGCTCTTGGGAAGGAGAGGGGCGATCGCAAGAAAACCAAGTTGTCAACGGAAGGGAGTGCCAACAGCATACACATTTCTAATATAAAAGGCAGAATCGGTTTTATTTTCCTGTACTCAAAGCTCTTGGGAAGGAGAGGGGCGATCGCAAGAAAAACAAGTTGTCAACGGGAGGGAGTGCCAACAGCATACACATTTCTAATATAAAAGGCAGAATCGGTTTTATTTTCCTGTATTCAAAGCTCTTGGGAAGGAGAGAGGCGATCGCAAGAAAAACAAGTTGTCAATGGAAGGGAGTGCCAACAGCATACACATTTGTAATATAAAAAGCAGAATCGGTTTTATTTTCCTGTACTCAAAGCTCTTGGGAATGAGAGAGGCGATCGCAAGAAAAACAAGTTGTCAATGGAAGGGAGTGCCAACAGCATACACATTTGTAATATAAAAGGCAGAATCGGTTTTATTTTCCTGTACTCAAAGCTCTTGGGAAAGAGAGAGGCGATCGCAAGAAAAACAAGTTGTCAATGGAAGGGAGTGCCAACAGCATACACATTTCTAATATAAAAGGCAGAATCGGTTTTATTTTCCTGTACTCAAAACTCTTGGGAAGGAGAGGGGCGATCGCAAGAAAAACAAGTTGTCAATGGAAGGGAGTGCCAACAGCATACACATTTGTAATATAAAAGGCAGAATCGGTTTTATTTTCCTGTACTCAAAGCTCTTGGGAAGAAGAGGGGCGATCGCAAGAAAAACAAGTTGTCAATGGAAGGGAGTGCCAACAGCATACACATTTCTAATATAAAAGGCAGAATCGGTTTTATTTTCCTGTACTCAAAGCTCTTGGGAAGAAGAGGGGCGATCGCAAGAAAAACAAGTTGTCAATGGAAGGGAGTGCCAACAGCATACACATTTCTAATATAAAAGGCAGAATTGGTTTTATTTTCCTGTACTCAAAGCTCTTGGGAAGGAGAGGGGCGATCGCAAGAAAAACAAGTTGTCAACGGAAGGGAGTGCCAACAGCATACACATTTATAATATAAAAGGCAGAATCGGTTTTATTTTCCTGTACTCAAAGCTCTTGGGAAGGAGAGGGGCGATCGCAAGAAAAACAAGTTGTCAACGGAAGGGAGTACCAACAGCATACACATTTCTAATATAAAAGGCAGAATCGTTTTTATTTTCCTATACTCAAAGCTCTTGGGAAGGAGAGGGGCGATCGCAAGAAAAACAAGTTGTCAACGGAAGGGAGTGCCAACAGCATACACATTTGTAATATAAAAGGCAGAATCGGTTTTATTTTCCTGTACTCAAAGCTCTTGGGAAGAAGAGGGGCGATCGCAAGAAAAACAAGTTGTCAATGGAAGGGAGTGCCAACAGCATACACATTTCTAATATAAAAGGCAGAATTGGTTTTATTTTCCTATACTCAAAGCTCTTGGGAAGGAGAGGGGCGATCGCAAGAAAAACAAGTTGTCAACGGAAGGGAGTGCCAACAGCATACACATTTGTAATATAAAAGGCAGAATCGGTTTTATTTTCCTGTACTCAAAGCTCTTGGGAAGAAGAGGGGCGATCGCAAGAAAAACAAGTTGTCAATAGAAGGGAGTGCCAACAGCATACACATTTCTAATATAAAAGGCAGAATCGGTTTTATTTTCCTGTACTCAAAGCTCTTGGGAAGGAGAGGGGCGATCGCAAGAAAAACAAGTTGTCAATGGAAGGGAGTGCCAACAGCATACACATTTGTAATATAAAAGGCAGAATCGGTTTTATTTTCCTGTACTCAAAGCTCTTGGGAAAGAGAGAGGCGATCGCAAGAAAAACAAGTTGTCAATGGAAGGGAGTGCCAACAGCATACACATTTGTAATATAAAAGGCAGAATCGGTTTTATTTTCCTGTACTCAAAGCTCTTGGGAAAGAGAGAGGCGATCGCAAGAAAAACAAGTTGTCAATGGAAGGGAGTGCCAACAGCATACACATTTGTAATATAAAAGGCAGAATCGGTTTTATTTTCCTGTACTCAAAGCTCTTGGGAAGAAGAGGGGCGATCGCAAGAAAAACAAGTTGTCAATGGAAGGGAGTGCCAACAGCATACACATTTCTAATATAAAAGGCAGAATTGGTTTTATTTTCCTGTACTCAAAGCTCTTGGGAAAGAGAGAGGCGATCGCAAGAAAAACAAGTTGTCAATGGAAGGGAGTGCCAACAGCATACACATTTGTAATATAAAAGGCAGAATTGGTTTTATTTTCCTGTACTCAAAGCTCTTGGGAAGGAGAGGGGCGATCGCAAGAAAAACAAGTTGTCAACGGAAGGGAGTGCCAACAGCATACACATTTATAATATAAAAGGCAGAATCGGTTTTATTTTCCTGTACTCAAAGCTCTTGGGAAGGAGAGGGGCGATCGCAAGAAAAACAAGTTGTCAACGGAAGGGAGTACCAACAGCATACACATTTCTAATATAAAAGGCAGAATCGTTTTTATTTTCCTATACTCAAAGCTCTTGGGAAGGAGAGGGGCGATCGCAAGAAAAACAAGTTGTCAACGGAAGGGAGTGCCAACAGCATACACATTTGTAATATAAAAGGCAGAATCGGTTTTATTTTCCTGTACTCAAAGCTCTTGGGAAGAAGAGGGGCGATCGCAAGAAAAACAAGTTGTCAATGGAAGGGAGTGCCAACAGCATACACATTTCTAATATAAAAGGCAGAATTGGTTTTATTTTCCTATACTCAAAGCTCTTGGGAAGGAGAGGGGCGATCGCAAGAAAAACAAGTTGTCAACGGAAGGGAGTGCCAACAGCATACACATTTGTAATATAAAAGGCAGAATCGGTTTTATTTTCCTGTACTCAAAGCTCTTGGGAAGAAGAGGGGCGATCGCAAGAAAAACAAGTTGTCAATAGAAGGGAGTGCCAACAGCATACACATTTCTAATATAAAAGGCAGAATCGGTTTTATTTTCCTGTACTCAAAGCTCTTGGGAAGGAGAGGGGCGATCGCAAGAAAAACAAGTTGTCAATGGAAGGGAGTGCCAACAGCATACACATTTGTAATATAAAAGGCAGAATCGGTTTTATTTTCCTGTACTCAAAGCTCTTGGGAAAGAGAGAGGCGATCGCAAGAAAAACAAGTTGTCAATGGAAGGGAGTGCCAACAGCATACACATTTGTAATATAAAAGGCAGAATCGGTTTTATTTTCCTGTACTCAAAGCTCTTGGGAAAGAGAGAGGCGATCGCAAGAAAAACAAGTTGTCAATGGAAGGGAGTGCCAACAGCATACACATTTGTAATATAAAAGGCAGAATCGGTTTTATTTTCCTGTACTCAAAGCTCTTGGGAAGAAGAGGGGCGATCGCAAGAAAAACAAGTTGTCAATGGAAGGGAGTGCCAACAGCATACACATTTCTAATATAAAAGGCAGAATTGGTTTTATTTTCCTGTACTCAAAGCTCTTGGGAAAGAGAGAGGCGATCGCAAGAAAAACAAGTTGTCAATGGAAGGGAGTGCCAACAGCATACACATTTGTAATATAAAAGGCAGAATCGGTTTTATTTTCCTGTACTCAAAGCTCTTGGGAAAGAGAGAGGCGATCGCAAGAAAAACAAGTTGTCAATGGAAGGGAGTGCCAACGGCATACACATTTGTAATATAAAAGGCAGAATCGGTTTTATTTTCCTGTACTCAAAGCTCTTGGGAAAGAGAGAGGCGATCGCAAGAAAAACAAGTTGTCAATGGAAGGGAGTGCCAACAGCATACACATTTCTAATATAAAAGGCAGAATCGGTTTTATTTTCCTGTACTCAAAGCTCTTGGGAAGGAGAGGGGCGATCGCAAGAAAAACAAGTTGTCAATGGAAGGGAGTGCCAACAGCATACACATTTGTAATATAAAAGGCAGAATCGGTTTTATTTTCCTGTACTCAAAGCTCTTGGGAAAGAGAGAGGCGATCGCAAGAAAAACAAGTTGTCAATGGAAGGGAGTGCCAACAGCATACACATTTGTAATATAAAAGGCAGAATCGGTTTTATTTTCCTGTACTCAAAGCTCTTGGGAAAGAGAGAGGCGATCGCAAGAAAAACAAGTTGTCAATGGAAGGGAGTGCCAACAGCATACACATTTCTAATATAAAAGGCAGAATCGGTTTTATTTTCCCGTACTCAAAGCTCTTGGGAAGGAGAGGGGCGATCGCAAGAAAAACAAGTTGTCAATGGAAGGGAGTGCCAACAGCATACACATTTGTAATATAAAAGGCAGAATCCGTTTTATTTTCCTGTACTCAAAGCTCTTGGGAAGAGGAGGGGCGATCGCAAGAAAAACAAGTTGTCAATGGAAGGGAGTGCCAACAGCATACACATTTCTAATATAAAAGGCAGAATCGGTTTTATTTTCCTGTACTCAAAGCTCTTGGGAAGAAGAGGGGCGATCGCAAGAAAAACAAGTTGTCAATGGAAGGGAGTGCCAACAGCATACACATTTCTAATATAAAAGGCAGAATCGGTTTTATTTTCCTATACTCAAAGCTCTTGGGAAGGAGAGGGGCGATCGCAAGAAAAACAAGTTGTCAACGGAAGGAAGTGCCAACAGCATACACATTTCTAATATAAAAGGCAGAATCGGTTTCATTTTCCTATACTCAAAGCTCTTGGGAAGGAGAGGGGCGATCGCAAGAAAAACAAGTTGTCAACGGAAGGGAGTGCTAACAGCATACACATTTGTAATATAAAAGGCAGAATCGGTTTTATTTTCCTGTACTCAAAGCTCTTGGGAAGGAGAGGGGCGATCGCAAGAAAAACAAGTTGTCAATGGAAGGGAGTGCCAACAGCATACACATTTCTAATATAAAAGGCAGAATTGGTTTTATTTTCCTGTATTCAAAGCTCTTGGGAAGGAGAGGGGCGATCGCAAGAAAAACAAGTTGTCAACGGAAGGGAGTGCCAACAGCATACACATTTCTAATATAAAAGGCAGAATTGGTTTTATTTTTCTGTACTCAAAGCTCTTGGGAAAGAGAGGGGCGATCGCAGGAAAAACAAGTTGTCAACGGAAAGGAGTGCCAACAGCATACACATTTCTAATATAAAAGGCAGAATCGGTTTTATTTCCCTGTACTCAAAGCTCTTGGGAAGGAGATGGGCGATCACATGAAAAACTAGTTGTCAACGGAAGGGAGTGCCAACAGCATACACATTTCTAATATAAAAGGCAGAATCGGTTTTATTTTCCTGTACTCGAAGCTTTTGCGAAGGAGAGGGGCGATCGCAAGAAAAACAAGTTGTCAACGGGAGGGAGTGCCAGCAGCATACACATTTCTAATATAAAAGGCAGAATCGGTTTTATTTTCCTGTACTCAAAGCTCTTGGGAAGGGGAGGGGCGATCGCAGGAAAAACAAGTTGTCAACGGAAGAGAGTGCCAACAGCATACACATTTCTAATATAAAAGGCAGAATCGGTTTTATTTTCCTGTACTCAAAGCTCTTGGGAAGGAGAGGGGCGATCGCAAGAAAAAAAAAGTTGTCAACGGGAGGGGGTGCCAACAGCATACACATTTCTAATATAAAAGGCAGAATCGGTTTTATTTTCCTGTACTCAAAGCTCTTGGGAAGGAGAGGGGCGATCGCAAGAAAAACAAGTTGTCAACGGAAGGGAGTGCCAACAGCATACACATTTGTAATATAAAAGGCAGAAACGGTTTTATTTTCCTGTACTCAAAGCTCTTGGGAAGGAGAGGGGCGATCGCAAGAAAAACAAGTTGTCAACGGAAGGGAGTGCCAACGGCATACACATTTCTAATATAAAAGTCAGAATCGGTTTTATTTACCTATACTCAAAGCTCTTGGGAAAGAGAGAGGCGATCGCAAGAAAAACAAGTTGTCAACGGAAAGGAGTGCCAACAGCATACACATTTCTAATATAAAAGGCTGAATCGGTTTTATTTTCCTGTACTCAAATCTCTTGGAAAAAGAGGGGCGATCACAAGAAAAACAAGTTGTCTACGGGAGGGAGTGCCAACAGCATACACATTTCTAATATAAAAGGCAGAATCGGTTTTATTTCCCTGTCCTCAAAGCTCTTGGGAAGGAGAGGGGCGATCGCAAGAAAAACAAGTTGTCAACGGGAGGGAGTGCCAACAGCATACACATTTCTAATATAAAAGGCAGAATCGGTTTTATTTTCCTGTACTCAAAGCTCTTGGGAAGGAGAGGGGCGATCGCAAGAAAAACAAGTTGTCAACGGGAGGGGGTGCCAACAGCATACACATTTCTAATATAAAAGGCAGAATCGATTTTATTTTCCTGTACTCAAATCTCTTGGAAAAAGAGGGGCGATCACAAGAAAAACAAGTTGTCTACGGGAGGGAGTGCCAACAGCATACACATTTCTAATATAAAAGGCAGAATCGGTTTTATTTCCCTGTCCTCAAAGCTCTTGGGAAGGAGAGGGGCGATCGCAAGAAAAACAAGTTGTCAACGGAAGGGAGTGCCAACAGCATACACATTTGTAATATAAAAGGCAGAATCGGTTTTATTTTCCTGTACTCAAAGCTCTTGGGAAGGAGAGGGGCGATCGCAAGAAAAACAAGTTGTCAACGGGAGGGGGTGCCAACAGCATACACATTTCTAATATAAAAGGCAGAATCGATTTTATTTTCCTGTACTCAAATCTCTTGGAAAAAGAGGGGCGATCACAAGAAAAACAAGTTGTCTACGGGAGGGAGTGCCAACAGCATACACATTTCTAATATAAAAGGCAGAATCGGTTTTATTTCCCTGTCCTCAAAGCTCTTGGGAAGGAGAGGGGCGATCGCAAGAAAAACAAGTTGTCAACGGGAGGGAGTGCCAACAGCATACACATTTCTAATATAAAAGGCAGAATCGGTTTTATTTTCCTGTATTCAAAGCTCTTGGGAAGGAGAGGGGCGATCGCAAGAAAAACAAGTTGTCAACGGGAGGGTGTGACAACAGCATACATATTTCTAATATAAAAGGCAGAATCGGTTTTATTTTCCTGTACTCAAAGCTCTTGGGGAGGAGAGGGGCGATCGCAAGAAAAACAAGTTGTCAACGGGAGAGTGTGCCAACAGCATACACATTTCTAATATAAAAGGCAGAATCGGTTTTATTTTCCTGAACTCGAAGCTCTTAGGAAGGAGAGGGGCGATCGCAAGAAAAACAAGTTGTCAACGGAAGGGAGTGCCAACAGCATACACATTTGTAATATAAAAGGCAGAATCGGTTTTATTTTCCTGTACTCAAAGCTCTTGGGAAGGAGAGGGGCGATCGCAAGAAAAACAAGTTGTCAACGGAAGGGAGTGCCAACAGCATGCACATTTCTAATATAAAAGGCAGAATTGGTTTTATTTTCCTGTACTCAAAGCTCTTGGGAAGGAGAGGGGCGATCGCAAGAAAAACAAGTTGTCAACGGAAGGGAGTGCCAACAGCATACACATTTGTAATATAAAAGGCAGAATCGGTTTTATTTTCCTGTACTCAAAGCTCTTGGGAAGGAGAGGGGCGATCGCAAGAAAAACAAGTTGTCAACGGGAGGGAATGCCAACAGCTTACACATTTCTAATATAAAAGGCAGAATCGGTTTTATTTTCCTGTACTCAAAACTCTTGGGAAGGAGAGGGGCGATCGCAAGAAAAACAAGTTGTCAATGGAAGGGAGTGCCAACAGCATACACATTTGTAATATAAAAGGCAGAATCGGTTTTATTTTCCTGTCCTCAAAGCTCTTGGGAAGGAGAGGGGCGATCGCAAGAAAAACAAGTTGTCAACGGGAGGGAGTGCCAACAGCTTACACATTTCTAATATAAAAGGCAGAATCGGTTTTATTTTCCTGTACTCAAAGCTCTTGGGAAGGAGAGGGGCGATCGCAAGAAAAACAAGTTGTCAACGGGAGGGAGTGCCAACAGCATACACATTTCTAATATAAAAGGCAGAATCGGTTTTATTTTCCTGTACTCAAAGCTCTTGGGAAGGAGAGGGGCGATCGCAAGAAAAACAAGTTGTCAACGGGAGGGAGTGCCAACAGCATACACATTTCTAATATAAAAGGCAGAATCGGTTTTATTTTTCTGTATTCAAAGCTCTTGGGAAGGAGTTGAGCGATCGCAAGAAAAATAAGTTGTCTACGGGAGGGAGTGCCAACAGCATACACATTTCTAATATAAAAGGCAGAATCGGTTTTATTTTCCTGTCCTCAAAGCTCTTGGGAAGGAGAGGGGCGATCGCAAGAAAAACAAGTTGTTAACGGGAGGGAGTGCCAACAGCTTACACATTTCTAATATAAAAGGCAGAATCGGTTTTATTTTCCTGTACTCAAAGCTCTTGGGAAGGAGAGGGGCGATCGCAAGAAAAACAAGTTGTCAACGGGAGGGAGTGCCAACAGCATACACATTTCTAATATAAAAGGCAGAATCGGTTTTATTTTCCAGTATTCAAAGCTCTTGGGAAGGAGAGGGGCGATCGCAAGAAAAACATGTTGTCAACGGGAGGGTGTGACAACAGCATACACATTTCTAATATAAAAGGCAGAATCGGTTTTATTTTCCTGTACTCAAAGCTCTTGGGAAGGAGAGGGGCGATCGCAAGAAAAACAAGTTGTCAACGGGAGGGTGTGCCAACAGCATACACTTTTCTAATATAAAAGGCAGAATCGGTTTTATTTTCCTGTACTCAAAGCTCTTGGGAAGGAGAGGGGCGATCGCAAGAAAAACAAGTTGTCAACGCAAGGGAGTGCCATCAGCATACACATTTCTAATATAAAAGGGAGAAACGGTTTTATTTTCTTGTACTCAAAGCTATTGGGAAGGAGAGGGACGATCACAAGAAAAACAAGTTGTCAACGGGAGGGAGTGCCAACGGCATACACATTTCTAATATAAAAGTCAGAATCGGTTTTATTTTCCTGTACTCAAAGCTCTTGGGAAAGAGAGAGGCGATCGCAAGAAAAACAAGTTGTCAACGGAAAGGAGTGCCAACAGCATACACATTTCTAATATAAAAGGCTGAATCGGTTTTATTTTCCTGTACTCAAAGCTCTTGGGAAGGAGAGGGGCGATCGCAAGAAAAACAAGTTGTCAACGGAAGGGAGTGCCAACAGCATACACATTTCTAATATAAAAGGCAGAATCGGTTTTATTTTCCTGTAATCAAAGCTCTTGGGAAAGTGAGGGGCGATCGCAAGAAAAACAAGTTGTCAACGGAAGGGAGTGCCAACAGCATACACATTTCTAATATAAAAGGCAGAATCGGTTTTATTTTCCTGTAATTAAAGCTCTTGGGAAGGAGAGGGGCGAACGCAAGAAAAACAAGTTGTCAACGCAAGGGAGTGCCAACAGCATACACATTTCTAATATAAAAGGCAGAATCGGTTTTATTTTCCTGTACTCAAAGCTCTTGGGAAAGAGAGGGGCGATCGTAAGAAAAACAAGTTGCCAACGGAAAGGAGTGCCAACAGCATACACATTTCTAATATAAAAGGCAGAATCGGTTTTATTTTCCTGTACTCAAAGCTCTTGGGAAGGAGAGGGGCGATCGCAAGAAAACCAAGTTGTCAACGGAAGGGAGTGCCAACAGCATACACATTTCTAATATAAAAGGCAGAATCGGTTTTATTTTCCTGTACTCAAAGCTCTTGGGAAGGAGAGGGGCGATCGCAAGAAAAACAAGTTGTCAACGGGAGGGAGTGCCAACAGCATACACATTTCTAATATAAAAGGCAGAATCGGTTTTATTTTCCTGTATTCAAAGCTCTTGGGAAGGAGAGAGGCGATCGCAAGAAAAACAAGTTGTCAATGGAAGGGAGTGCCAACAGCATACACATTTGTAATATAAAAAGCAGAATCGGTTTTATTTTCCTGTACTCAAAGCTCTTGGGAATGAGAGAGGCGATCGCAAGAAAAACAAGTTGTCAATGGAAGGGAGTGCCAACAGCATACACATTTGTAATATAAAAGGCAGAATCGGTTTTATTTTCCTGTACTCAAAGCTCTTGGGAAAGAGAGAGGCGATCGCAAGAAAAACAAGTTGTCAATGGAAGGGAGTGCCAACAGCATACACATTTCTAATATAAAAGGCAGAATCGGTTTTATTTTCCTGTACTCAAAACTCTTGGGAAGGAGAGGGGCGATCGCAAGAAAAACAAGTTGTCAATGGAAGGGAGTGCCAACAGCATACACATTTGTAATATAAAAGGCAGAATCGGTTTTATTTTCCTGTACTCAAAGCTCTTGGGAAGAAGAGGGGCGATCGCAAGAAAAACAAGTTGTCAATGGAAGGGAGTGCCAACAGCATACACATTTCTAATATAAAAGGCAGAATCGGTTTTATTTTCCTGTACTCAAAGCTCTTGGGAAGAAGAGGGGCGATCGCAAGAAAAACAAGTTGTCAATGGAAGGGAGTGCCAACAGCATACACATTTCTAATATAAAAGGCAGAATTGGTTTTATTTTCCTGTACTCAAAGCTCTTGGGAAGGAGAGGGGCGATCGCAAGAAAAACAAGTTGTCAACGGAAGGGAGTGCCAACAGCATACACATTTGTAATATAAAAGGCAGAATCGGTTTTATTTTCCTGTACTCAAAGCTCTTGGGAAGGAGAGGGGCGATCGCAAGAAAAACAAGTTGTCAACGGAAGGGAGTACCAACAGCATACACATTTCTAATATAAAAGGCAGAATCGTTTTTATTTTCCTATACTCAAAGCTCTTGGGAAGGAGAGGGGCGATCGCAAGAAAAACAAGTTGTCAACGGAAGGGAGTGCCAACAGCATACACATTTGTAATATAAAAGGCAGAATCGGTTTTATTTTCCTGTACTCAAAGCTCTTGGGAAGAAGAGGGGCGATCGCAAGAAAAACAAGTTGTCAATGGAAGGGAGTGCCAAGAGCATACACATTTCTAATATAAAAGGCAGAATTGGTTTTATTTTCCTATACTCAAAGCTCTTGGGAAGGAGAGGGGCGATCGCAAGAAAAACAAGTTGTCAACGGAAGGGAGTGCCAACAGCATACACATTTGTAATATAAAAGGCAGAATCGGTTTTATTTTCCTGTACTCAAAGCTCTTGGGAAGAAGAGGGGCGATCGCAAGAAAAACAAGTTGTCAATGGAAGGGAGTGCCAACAGCATACACATTTCTAATATAAAAGGCAGAATCGGTTTTATTTTCCTGTACTCAAAGCTCTTGGGAAGGAGAGGGGCGATCGCAAGAAAAACAAGTTGTCAATGGAAGGGAGTGCCAACAGCATACACATTTGTAATATAAAAGCAGAATCGGTTTTATTTTCCTGTACTCAAAGCTCTTGGGAAAGAGAGAGGCGATCGCAAGAAAAACAAGTTGTCAATGGAAGGGAGTGCCAACAGCATACACATTTGTAATATAAAAGGCAGAATCGGTTTTATTTTCCTGTACTCAAAGCTCTTGGGAAAGAGAGAGGCGATCGCAAGAAAAACAAGTTGTCAATGGAAGGGAGTGCCAACAGCATACACATTTGTAATATAAAAGGCAGAATCGGTTTTATTTTCCTGTACTCAAAGCTCTTGGGAAGAAGAGGGGCGATCGCAAGAAAAACAAGTTGTCAATGGAAGGGAGTGCCAACAGCATACACATTTCTAATATAAAAGGCAGAATTGGTTTTATTTTCCTGTACTCAAAGCTCTTGGGAAAGAGAGAGGCGATCGCAAGAAAAACAAGTTGTCAATGGAAGGGAGTGCCAACAGCATACACATTTGTAATATAAAAGGCAGAATCGGTTTTATTTTCCTGTACTCAAAGCTCTTGGGAAAGAGAGAGGCGATCGCAAGAAAAACAAGTTGTCAATGGAAGGGAGTGCCAACGGCATACACATTTGTAATATAAAAGGCAGAATCGGTTTTATTTTCCTGTACTCAAAGCTCTTGGGAAAGAGAGAGGCGATCGCAAGAAAAACAAGTTGTCAATGGAAGGGAGTGCCAACAGCATACACATTTCTAATATAAAATGCAGAATCGGTTTTATTTTCCTGTACTCAAAGCTCTTGGGAAGGAGAGGGGCGATCGCAAGAAAAACAAGTTGTCAATGGAAGGGAGTGCCAACAGCATACACATTTGTAATATAAAAGGCAGAATCGGTTTTATTTTCCTGTACTCAAAGCTCTTGGGAAGAAGAGGGGCGATCGCAAGAAAAACAAGTTGTCAATGGAAGGGAGTGCCAACAGCATACACATTTCTAATATAAAAGGCAGAATCGGTTTTATTTTCCTGTACTCAAAGCTCTTGGGAAGAAGAGGGGCGATCGCAAGAAAAACAAGTTGTCAATGGAAGGGAGTGCCAACAGCATACACATTTCTAATATAAAAGGCAGAATCGGTTTTATTTTCCCATACTCAAAGCTCTTGGGAAGGAGAGGGGCGATCGCAAGAAAAACAAGTTGTCAACGGAAGGGAGTGCCAACAGCATACACATTTGTAATATAAAAGGCAGAATCGGTTTTATTTTCCTGTACTCAAAGCTCTTGGGAAGGAGAGGGGCGATCGCAAGGAAAACAAGTTGTCAATGGAAGGGAGTGCCAACAGCATACACATTTCTAATATAAAAGGCAGAATTGGTTTTATTTTCTTGTATTCAAAGCTCTTGGGAAGGAGAGGGGCGATCGCAAGAAAAACAAGTTGTCAACGGAAGGGAGTGCCAACAGCATACACATTTCTAATATAAAAGGCAGAATTGGTTTTATTTTCCTGTAGTCAAAGCTCTTGGGAAAGAGAGGGGCGATCGCAGGAAAAACAAGTTGTCAACGGAAAGGAGTGCCAACAGCATACACATTTCTAATATAAAAGGCAGAATCGGTTTTATTTCCCTGTACTCAAAGCTCTTGGGAAGGAGATGGGCGATCGCATGAAAAACAAGTTGTCAACGGAAGGGAGTGCCAACAGCATACACATTTCTAATATAAAAGGCAGAATCGGTTTTATTTTCCTGTACTCGAAGCTCTTGCGAAGGAGAGGGGCGATCGCAAGAAAAACAAGTTGTCAACGGGAGGGAGTGCCAGCAGCATACACATTTCTAATATAAAAGGCAGAATCGGTTTTATTTTCCTGTACTCAAAGCTCTTGGGAAGGGGAGGGGCGATCGCAGGAAAAACAAGTTGTCAACGGAAGAGAGTGCCAACAGCATACACATTTCTAATATAAAAGGCAGAATCGGTTTTATTTTCCTGTACTCAAAGCTCTTGGGAAGGAGAGGGGCGATCGCAAGAAAAAAAAAGTTGTCAACGGGAGGGGGTGCCAACAGCATACACATTTCTAATATAAAAGGCAGAATCGGTTTTATTTTCCTGTACTCAAAGCTCTTGGGAAGGAGAGGGGCGATCGCAAGAAAAACAAGTTGTCAACGGAAGGGAGTGCCAACAGCATACACATTTGTAATATAAAAGGCAGAATCGGTTTTATTTTCCTGTACTCAAAGCTCTTGGGAAGGAGAGGGGCGATCGCAAGAAAAACAAGTTGTCAACGGAAGGGAGTGCCAACAGCATACACATTTGTAATATAAAAGGCAGAATCGGTTTTATTTTCCTGTACTCAAAGCTCTTGGGAAGGAGAGGGGCGATCGCAAGAAAAACAAGTTGTCAACGGGAGGGAGTGCCAACGGCATATACATTTCTAATATAAAAGTCAGAATCGGTTTTATTTACCTATACTCAAAGCTCTTGGGAAAGAGAGAGGCGATCGCAAGAAAAACAAGTTTTCAACGGAAAAGAGTGCCAACAGCATACACATTTCTAATATAAAAGGCAGAATCGGTTTTATTTTCCTGTACTCAAAGCTCTTGGGAAGGAGAGGGGCGATCGCAAGAAAAACAAGTTGTCAACGGAAGGGAGTGCCAACAGCATACACATTTGTAATATAAAAGGCAGAATCGGTTTTATTTTCCTGTACTCAAAGCTCTTGGGAAGGAGAGGGGCGATCGCAAGAAAAACAAGTTGTCAACGGAAGGGAGTGCCAACAGCATACACATTTCTAATATAAAAGGCTGAATCGGTTTTATTTTCCTGTACTCAAAGCTCTTGGGAAGGAGAGGGGCGATCGCAAGAAAAACAAGTTGTCAACGGGAGGGGGTGCCAACAGCATACACATTTCTAATATAAAAGGCAGAATCGATTTTATTTTCCTGTACTCAAATCTCTTGGAAAAAGAGGGGCGATCACAAGAAAAACAAGTTGTCTACGGGAGGGAGTGCCAACAGCATACACATTTCTAATATAAAAGGCAGAGTCGTTTTTATTTTCCTGTACTCAAAGCTCTTGGGAAGGAGAGGGGCGATCGCAAGAAAAACAAGTTGTCAACGGGAGGGAGTGCCAACAGCATACACATTTCTAATATAAAAGGCAGAATCGGTTTTATTTTCCTGTACTCAAAGCTCTTGGGAAGGAGAAGGGTGATCGCAAGAAAAACAAGTTGTCAACGGGAGGGAATGACAACAGCATACACATTTCTAATATAAAAGGCAGAATCGGTTTTATTTTCCTGTACTCAAAGCTCTTGGGAAGGAGAGGGGCGATCGCAAGAAAAACAAGTTGTCAACGGGAGGGAGTGCCAACAGCATACACATTTCTAATATAAAAGGCAGAATCGGTTCTATTTTCCTGTATTCAAAGCTCTTGGGAAGGAGAGGGGCGATCGCAAGAAAAACAAGTTGTCAACGGGAGGGAGTGCCAACAGCATACACATTTCTAATATAAAAGGCAGAATCGGTTTTATTTCCCTGTCCTCAAAGCTCTTGGGAAGGAGAGGGGCGATCGCAAGAAAAACAAGTTGTCAACGGGAGGGAGTGCCAACAGCATACACATTTCTAATATAAAAGGCAGAATCGGTTTTATTTTCCTGTACTCAAAGCTCTTGGGAAGGAGAGGGGCGATCGCAAGAAAAACAAGTTGTCAACGGGAGGGAGTGCCAACAGCATACACATTTCTAATATAAAAGGAAGAATCGGTTTTATTTTCCTGTATTCAAAGCTCTTGGGAAGGAGAGGGGCGATCGCAAGAAAAACAAGTTGTCAACGGGAAGGTGTGACAACAGCATACATATTTCTAATATAAAAGGCAGAATCGGTTTTATTTTCCTGTACTCAAAGCTCTTGGGAAGGAGAGGGGCGATCGCAAGAAAAACAAGTTGTCAACGGAAAGGAGTGCCAACAGCATACACATTTCTAATATAAAAGACAGAATCGGTTTTATTTTCCTGTACTCAAAACTCTTGGGAAAGAGAGGGGCGATCGCAAGAAAAACAAGTTGTCAACGGAAGGGAGTGCCAACAGCATACACATTTGTAATATAAAAGGCAGAATCGGTTTTATTTTCCTGTACTCAAAGCTCTTGGGAAGGAGAGGGGCGATCGTAAGAAAAACAAGTTGTCAACGGAAGGGAGTGCCAACAGCATACACATTTCTAATATAAAAGGCAGAATTGGTTTCATTTTCCTGTACTCAAAGGTCTTGGGAAGGAGAGGGGCGATCGCAAGAAAAACAAGTTGTCAACGGAAGGGAGTGCCAACAGCATACACATTTCTAATATAAAAGGCAGAATTGGTTTTATTTTCCTATACTCAAAGATCTTGGGAAGGAGAGGGGCGATCGCAGGAAAAACAAGTTGTCAACGGAAAGGAGTGCCAACAGCATACACATTTCTAATATAAAAGGCAGAATCGGTTTTATTTTCCTGTACTCAAAGCTCTTGGGAAGGAGAGGGGCGATCGCATGAAAAACAAGTTGTCAACGGAAGGGAGTGCCAACAGCATACACATTTCTAATAAAAAAGGCAGAATCGGTTTTATTTTCCTGTACTCAAAGCTCTTGGGAAGGAGATGGGCGATCGCAAGAAAAACAAGTTGTCAACGAGAGGGAGTGCCAACAGCATACACATTTTTTATATGTACAGGGTGATTCAAAAATCGATCACGAAACTTAAGGGAGTGATTCTACTTGACAAAATAAGGGTAGAGCTTCATATAATTTTTTTTCAAAATGTCATTCGTTTTCGAGTTACAAGCCGTCCAAATTCAAGTTTTTATTTATTTTTTTTTTGAATTACTCGCTTACAGGAAAACCGATTTGACTAATATTTGAAAGATAGGCTAAGTCTTCTGCGCTTCATCATTTTAGTAACAATTCACATTGATTGTTTGCCGCTAGAGGGCACTTTACCTACATTGAAAATTGTTTTTTTGTCATAATTTTTTAGTGTTGACAGCTACAGTAGTTTTTGGCATAATTTCTGAAAGACTGATGCCAGGCCTTTAAAAAAGGTGCTCTTTATTTACATCGCTAAACCCAACGGTTTAGACGTAAATCACCCTTAAAAATTAAGTGGTAAATTTACTTTTCTCATTTCATTACCACCAGCTACCAGGTAAATAGCTATCAAAGTATACTAGAGCTGTCAGTTTAACATCAAATAAATTCGCTTTTTAAACTATTTAATTTATAATCTTAAAATAACTAATAATGGCTAATCACCAATATTCAAATATCGAATATTGTGATATCCATTTTTGTTATGGAAAAGCAAATGGTAATGCAGAGTTGGCAAAAAGATATTATATGGAGAGTTATCCGGAAAGAAATATCCCTCATGCTCAAACATTTTCCAGTGTGCACAGGAGGCTTGCGGAATGTGGTTCCTTTAAAAGTTATAATGGAAATAGGGGAAGACCTAGAACTGCTAGAAACGTGCAACAAGAAGAAAGAGTGCTTGAAATTATTGAAGATAATCCAGGTATTAGTACTAGAAAAATTGGGAATGAAGTGCGGCTCTGTCAGGCTAGTTCATGGAGGATACTAAGAGAAGAACAACTCTACCCGTTTCATTCAAAAAAGGTGCAGGCTCTTTATGACGATGATCGGCCGAGACGGTTGGAAATGTGCAATCAAATCCTAGCTAAGTATGAACACGATAATCGATTAATTGGCGTCATATTATTCACTGACGAAGCTGGTTTCACTCGTAATGGCATAACAAATCTACACAACATCCACACATATGCTTACGAGAACCCAAACAATGTGGTAGAAACGAAACATCAGCGTAGATTTTCACTAAATGTGTGGGCAGGGATAATAGGAGATTACCTTATTGGTCCTCATTTCTTTGATGGCCCATTAACTGGTGACGTATACTTAGATTTTATCCAAAATCGTCTCCCATTGTTTCTGGAAGATGTGCCATTGGAAGTAAGGGCCAACATGTGGATCCTCCAAGACGGAGCTCCGCCCCACTTTAGTATACGTGTCCTGAGCGATGGATAGGACGAAGTGGACCATTGGCATGGGCAGCGAGGTCACCAGACCTTAATCCTATGGATTTTTTCTTTTGGGGTCATTTGAAACAATTGGTGTACGATATTCCAGTAATCAACGTCGAGGATCTTCGCTTCAGGATAATCGAAAAGTGCCAAATTATTAAAGAAACACCAGGAATTTTTCATCGAGTTAGGCGACATTTTTTGAAGAGTGTTAGGAAATGTATGGAAGAAAATGGGGGACATTTTGAGAATCTTTTTTAGTTTGTTTAGTACTGTTTCATTAATTTTTATCAATTAAATGTATATCGCAATAATCCATAATATGAATATTTACTGATTAGCCATTATTAGTTATTTTAAGATTATAAATTAAATAGTTTAAAAAGCGAATTTATTTGATGTTAAACTGACAGCTCTAGTATACTTTGATAGCTATTTACCTGGTAGCTGGTGGTAATGAAATGAGAAAAGTAAATTTACCACTTAATTTTTAAGGGTGATTTACGTCTAAACCGTTGGGTTTAGCGATGTAAATAAAGAGCACCTTTTTTAAAGGCCTGGCATCAGTCTTTCAGAAATTATGCCAAAAACTACTGTAGCTGTCAACACTAAAAAATTATGACAAAAAAACGATTTTCAATGTAGGTAAAGTGCCCTCTAGCGGCAAACAATCAATGTGAATTGTTACTAAAATGAAGAAGCGCAGAAGACTTAGCCTATCTTTCAAATATTAGTCAAATCGGTTTTCCTGTAAGCGATTAATTCAAAAAACAAAAAATAAAAACTTGAACTTGGACGGCTTGTAACTCGAAAATGAATGACATTTTGAAAAAAAATTATATGAAGCTCTACCCTTATTTTGTCAAGTAGAATCACCCCCTTAAGTTTCGTGATCGATTTTTGAATCACCCTATATATGTATATATATATATATATATATATATATATATATATATATATATATATATATATATATATATATATATATATTATAAATACTAATTTATATACTAAAAGAAATCCACTCAAAAGTTTTCGTACCATACAGATACATATCTATAAAGATTTCTTACAGCCTCGGAAAAAAATACCGGATATCATATACCATACCTTAATTACCGTATGTATATATATATATATATATATATATATATATATATATATATATATATATATATATATATATATATATTGTGACGATTACGGTGATATGGTCACGCTCGCCACACGAACCCTTTCTAACGCTACACTCACCCGCACAAAATTTACCCGGTTAAAAAAAAATTAATTTAATTTATGTATTAAGGAAACTTATTTATTATTATTATTTATTTTCTAATTTCAAGAATTTTTAAAATTTTCAAAATGTATTGCCAAAATTTAATCAAAAATACCTTAATTTTTGTTTGTTGGGCGCCAGGTAAAAAAAAATTGTAAGAAATTACAATTATTTCTCCCTTCTCAGGTGAGTACAGTTTTTTTTAAAAGATCACACTCAGATATCGAATACACAAACAGATTAAAACACAATATAAACATTTTATTTAACAATTAATAAATGTGCCACAATTTTCAACAATTGTAGATGAAATTATAAGAACAATACTATAAATTTCTTGCAACTACGCTTCTCATCAATTTTGTCATATATTTATTTCAATTTGCCATGCATTATCTTTTTTAACAACCTGTATCACTCCTTGGCAATGTTTTATTACTTTAATTTTGCAACCTTCTACTAGATGGTGTTACTGCAATTTAATTTGTAAAACTTAGTTAATTACTCAAAATTTGATTTATTTTTTTAAATTTCCGTTTGCCGTGACGTGATATAAGTGGTTAATTATTATTATAGCGACACCTACCATTGATGATTAATGTTATTTATTTATTATCAGGTTAGTATAAGAAGCTATCATTCATTAGTGATTTTTTTTAATCTTGTGAAAACTTAGACTATTATTGATGCTAGTTTTTTTTATTTTTACAAACAACTAAAAGCATTCATCTCCTTAGACTATTATAAATACCATGGTGTTGTTTTCTGTACCTTGGTTTTATTTTCTATAGCTTGGTTTAGTTTTCTGTACCTTGGTCCAATTTCATAAACACAATCACAGTATATTCATTTACTCGTTTTCTTCTTCAAAAATCTTTTAAATATCCCAAAATATTTTGTAATAGTTTCCTGTCAAGTAAAGATATTTACAAATATTTTTCCCAAAAAAAAACTCGAACAAATATTTTCTTCTTTAAAAACATATCACTTAATTTTCTTGAATTTTCCAAAACACTATTTCCCGTACTTGTTATTTGAGAGTTGATTATTTTATTCGTAGAACACACTTTGATACTTTTATTTAATTTTATTAAATACTGAACTTGTTTTATTTATCAAAACAAACACATAACCTCAATTAAAAATAAAACAAAACAAAATATTTAACTTTTGTTTTAATGACGTAGGTAAACAAATGAAAATTTGAGGTTATGGTAAAATTTCGAGAGTTCTCAAGAAGCGATGCTTTTTGCAACAGGATTATTTCAACTCTGATGAAATTTTTACGCTTCGGCTATTTAAAAGAAACCGAAACATCTAAATCGTCTCCAACCTGATTGGTCAGATTTGCGACACCAAATAACTTGATAAATATTACCAATTTGAAAAATTGCGATTTATAACAGCTTTTTAATTTGATCAATTTTTACTGGAATTTTATATGTTTTGATGAAAATATGGACCAGAATTCTATCGTTGAACATTATTGAACTTGCCCAAAATTAACTTTAGAGCTTTCTCGACACTTTGATATACATTAGAATTACTTTGGCATACTATTTATATATTAAAATTGATAAAAATAAACGGCTTGCATATAGAAATTTTTGACTATTTGACTCTATTTTTGTTCGAAAAAACTCTAAAATGTTTATTATTGCCTCGGATATAATTATCTATGTATTAAATAACATTTTCTGGACATTTTAAACCTATATTTGCTTACTAAAAACTTAAATCTATCTTATAATCTATATAAATCTGCCTTATATTTTTCAGAAATGTACCATACATGGTTTTAATTTTCGCATATTTTGTTTAATAAACCTTAAAACTATTACATTCTTGTTCCAAACTGAACATTAATGAATGTTTTCATTTGTCTCAAAATGCGTCAAGAAGCGAAAAATTATAATATGAAATCTTATATGAAATTTAACGTTTTGAATACTTCACAAAATGTGATTCACCTAAAAAATTGAGAATAACTTTATGTGTAATCTCGTATTGGTAGTTATTTGTTTTATTTAGTAATAATTTGACTCCGAGTACGAAAATTTCAATTTAATTTAAAAATTTATATTGAGATATGTAAATTTTCTACCGATATATTCTATTCTGCGTATTAAATTTTGAACAAATTAATTTCAAGTCTTTAACATGCACCCCAAAAACCCCCCAATATCAATTTTGGAACTTCAGATTAGTAAGCTACAACCTCGAAAGACCCTAATACCCATTTAAAAATAAATGTGAATAACATAAAATTTTCGACTCGCCATATTAGATTCGTAATATTGAATCTCAAAAAAATAATTTTAAATTCGTTATTTGCATCCCCAGAAACCCTTTAGTACCAATTTTGAAGCCATTCTAGAGATAATCCGCCATAGATAATATCAGTGAACAAACATCGAAAGGAGAACCTCCTTTTTGAAGTCTGTCAAAACAAAAAATGCAAAACTCCACAGAAAGGGGTAAAAGTCTTTTAATCTCTGCACCTCTTCGCTCAGTACATCGGCTATCTAAAAACCTCCGTAGCCCCTTAAAATACCTTTCCCAACACCGGAAGGTATTTGCGGTTTTCACGAAATTAATGAAGATAAGTAAAAGACGTCGGTTAGCGCCAGTTCTCCTTCTTGCCAAGGCCTGATTTATCTCAAGGCTTGATGCATGGGCCTGTCATTTCCCTGGATGAATGTCTTTGCGGCCTGCGTGCAGGTGCGACTTGATTTACAGCTTGTTCGAGTGTTCTGGGCGCTTGTCGGGGGTTATAACTTATGTGAGTTTGATCTTTTGTATGTTCGTAGAGTTTATGTGTCGGAGTATTGTGGTTTAACATACAAGGCGGATGTGGTTTCAACAATGGCAATAGATCATCGAGAGAAAAAAGTCAGCGTGTTTAAGTTTGTACTTGTACACTTTTTGGCAATGAAGATGCATTAAATATTTATGGTTTAAAAATTGAATTTAAGGTATATTACATACATAGGTATAATACATCTGCATGTGTGTATTCTTTTAAAATTACTTCCTTGGCGATTAGTATAGTTTTGTGTTATATTTCTTTTTGTCTTGTGTACATTCAGCATTAAGCATATATATATTCATATATATATATATATATATATATATATATATATATATATATATATATATATATATATATATATATATATATATATATATATATATATATATATATATATATATATATATATATGTATATATATATATATATATATATATATATATATATATATGTATATATATATATATATGTATATATATATATATATATATATATATATATATATATATATATATATATATTGCGATGATTTGTCATTTACACGACAGCGCAAAGTGTGCGTAAAAAAAAATTAACCAAATTATTTATTTATTATTGCAAAAAAAATTATTGACATATATATATATATATATATATATATATATATATATATATATATATATATATATATATATTAAAAATAAACAAATTCACGGTCTATATATTTGAAAAAGTTATTTTATTCTCCTTACGACCGTTAAGAAAGGGGACAGACAGTATATTCTCTGCGAATTCCACTCTGGTTCTCTCTCCATACTAGTTTCGGCCACCTAATGGTCTCATCAGTGGAGCTGTAACGAACCGAGAGTAAAATGCACAGAGAACAAATGTCTACTTAAAATCTCCATATCGTAAAATATCGGCAGGATATTACCTGCAGAACTTGATGCCGGACTGTTATCTTAAACAGTACAAACGAACATCTGAATATACCCCGGAGCGGTAGGAAATTTATTAAAAATAAACAAATTCACGGTCTATATATTTGAAAAAGTTATTTTATTCTCCTTACGACCGTTAAGAAAGGGGACAGACAGTATATTCTCTGCGAATTCCACTCTGGTTCTCTCTCCATACTAGTTTCGGCCACCTAATGGTCTCATCAGTGGAGCTGTAACGAACCGAGAGTAAAATGCACAGAGAACAAATGTCTACTTAAAATCTCCATATCGTAAAATATCGGCAGGATATTACCTGCACTGTTTCTCTTTTGTTGGATTTTAGATTATTAACTACAAACATTCATTGTAAGGTTAGTATATATATATATATATATATATATATATATATATATATATATATATATATATATATATATATATATTGTATCAAACTATTTTCAGGGAATTCTAAAATTTCTACTTCTTACACGCTACAAAAATACCTTTTAATTTCCAAAATTATTTTATTCACGTTCTAGGTTTCTTCCTTTTTCAAAACGCAAAAATCTTTTCTCCTTTTGCCAATTATTGGAACTTTTCTTCTTATATATCACGCATCAGCGAGTAACGAGACGAACCGCACTTGAAAATGCCAAATGAGATTTTGGCGAAACGTCGTTAAAACGATTTTTTGAACGGACGTAGTGAAATCCGAAATAATCAAACTCTTCATTCTACCATCCGTGAAAACCTACGATATAACATATATATATATATATATATATATATATATATATATATATATAACTTAAATAGCACAGATGATAGCCAACGTGTGCCTAATACTTGGAAAAATCTGCTTACAAAACATCAACCAGTACCACTTAGTAACGAAAGAGATTACAACTCGGCAACGCAACCACAAACACTGGCAACAGGGCCGATGACGCGCAGCAGGTCACGCCACCTGGTTCGGAACCATTCGGAAAACACGTCCGACGCGCACACGGTACCGATAACACCGGAGTCGCAGGCGTCATTTTGCTCGTAGACGCCATACAGTGAGCTTTGAAAATGGTGAATGAGATTTCACCGAAACGTCAGCTGCCTTATAGTCCTGAGAGGGACTCAGCACATACACGGGATGCCCGAAAACCTTCGATTACCCATCACACCCGTGAGAATATTCGACATAACATATATATATATATATATATATATATATATATATATATATATATATATATATATCAAAAATCAAAAACAATTTTACGTTTCGCCATTTATTGAAGGCATCTTCAAATTTTTTTTTTATTTATTGATCTTCCTTGACATTTTGCTTATCATAAGCTTATTACTCTCTCTAGTTCTTGCATAGACTATAGACTATAAGTGGTAACACAAAATATTCGATAATTCTGTCCTTGAGAGTATTATTTCGTAATTATAGTTCAGATGTTCTGACAACGAAGGTAGATGACCACATATTTATGATATTATGAAACCATGTGGTCATAAAAACTCAACTTTCCTAAATTAAATATTGAAATCCACTAAAAAACTTAAGCTATTTCCCTTAATTGTTACCTTAATAAAAAAATGTTCGTGTATAGTTATTCACAACCCACTTGAACAATAAATAAGGAAAACCTTTTAAAAAATTCAATTTCGTCATGAATAAATTATACACGCATGCCATATTTTCCCTTTACGAAAATGATTCCATTATTTTTCTCCTATTACCTTATAATCCAAAATCTAAGCATAATTCGTCTCCGTTGTACCGCTCCACTTTTTTCCGTTTATAAATAATGTATGAATTCTGAAGTTTTCTCAAAATTGCTTTCAATCAACGAATGTTTTATTCACGTTTAATAGCCGTTGACCGCTACGTAAATATTCCTTGAGGTGAAAGTGCTTTTCTTCCCTTTAAGTTCCATAATGTTGGCACAATAAATAATCTTAAGCTAATAGAGAGATCACGCTAAAGCGATAACGTAAACGTTAACGTAAAAATTAACGCGTGTAAGTATTTGAAAACACATTATTAAAATAGCATTGTAAAACTACATAAACTTTTCACAATCAAATAAATAATAATCACTCGTTTCTTAAACGGAAACTTTGCTACACTGGTATTTGAAAAGGCGCGAGACCTCGTAAAGAGATTTAAGATATGAGATGATATATCACATATAACAAGTAACAGGACAGTAACAGAAGAAGTACGCACACAAGCCAACTAAGAGACATAATCTAGAACAATAAACATATGACGGTTGAGAGCAAAGCAAGGATTTACAAGGTCTGTGTAAGACCGATACTGACCTACGGCGCAGAAACAAGAAATGAAACAACAAAGACAAAACAAACTATGAGAACCACAGAAATGAAAGCGCTGAGAATGATCACGGGGACAAGTTTAAGAGATAGAATAAGAAACGCAAAAATACGCGAAGGCAGCGGAGTGGGGGATGTTGTAAAGAGGGTTCGAAACCATCGTAGGCAGTGGAGAGATCACGTGGAACGAACAGACGTTGACAGACTAGCAATAACCGTGATGAGAGAGAAACCAAACACCAAACGGCCGCCTGGACGGCCCTCCAAAAGATGGAGAGACAGCTGGATTTTGAACTCAAACGAAGATCGATGAGGCATTGTGTATAACAGAACTTGGTTCTACCTAGAAGAAGAAGAAGAAGATGATTTGACCAGAGCAGAGCTGAAGGGTAGGAGCCGCACCAGCGAGCAAAGTGCTGAGCTAACCTCTATGCCGGAGAGTAGGGGTAGGAAAAATTTATGGGCGCCACTTCATCTAAGCTAGGTCCAATGCAAAGATCTTCCACGATGTTGTATGGACTTAGCTTTCAACTCAACTCTTGAAAATTAAAATGAAAAATCAAACGAAATACCAAAAGCAAGAAGCTTGTAAGTCAAAAATGAAACTCATATAGATTAGTTCTAATAAATCTCTTTAATTAAAATTAAAATTGTAGAAGTAAATAAATAATCTTCAAACCAAAAGGTTCTTCTGCAGCGTAACAAAAACACTGAGGGTGGATTGCGGTAATAATACGACCTGTAAGGTCAAGCGCGGTGTTCTCGCCGGTAGGGAGGATTGCGATGATAATACAACCCGCAGGGTAGAATGTGGGTTTACCCTTCTACCCGGTAGGGTAGATTGCAGCTTTCCACCCGGTAGTAAAATTAGGTAGAGTAGAATGGCTTAGTAGGGAGGACCCCGATGTTTTTGGGGCCTAGACTGATTCCTTCGTTGACACGTGCAAACTGCCCAAAATTCCTGTCTCCAGATATATCCCGGTAAAAAAACCATAACTGTCAACCTGGCAAAAGATACGGTACTCCAAAACACAACAAAAGTACCAAGATAATTTTCGACTTTCCATCTCAGAATGCCAAACATTTGGCAACTAAAAATTAAGATGGAAGTCTGCAGCTACTTCAGCCGAATCAAACCAGGAAAAAGTTAAAAATCAAGGCAAAATTGCCTCCATTTATAACCATGGCCCAGCTTGGGCACTAATCGACTTCCGTTAGGCGCGTTCAGTTGACACGTGTGAAAGAAATAACAGCTCAAAAGGAATTCGTTAATCATTAAACTTTTCCACTCAAAACAAAAATAATTCTAATAAGTATCCCAGTAGTCATTTTTAAATTCAAGATATATATATTAATACATAAATTGGAATTTCCTGATTTTCTGCAACCCAATATACATACAATTCTATTCAAATGTAAATATAAATGGCAGGGAAAGAAATAAGATCTATCTGAATACAAAAAAGGTAGCAGTAAGTTCGACATTGATAAAAAAAATCCATAAGCACAGTGTAGTGGAATATCAAAACAGGACAAAATAATGACAAATAAAATTAATTGAAAATGTACTTAATAAAATGCTTTTCTTCAAGGAATCCCTGGGAAATACTTAAGGAAAATGATACTGTGTTGCCCATAACGACAGTATTTGCAAAATAAGGTTGAATTAAACATAGTGAATTTAAGCTCAAAATTGAACCGTGACAACTTAATTCAATTTAAAATAATTCTAAACTCTTTTTCTTTAGTTCGTAATTTTCTATTATGAAAACATCACGTTTTCCACCCGATGGGCGACGTCATCCATTCGTTGGTTCGGAGGAAGTGTTTTTTTTTTAATAAAGAAATAGAGCTGGAGCCTCCCCCTTAAATGTTAGATATTTATAATTTAAAAATTCGAATAGCTAAGTTCAAGATGAAGGTTTTGAAAATAAGAAAAACTTTTTTGGACCAATAGGAGCCGAGTTAGGATTTTTTTCCCCAAAAATCGCAGTGCTTTTTTTATAAAAATAAAGAAACAAATCCAGGTTATTTTTAAAAAATCCATGATCAGAATTTACAAATTGTGGCTTTTCGTTATTAAAAATCATACGTAAATTTGAGGGTCCGAAAAGCGACTAGCCGAGCGCGGTGGTGGGGGAACCGGCCGCCGAGCTCTCGCGCGATTGAGAAAACGGAACTCGCAGCGTCAAATCAGCGGCAGTCGGAAAAATTTGATCTATTTCAGCAACGCATGAACTAATTTCGATATTTTTTTTCCGGAGTAGCTCGAAAAACTCTGAATATTGGTGTAATTAGCTTTTATAAATAAGTTATATTTAATGTGTTATTTTGAGTACTTATAAAATGTGAAATCTGTGGACAAGTTTAATTTCAATTTTATTCTACGTTACCAAGTAAATAATTATTCAAACTTGTTCGTATTCAAAGATGAAAAATGCAAATTTTTATTTAAAAAAAAATTATTTCATCTATTTGTTCATTTATTTATTATATAAGTATAAAATAATTTTGTAGCAAATCTCCAAATGTAACCTATTTATGTAATTTTCCGTGTTTTTAGTTTTTTCTTCATCATTGTCATCAAAAATGCTATTTAAAATATTATCTTTTTCGGGGCTCATTTAAGACAATTTGGTAGAAACCTGGGTTTTAAATATTAACAGAAAGTTGATATCACTTTCAAAAACATCAGAAAATCGTGCTTCTCTCACTAATTGTATTAACCGATTGAGTATTGTAAAAAAATCCTTGTAAATAAAATTTCAAAAAGGCTGGTAAGAGAGAAAATTGAAAATGAACACTTGCCATCGAATCAGAGATAAAATACCCATCGTTGTACACAATTTTGAAAAGTTTGGAGATATCTTATTAATAAAATAACAACGGAAATCGATTGAGCGACTCAAAAAATTTCTATACACCAAGTATTGTACGATTCCGTACATTATTCGAGGCTACCAGTTTTGACACGAACAGTGAATAAAACAGTACCACTTAACCGGTTAAAAATTAAATATTTTACGTACAATATGAGAAAATCCGTTGTATATCGAACTTTTTAACTAAGAGTACACCGATCGTAACATTAGAATACGTCTAATCATGTCAGGGACTATGGCATTTGTGAAAGCCATGCGTAGCTATACGGCTGGGAATGCCAAACAGCCCCCTATTTGTTCTTTCAATCTTTTTTGCACATCTGCCTTCACTTCTCCATGTACATCTGTTCTCTATACATACTTTGTAAAATTTGATCATAGATTTTGAAAATATAACTCTCTAAGTATCAAATGCCGTTGGGTTTGTTTCTTAATAATTATAAACAAAAGGATTGAGATTTTTTGAAAAAAAAATCCTAACTCGACTTGTATTGATACAAAACAATTTTTTTTCAAAATCTTCATATTGAAATCAATTATTTGAATTTTCAAATTAGAAATGTCCAACAGGGAAGAGGGATGATCCAGATCTATTTTTTTAAGAAAAAAAAAACTTTTTTAAAGCGATATTTAAGGGGTTAAAAATTAATTTGTTCATTTGCCCCTAATAAGATATAAAAACTTAGGCCTTCACCAAGAAATTGAGCCTTTGTCAAGGTCACAATGTTCACCCAAAAAAAGTTATAGCAATCAATATTTTGCGTCTTGGGACAAACAAATAGTAATATCTCATCAACAAATTATCCGATTTATTATTATAAAATATCATTTTGTTCAGAAAAAGTGCAAAAAGAAGTTAATTATGCAATAAATAAATGATATGCAAAAAATGGCCCATTTTAAAGGTTTCTTGATCTGTCTACAATAACAAATTAACGAAAATAATCGCACAAATAGCCAAATTTTAGAGTTTTAAAATCTGTAAAACTTTTACTCGAAACTTTTTTACAAAATGCATTCCTTGACTTGTATATTCAAAAGACCTGTTTTACCCAACTTTGACCCCCCACCCCTCTTGACCCAACCCATTTTTTGTTGTTACATTTTATGTAGGGTTTGTTCTTACATTGCCCCCAATACCCCCAAGTAGGTCTATTCCATCTCGGGATTTACGTTAAAAACAGCAATAATTTTTACCTATAACATATTTTGGTTAAATTTTACGACTCACACGGAGGAGCTAAAAAGCCCCATGATCTGAGAAAACTCCCTTTTTCTAAAAGCGCTTATGACCAATATTCTTCTGAACAATCAATAGTCTGAGCTCACTACTGAATGAGGCAACAAAATTTGTGCTTCTATAAGGCTTCAAACCAAATGATTCCTTTACCATTAGCTTTGTTCGCGGGTCACTTTCCGAACCGATTCAGAACTAGTACGGAATTAGTTCAGGATTGCCGTACAGCGCATGCTCAGTTATTAACCGGTTCAGGATTTGTTTTTACCGCGAACGATTTTGGAACTTTGAATCGTCCACTCTGGTATGCATACGATGTTAAATGCTGATTAAACTAGTTGTTTTTTTTGTATTAAATAACTTAAAACTGTCTTTTATTAGGTTTTATTATTTGTATTATTTTAAAGAAATATTGAATTATAATTGTAATTCTTATATAATATAATATCTAACTGTCAGTTCCTTTTGGAATAAAACGTCTTGTTTTTTGCTGAGTAGAATTTTTGATAAACAAATATATATTTTAACAGATATCTATTGTCTATTCTTTATTTTGTGTTAAGTTCATATTTTGGGAGCCTCAAAGTAAATCTAATTCTAAACATACGCTTAATAAAAAGATGGGGGTTATTCTAAACAAAAAAGAAAACGTAATAGTTTTAGGTCCATTTCTTTTTGATTTAAAAAACATTTTTAATAAAACTAAAAACCGGTCTGATATGTCCCTATACGATGCAACTTCATTTATCGCAAACCATTTCTTGTCCATTTCTCAACTTAACTGAAAATGGGGGGCAAAATTTCCTCAAAATAATTAGCACTTTTAGGAATTTTGAGTAACTCTAAAATTTCTTTTAAGTCCTCATCGCTGGATGATAAATGATTTGACACAATGGGAGTATTCACTAAAAATATATATTTTTTTAGGTTCAAACTAACACCTTTTTTAACTTATTATTGAAGATTCTAGGTCGATTAACACTAATTAAAGTAAAACCAATATAATATAATAAAATATATACTGGAACATCAAATGCAATGAATGACATAAACAAGAGAAAAACCTAAAATAAAATAAAAACAATTGTCAAATAGTTGCACATTGCGGCCGCAGCATGAACGCTGGCGCTGCATAAAATTCCGAACTTACAGTTCTTCAATCCTTAGAACCCGTAGGACTGGTTCAGAATCGATTTCGAACCGAATTATTTTCTCCGCGAACATGGGACTGTAACTAAAAATTCTGAACTTTGTATCCCCGAACGCTGCTATTTCAACTGCGCATGCGTATTAGTTCAGAATCGGTTCTAAATCCTTACCGCGAACAAAAGCTATTATTTCTATTAAAAAAGTCATCCATTTAAACTCCAAAAATCGAACGCGACAATTCAAATGTCCCAGTTTAATTTTTTATCATTAAAAACAGCGTTTAATTTTAAGATCACAATCAGAATCTGAACATTTTGAGGTCAAAACTCCAAGGAATCCGTCTTCGTCGGTACATTTTTCATTGGCTCATTCATTTCAGGCGTCAAATAAAGTTGTGCAAACAGACAGCCCAGATATGGATGCGGTCTAATAAATAAATTTACGGTCGACCGCCTTATCTGATCATTCTTAAATTATTCGTCATTACGGCAGGAATAGAGGAGATGGAAAAGGTTACTGCGGGGTAATTTGGGTTTTAAAGCATCATTGCCTTTCTTATGTTATACAATAGGTGAGTTGCTTTTACGAATTCAAAAATTAAGAGTTGAAGAATTACGGACAAAATAATACATTTGTCAATGATGTAATACATTTTCTACAACAAGTTAAACATTTTTTATAATATTGTCTAGTATATTTAAATTTAGGGAAATTTTTTTTAAACATTATAGATAAGCGTTAGTGGTCATTACAAGATAGGATGGACATTTCTTAAACTTTTTTCGTCCTTTGTAGATGTTTACTGCTTTTTTTTCAGGGCAATATCTAGGCTAAGCTGTCGAAGATTATGGTTATATTCAAGAGCGTCATCTATTTAGTGAAAACAGAAACAACGAGACATTAAAATAACACGACAACATTCCATAAACAGGAGAATCTATGAAAATCTTAGAAAGGCGCAGTGTCACAAAAGGGAAGAGGCATAGGCGTAACCGAGTTTAGATTTATACTTGAAAGTGGTAAATTCTAATAAATTTGAGAATAAATGAAATCTAAAAAATCGTTGAAACTGGTATCGGAGCTCGAATCATAAACAATGAAAGGTTAAGAAACACTGATGTAACCTATACAGTATTTCTACAAGGCGTCGAAATTCTTATATTTGCGTATGACACTATACTCTATTCAAGAACTAGAGAGAGTAATAAAACTGTCATCGAAACCTCCGATGTACCTGCTCCAGTGTCGCAGGTAACTGAAGACTGCCATAAATCTAATTATATTTATATATTAAAAGCTATTACAAATTTACTGCAACAATAAAGTTTCTCGTGGTTCAGTTTAACTTATGTCAGTGAACAGAGTACACCTTACAGTGTATCCTTAGTGATTTATTTTGTTTGCAGTTGTTTTTATGTATTATTTGAGATTAGTAAGATACCAAAAAAATATGGCTTCCACCTCTATATTTATTCCAAAATGCTTAAACCAGAACATTTTTTCCTCAAGGAAAAACTTATTACGATGAATGTTTATGATACCTTAAGATATCAATATCTAGATAATAATGCTAAAGGTTCTGTTGAGATGTATTCCAACATAACAGGAGTTGGAAAATCTACAATGTACCGAATACTGAAGGAGAAAAAACAACTGGAATTGTTAGTACTCCCAAGCCATATTCGATCTCAGGCAGATGAAAAACCTCGTTAGAAGAAGAGATGTAAACTGCAATAAAAGGAGTTGTACATACATTTTATTATGAGAAGTAGATCCCAATCGTCGACAAAATTCTAACTGAAATCAAGGAAGGTCGGAATTTACTTGAAATTAAAAGAACTGAGCTCTGGAAATTGCTCAGAGAACTTAATTTTGAAAAAACCAGATAAGAAATCTGTTCTTATAAATCGACCGGAAACTGTCCGTTGGAGAAGGAAATATCTCCGAACAATTAAACAACATCGCGATGTGGACTCAAGTAAAAGTTGCTAGAAATAACATAAGTTACGAAATTAGTGATTTAACTGAACTTTTGATAGTTTTTTTTTGAATAAAATTACTGCGGAAAATTGGAAAAAATATGTGGATCATATAATAAAAGAATAAAACAAATGTGGAAATTCGATCACATGATCGGTGAGATACTAGAACCAATTATAATTAATTTGAGCGAAGATAGCTCCACTGACTTTGATTACGAATTAGATACGTAATGTTTACCAGTATAAACATAATTTAATAATTTCATTTTTGTTTTTGTTGTATTTTATTGTTTAATTTTGTTTATATATTTTTTATATATTTTTGTTTTAGACTCTTTAATTTTATATATATTTAAGGCCTATTGATCGTAATTCTTTTATTATTGTATTTGTGTCTATTTCTTAAGCATGTATATCTATAGTTATCCAACCCAAATAGTCCATTATTATAGATCGCTATTTTTGATTCTAAAATTTCTAACCTATTCCGATAAAAAATATATGTGTCTAACAGATTTTGCCAAAGACACTGGACTAAGCAACACGGGTAGTTTGAGAAGAAAAAAAAGGGTCAGAAATGATTTATTGCTCTGTTTAATTCTTGAATAGACTATACATTCGTGGTTACAAGAAAGAAAATCAATAAATTTCGTAAAATAATGAACTCTATCCATTCTCTGACTGAAACTTTAGCGAAAATGATTGGATTTAGTCATGAGTTTCAAAAGAAAGCTCATAAAATATACCGTTCTCACAGAAACATTGAAACGATAATATCCAAAAATAAGAAAAATTACTAGGTTATGTCTCTTGCTTTTAGTTTCGATCCCATCCTTATTTAGGAAAGCCAAAATGGCATGTAAAAAGTATCCAACATTATAAAGTTTGATCTTTAGTTCAGACATTACCTACCACGGGACTTTAATAACCACTTAGCATTTCCTATTTTGTTTAACTGCTGCTATGGTCTGGTGACTTGGAGGTACTTTCTCAAGGTTTAAAATATACAAATATACAATTTTTGACATTTACTGTAGGGCTATTTGTTATAGATCAGACATAAAAATACATTAGCTGTGAAATACTTCTTAATTTGTTTCACGAAACAATCCTTTAAAATAATTTACCGTTGCTGTGGTTTGCTTCTAGCACAGTTTCTTTTGTAATTGTGATCTTTTAATAATCGAAATGTATAATTTTCAGCACGTGCCCATGATTTCATCTGATGTTGTTAAGAATTTTCTTTTAACGACATTTTCTCGGAAATAATACATTTGTTAATATCTATCCCATAACGTCACTTGGTTAATGACTACATTAATATTGATTCTTAACTTAACATTTTTATATTCCTCAATATTATCTTTACTTAGATCACCATTTTCTCTATGTAGATTTTAATTTTTTTATTTTTAAACCATCTAAGGTTTTTTATAACACTTATTAGTGATATGATACTCTTCAATCACTATGCAAATCCTTTGGGCTCCCGAACTCTATCAAATTCTGAGAGTCTGAAAAAATCAAAATCTAAACGATTAGATGAAATTTTAACCCAATTAATTGTCTAGTATTGTCGGCATTAAGTTAAATTTATTTTTAGTACAGTTTAAACAAATCACTGTTGAAACTATGAAGTTCCTAATACTATAATTTTAAAGTTCTCTTCCAGTCTGCTCTTATGTTAACTCTCTCCGTGGACACATTCCATTATAAACTTTTGCAATATAATATAAATACTTAATTGCACACCTGTTCAAATCTACACGAGCACCATAAACAATGAGAGCACGAATAATGTAAAGTGTGTGTGACTGAAATTAACATCAACTTTAATACAGTAATATATCAAGGTAACAAACATTTCCCAAAGTTGTTAATAATTCAAAAGTTTAAATAATCCTGTTGTGAACTAAGCGCATTATCAGAGAACATGGATGGTTGTCAATTCTTTCCGACGGAATATATTTAAACTCAATTTCAAAAAAGATTTTATTTATCCTATCAAAAATATTACTTATCACTAGATAGTATAAAACAAAGTCGCTTTCTCTGTCCCTATGTCCCTTTGTATGCTTAAATCTTTAAAACTACGCACCGGATTTTGATGCGGTTTTTTTCAATAGATAGAGTGATTCAAGAGGAAGGTTTATAGGTATAATAACATCCATTAAATAGTGGAGAAATACTGTTATTTTTGAGGTTTCTAATGTGATGTCGTTAATTATCATATTTTTTTCCGCTTACATTGCAAACGCAGGCTGAACCCTACGAGATTTATCAAAATAATGTACTAATTATTTGTACACATTGAAAAGGTCTAGAGAAAACTCCGCGATGGTATATGTCTATCTCTCATGGATATCCCACAATAACATTTTTTTGTCATTTACTTTTTACGACAAATAATGGCAAATTTTGAAGCGATTTTAACCAATACAGCATTAATCCTTATCCAATTAAATAGCTTAAATACATTGTTGATTTAATATAGATCTATATGGTCCTTTACAGCACAAGATTTAAATGAATATTTTCGAAGATATTACAGATTTAAAATTGCGGGAAGTAGCGCTTGCGGCGGTACTGGCCGACCGGGGCGGCGGCAGCGTGCCTATAAATAGCGCGTCGGAGGCCGATGTAATAATTGTTGTAAAAATAAAATAAATAGTCACAGTTTTTCTGTAGTGTATTTAGTATCAGCATTGCACCCGTGCGAAGCCTGGGCGGGTCGCTAGTTGAGCAATAAAAGTATGAGCTACCATCTACAGGGTGGCGTAATAGTGTGAAAAAGTACCATATCTCCCTTATTTTTCAAAAATTTGAAATAATAAAAGTCGTAAAATGTGAAAATTTCTACAACCAAAAGTATTTTCATTTATACACGGTGTTTCATGACAGCGTGGCACTAGAAAAATATTTTTTTGATTAGATACCCTATATATTTTTGCATATTTGGATCACCCTTAAAACTAGCCATATTAAAGCATATCTGCTTTTGAATTTTATTGCGAAGTTGCCAACTTTTCTTAAAATTCCCCAAATTTTGCAAAAAAAATGTTCCTCTATAATCTGCTATATCTCTCAATCTACATCAATTATAGTAATTAAAATTGACACTAAAAAAGATGTACTAGTAATGGTCCAATATAGCGCTTAAGTCGTTATCTCATAGAGGGTGTTCGCCAAAATTCTGCCCATTTGATGAAATATAAATTAATTTTTATTTGATTTTTTAAATGGAACACCCTGTATATAACTACTTTCTATATTTCCCTATTGCTTTTCTTAAGGTTTTCCTATACCTCTCAGCGCTAGTTTTTCCGGTATATTCATTTTTATTAATGTTATAAAGGGTGTTTTTTATAGAGGTATAGAACTTTAAGTTGGCAACACTTTTTTAACTGGCGGCCATTTTGTCAGCTGTTAAGTGAAAATCATGGTTCTGTTCGAAATACGTATCGCGCACTACGTCTATTTTACGGTCAACATAATCGTCCATCAGAGCAATTAATTCGATTAACTATGGAACCTTTTCGCACCACGTTTACTCTAAATGATAATATGCATCCACAGAGACGTCGTACAGTGCGTACAGAAGAAGTCATTGCTGCTGTAGAGCGTAGCGTAGAGGAAGACCCGAATCAGTCTATCCGCCATCGTGCACAGGAATTTGATATGTGTCCATTCACTTTATGAAAGATTTTGCGGAAAGATCTTGGTTTGCGTGCTTACAAAATCCAACTCGTGCAAGAATTGAAGCCACACGATCACCTAGCAAGGCGTAGATTCGGTGAATGGGCCCAAAACAAGATTGCCGTTGATCCCGATTTTCATAAGCGAATTTTGTTTAGCGATGAAGCTCACTTTTTGTTTGAATGGATACGTCAATAAACAAAACTGCCGTATTTGGAGTGATGATAATCCTCAAGTGTATGTTGAGACATCGTTAAATACAAAAAACTGACTGTTTGGTGTGCTTTATGGGCTGGTGGAATCATTGGTCCGTACTTCTTTAAAAACGATGCTGATCAGAACGTTACAGTCAATGGTGACCGCTATAGAACCATGATTAGTGACTTTTTCGTTCATCAATTGAACAACCGTGATGTGCAGGAACTGTGGTTTCAACAAGACGGCGCAACATGTCACACAGCTCGTGCCACAATTGATTTATTGAAGGAAACGTTTGGTAACCGGACCCGTGAATTGGCCTCCAAGATCGTGCGACTTAACGCCGCTAAACTATTTTCTGTGGGGATATGTGAAGTCGCTAGTCTACGCCGATAAGCCCGAAACGATTGATCACTTGGAGGACAACATCGCCGCGTTACTGCCGATATACGGCCACAAATGTTGGAAAAAGTCATCGAAAATTGGACCTCCAGATTAGACTACGTCCGAGCCAGCCGTGGCGGTCATATGCCAGAAGTCATATTTAAATTATAATGCCAGAAGGTTATCTTTCGAATGAAGTAAATTTCATGTCAATTTAAAAAATTCATCTTTGTTTTATTCCATTTAAAAGTTCCCCTTTACAAAAATACGTTAACCTATTGATATTTAGTCAGCTATGAGTATTAAAGAAGTAAAAAAGAAGTAAAGTAAAGAAAATTAAATAAACGATTTGATTCTAATACTAAAATAAATACAAAATTGTATTAATTTTCCGCTCAAACACACTTTAGAACTTATATTGTTACTATTGTTCTAATAAATGAAAATGCAAAACATTTAAAAATACAAGTTTGGTTATTTACTTATACCGAAAATAAATGGTTCCTCTCAAGTAAAAATAAACCTTGAAGTACTAAAAAGTTGATGCTGGTAGCCGTTACTATGTGGTAGTTAATCATCTTCGGGAAATGTTTAATAAGGAACTACTATGTTTTATACCACTAAATTTATTTAGAAAACAGTGACTGCAGTTGATAAAGATAGTTCATCTTATATATCTTTGTCATACTGTTGTTCTCTATCAGAAAATATAGCTAACTAGCGACCCGCCCCGGCTTCGCACGGGTGCAATGCTGATACTAAATACACTACAGAAAAACTGTGACTATTTATTTTATTTTTACAACAATTATTACATCGGCCTGCGACGCGCTATTTATAGGCACGCTGCCGCCGCCCCGGTCGGCCAGTACCGCCGCAAGCGCTACTTCCCGCAATTTTAAATCTGTAATATCTTCGAAAATATTCATTTAAATCTTGTGCTGTAAAGGACCATATAGATCTATATTAAATCAACAATGTATTTAAGCTATTTAATTGGATAAGGATTAATGCTGTATTGGTTAAAATCGCTTCAAAATTTGCCATTATTTGTCGTAAAAAGTAAATGACAAAAAAATGTTATTATGGGATATCCATGAGAGATAGACATATACCATCGCGGAGTTTTCTGTAGACCTTTTCAATGTGTACAAATAATTAGTACATTATTTTGATAAATCTCGTAGGGTTCAGCCTGCGTTTGCAATGTAAGCGGAAAAAAATATGATAATTAACGACATCACATTAGAAACCTCAAAAATAACAGTATTTCTCCACTATTTAATGGATGTTATTATACATACAAACCTTCCTCTTGAATCACTCTATCTATTGAAAAAAACCGCATCAAAATCCGGTGCGTAGTTTTAAAGATTTAAGCATACAAAGGGACATAGGGACAGAGAAAGCGACTTTGTTTTATACTATGTAGTGATACTCTTTCCAAACATAACATAAAAGTAGCCTTTAAATCTAAACACAATCTGTCCACTATCCTTTGCCATGCTAAAGATAAAATTAATAAATTTGATAAATCAGGAGTTTATAAGTTCAAATGTTCAGATTGTGATAACTTGTTTATTGGACAAAGTGGTAGAAGCTTTAAAACTCACTTTTCAGAGCACTACCGATCATATAGACTACAAAAAACAGACTCGAGCTTTGCCAACCATTGCATAGAACACAACCACAGTTTTCCTAATTTAAGCAATACTGACACATTACATTATTCAACAAAGGACCAAAAAAGTTAAATATTCTTCAATCTTTCGAAATATATAAACATAGTAAAAATAAAAATGTAAATTTGCTTAATGGCCAGACAGAACTTGGTATTTGTTGTTGCCAAATAATAATTAGTTCCCAAAATTTAGTACCTCCCCTTTGTAATAATGTAATGTCTCAGGTAGTTTTTATTTATTGTTAAATTTTCTCATGTTTCTGTATTGAATACTTAGTCTACCTTTGCAATTCAGTTTGAAAATGACTCTGTGAGTTCAAACTGCAGTCACTGTTTTCTAAATAAATTTAATGGTATAAAACATAATAGTTCCTTTTTAAACATTTCCCGTACTTGATGTACTAATTAAACTTAAAGTATTTAATATAAAACCACTATTTAGTTAATTGTTCAAAATGTCCTCCGCCTTTTTGATTACAAATTTCGATACATTTCTCAAATTCATTACGCAAAGTGCGACACATTTCAATATTAATATCTTGAAAACAAGTTGTTATTTTGACTCTTATTTCTTCCTTATTTGGAAGCGATATTTTATAAACTTTTTTTTTAACAATCCCCCATTTTGGTTCAATTTGAAGATCTAAAGGTCCACAAAACAGGTCCTTCCCTTCCAATCCCATGATCTGGGTATATGACATTTAAAAGTTATGATCGGTTCTGTATAATAGCCTGGGGTACTATCATGAGGAAACCACATTTTTTCTCCAATTTCATTTGGCACTTAAACCAATAGGTCAGATAAATAGTTTTGCAAAAAGTTTTTGAACAGAAGAAATTAGAACACAATGTTCTAATCTCGAATAAAGAGCCCTCGATGATGTCTTGTGCAATCGTAAACCCAAGAACCATAATTTTCATATAGAATACCACTTTTGCAAAAGTTGGCAATTTCGCAATAAAATTCAAAACCAGATATGCATATGGGTAGTTTTTTGGGGATTCCAAATATACAGGGTATCCCATTAAAAAACTGTATTTTTAGCGTCACGCTATCAAGAAACATGATGTATAATTGAAAATATTTTCAAACTGCAGAAATTTTATTATGAAACTTTTATTAAAATATCTTTTCAAGTTTTGAAAAATAAGGGAGATAGAGCACTTTGTCATATTGTTGCGCCATCCTGTATATATTACGTTGTGAGTAATACTTTTCATATTCTCTATCCATTTATTTTGTATACACCATCCCCTTTGGTCACAAAATTCCCGAAATATTAAACTGTCATAATATATAAAAATATGACCTATCGTTGTTTACGATTTTAAAAATCATTGTCAAACTATTCTAAAGAAAAAGCAGAATGAAATTTTTTTTATTAATATTGTGGCTGAACAATGTTTTTCTAGATCGTACTTTTTGCGTCCCATTTGGGTCAAAATGTTTGTTGTATAATAAATTATCACAATTCGTATAAATACATCCAATCGCTCATCCACTTTACAAATCACTCTCAATTATTCTAAAAGAAGCTCATCTAAATCTAACTTGTTTAGAGTTACAGATGGGTAATATTTTTCCTGATTCCCCGTATATTTATATTAGCTTTATAGCTTAGTCATCAAAAGATACAAGTCGTATTCATGCAAATGCCAAATAAATAAATTTAAAACCTGGTATATATACAAGCCGAAATTTAATCTGATGGTTGTCTCTGAATTATTCCAACAGTGGCGTAGTCATAAAATTTACTTTTATCTTGACTAGCAAGTATCCGCAAAGGCTTCGCCTGTTCATTCGATGAGATTATAATTTGAGTATGTACATACAGTTACATATATTACATTTATTGTAAATATGTGTTTTACCACAGGTATTTTTCCGGGGAAGCTGAAAAATGCCCATATTAGAGCAATCTATAAGAAGGGGGAGAAATCTGAAGAAAAGAATTATAGACCAATCTCACTATGCCCTAATATAAGCAAGATTTTTGAAAAAATTTTATTTCAAAGAATTGTAACATTTCTGGATAAGTTCTCTCTAATATCAGATAAACAAAATGGCTTTAGAAAAGGGAAATCCACAGTAAGAGCTTTGTACCAAACACTTATACAAATTATAGATTCTTTAAATAAAAAAAAAGCAAACATTGGCCATGTGCCTGGATCTCTCTAAAGCCTTTGATGCTGTGGATCATTAAACATTATTAATAAAACTAGAAATGTATGGTATAAGGGGTAACTCGCTGCAATTAATAAGATCGTATTTGACGGACAGGACTCAATGTGTTGTGGAGTCTGATCTCCATGGTAGGGCTATAGTGTCTCAGGGGATTGAAATGAAGAGGAGCGTCCCTCAAGGATCAACACTTGGACCTCTTTTGTATATTCTTTACACAAATGATTTACCCGAAATCTCTGGAGAGCAGATTGTACTATATGCTAATGATACATCGCTTATATTCAGTGAAAGCACGGCGGAGTTGCTATCGATGAAGGTTCAATCTGTGATGGACACTCTCGATGGGTACTTTCGGTCCAACAGCCTGTCGCTAAATGTTTCCAAGACACAGTGCATTATGTTTGGTGACAGATTGAATAATCAATTTACAGTAACGTTTGAGGATACAACAATAACATCAGTTGAGAGCGCTGTTGTTTTAGAACTAAACGTCGATAGAAGGTTGGACTGGGGGGCGCACATCGAGAGAGTTGCCATTAAAATATCTCAGTATTGTTTCGCATTAAGAATTATTTCGGAGAGAGTTGGAATCGATGCAGCTCTGTCAGCTTACCATGCATTTGTACAGTCCAGACTCAGATATGGTTTGATATTTTGGGGCACTTCCTGTGATATTAATGGAATTTTGATTCTGCAAAAAAGATGTTTACGATGTATTTTTGCAATGAAACAACAAGACAGTTGTAGGACTATGTTTATTAGTAACAATATTTTGACGGTTATAGGTATGTACATTTTGGATTCGGTGATGTTTATTGTTGATAACAGGGATCTTTTTGAGAGTGCATCTATTAAATATAACTACATTACTAGAAATAAAACAAATCTGCTTTCTGATAAATATAACTTTAGTTTTTTTTAGAAAAATATCGAGTTTTCTATAATAAAAGTGTTTAATTCTTTACCTGAAAATGTCCATTTACTACCGAGAAATAGATTAAAGTGTGTCCTGAAAATTTTTTTATGTAAAAAAGCCTTCTATACATTGGAAGAGTTTTCTGAGTGTGATAAAGGCAGTATTGTCTCGAATTAGAATTTTTGTTATTCGCTGTATTATTAAATTTTAAATGTATGTAAGTGTACTTGTTATTTAATTTTTGTCTCATTTATAATATTGCCCTTTATCTTAAGTTTTAGTTGTTTTGTTTTTACTACATTAACTTGATAGAATTATTCAAGAAAGATATTTAAAACTGTATAATTATTGTTGAGGTTTTTTCTTTTTCATTTTTTTTTCTTTTTTTATCTACAGCTGGGAATGAACTATAATTTTTATTATGATGTTTATTACAGTAATGATATTTTTTGACATTGTTCCATGCCCTTATGGGTTTTTTTGTAAGTAATACTTATTGGAATAAATAATGACTTATCTATCTATCTATCTATCTATTTCACGAACAAGATTTTATTTAAATAAATCTTTAAATGTAAAACATAATATTATTCTTAAACCAATAACTCCACCTACCAACAAATAAATATAAAAATGAAAAATATTGTTTTGACATGTCCAAAAAGCCTGTCCAAGATGAAATCTACAAGCAAATTGGATTGATTTTGTATATATACTATTAACGGCCGTTTCAAAATCAGTTATAATGTATTCCGGAGTTAAAAATGTATGAATTAATGCTAAACATTTTTGATTTAATAATTCAATCAATTTTTTATACGTATTTTTTCCTTATTGGGTAAAAACCAGAAAATAGGAGGAACATAATATCCATTTTCTTCACCATGACTACTAAATAATTGAGCACAAAATTTGGTTCAATAACATAATGTCCCATCTATAAAAACTCTTTTCACAGAACATAACAGTTCCAAATTTGTGGTTACAGGAAAATATTATAATTTTACTGACCTTATTATTACTAATTAAAAATGTTTCATTTTTTATGGTTTTTACATTCATTTCACCCACAGTCGCTTGTACCTCGTCTAGAGATTTTGGAAGCGATTGTAACACTTTTCTTCGAGCGGTACATATACTTCTTCTTGCAGAAGTTATAGCCTAAGTGTTAAGATTTTCAATGGCAATAAATCGCTACTTGCAATGTCTTTTTTTATTAATTTAGTTTGTTTTTCACACAAATCATCTACAGCTTTTCTTTCTTCACAGCTCAACACAGTATATAAGCTTTCTTTTTACTTTCTAAAAGAGAGTGGTTATGAATTTCATGTTCACGAGTTCCTAAATTTCCCGTACCTATAATACAACTATAATAAAGATAATATCCATTCTTATTATGAGATTGAGACCTAAAAATGGCTTATTCCTTATAGATATTTGTGTAAAATAAATCGATAAGTTTGAATTCAAATTTGAGTTGAAGTTTTATCACTGGAATTAAATGAGTTTATCTACATTTAAAGTGAAAGAGGCGAGAGATAACAAAATGAAAAGAGATGCCTTTTCTAATGTGTGAAATTTCTGATTATGTCTAATATTAATAAGGGTAACTGTTTCTTTAAAATTTTCTTTTTATTATTGAGCGAAAAACTCGTCGATCGCATTATGTACACCACTGCAATTCTATGCTTTCAAAAAGGGTTAATTTTCCCCGATAAAACTTGGCCCGCCCGTTGTTTCGTGGTTTTCCATTCCGAATTATAAATGGGATTCGTCAGAAGTTTTTTAATGGGCCATAAAAAAGATTAACGGGATTGTTTGACGGAAACGGCCAATATAGATCAAATGGAGATACTTTAAAGTTGGGAGAACTTATTATTTTGAATAAACTATGCACAACAAAAAAATTCCCAATTATGGAGGGGAGAAATCAGAGTCAAGGTGGCTTTTCATTTATCAAGAGACACATCTTTTGACAATGAAAAGTTGGAAAAGAAGTTCCTGTCCACCTTTTCTTCAGCCGAATTAATTCTAGCGGAAGAATATCTCCAGTAACGTAGTCTACCGACTTTTTTTCGGAAGTTACGTCAGACCACTGACTTGGGAACCTTCTGTATACAGATTACTTGGTTATTTGCAAACGTAATCAACTTATGAGAAGAGCAATGAATCAGGGATAGTGTTTTAGTTGAATCCGTCAAGATAAATATTGAACGGAAATTTATATAGAAAATTAACAGCCGAAATCAAGACCGAACATGACCCCATTTTTTTCCTTAAAATGCAACATTGCCAAATTATTATATTTGTAAATATTTTTGGTTTTCACTTAAATTTTAATATCCACACCACTGTTCTCTACTTTTTGTATACAATTGTGAATAATTCAAGATGGGATTATTTTTCATTTTACACCTTTTTTCCACTGTATTGGATGATCAATAAACGTCAAAACTGATCTGTTCTATAGTATGGACAAGGACAATTATGGTCAGTTATTCATATGATATTTTCTAATGTTGGAATGAGGTAAATATTAGGTATTGATATTAGTTTTTATTCTTATCCGATAGACGTACTACCTCCAGGGAAATATTCATCCATCTCAGGTATACTTAGATATTATCAGGAGCACTTTGGGGCCCTTCCCATTCTATCAAGCGCTAGGTGATGTTATGATCTCTTTGATTTTCAATAAACTTCCAGAAAATTCGAGATGTCCCAAGTATCACTGTTTTCTGCATAGCACAGGTGGTTGCTAAGGCTCAGTCCCTTGAAAATAAGCAATATATTCTTCGATAGCAAACCGGTTGTTGGCAATTGTTCGGACGCTACTGATTCCCTACTGTACGCATATTTTTATGTCTAGTTCTCTATATTTGAAGAACTTCTCATTATGCTTATCCCTTGGATTGTTGTTAGAGATATTCCATGTAGCAATTTAAATTATCTTAGACTTAGACCCGATCTAGTTGCCTTGGAAATTAGATTTTCTAGATGACTAGTTTTGTTTTTCTTATATTGTTTTAATTGTATTTTAAAGGTTCAAAACGTGTTTGACATATTGTTATCCTTGTCATTTTAAATTCGCTACTATCAGTCTAGACCGGTTTTAAAGTTAAACTATGTTAGTGAATTACGGTGTTGAGGTTTACCTTATCATTCAACCATTAGTTACAAATAAGTTATAATATTGCTACGAACTTTATAGTATTGTACATTTCATAGTATTAGTTTGTGTTCGTAGTTTGTAGAGTTTTAGGTATATTTTCTAATGTAACGAACTTTGTAGCATTTTATATAGGCCTTATAAACTTCTTGGAGATGGGCTTCCCCAGAGCGTATTTCCAGAAAAGCAACAATGAACTCGTAATCATTCTGTTTTTCTTAAGGAATGTTACGTAGAACCTCCATAGCTTCACCTCGTAGTGCTAAAACAAGAGCACGTGCCTTCTCAGGTAAACTATAATTATTACCGGTGCCGGCAGCTTCGAATTGACGAACATAGATAAGCCAAGGTACTTTGCCATCGAAACTAGGTGGCTTCATCACACTAGTTACAGGAACGCCATCTACTTTTATTATACCTGTACTGGCTACCTTCTTCATTTGCAAGTATAACTGTTGCATCAGTTTGTAGATTCCTGTCACCTCATGTTGTATTTTGCCATGTACGTCTTCTCTAATTTGGAAATGTAATTGTTGCACCTGTTTCTGGATTCCTGTCACCTTATGTTGTACTTCGCCATGTACGACTTCTCTAATCTTGCTAATCTTCTGTTGCATTTCTTGTTCAATGCGCTCCATATCTTCTTGATTTTTTTAATGTCTTCTTTCAGTTCTTGTTTTATATTTTCCTGTCTCATGTCGTCCAGGCTTGTTTTTAAATCTTGTTTTATACTTTCTTGATTTTTTTTAATGTCTTCTTGGCTTCTTTTTAATGTCATCAATTCTTGTTTCATATCGTCTTGATTTTTCGTCACATCTTCTTTCAATTCTTGTTTCATGTTTTCTTGGCTTGTCTTTAATTCTTGTTTCATATCATCTATATTTTTCATCATACCTTCTTGGCTCCTCTTCATATCTTCTTGACTTGTTTTCCTATCCTGTATCATCAACATCTGATTAAAACTACTTTGAAGTTGTTCTTTCATTTTTGCTTTTTGTTTCCTAGTTTCCACTGGTATACAATTCTAGTTCACTTTTTTTCTAATTTTCTAACCTGAACTAACCTCTACTGGATTTGATCGCACCTCTGACACCAATTTGTTCCGAACGGCCGATCTTCGAACATACACTGTATTATTGAACACACTATTATTTTAAAATATTTTTATTGTCAACCTTACTTTTGACACTTGCCAAACAATTTCAAGTTGCATCAACGAACTCTCAAATTAAACTGACTACGAAAGTCGATCTGGACCTTTAATATACCCTTTTGGTCGATACCGGAAGATTCCCTAATTCTCTAGAAGGATTTCCATACTACATGGGGTAATCAAAATAAGAAAAAGGAATAATCCGCCGATTTCTAGACGTTCCATCATAGGCGTTCCATGTTAAAAATAAGGAAATCGAATTCTCTAAAAAGTTCCAGACCTTCTTTCATAGTCGTCTCCTGAGGAAATTAACAAAGGTAAAATTACTTAAATAAATTATGAACTCGTAGAAAATATACCTAAAACCCTACGAACTACAAACACAAACTAATACTATGAAATATAAAATGCTACAAAGTTCGTTACATTAGAAAATATATCTAAAAACGCTACAAACTACGAATACAAACTAATTCTATGAAATATAAAACACTACAAAGTTCGTTACATTAAAAAGTATACCTAAAACTGTACAAACTACGAACACAATCTAATACTATCAAAATGTACAACGATATAAAGTTCGTAATAATATTTTATAATAGTTATACGGTTTAGAAGGCGTAGAATACCTTAGAAGTAATGTTGTTTACATGGGGATTTCTCTGAGAGAATTCTATAGCACTGAACCTTTTTATGGATACTAGGGAAACAAGATCGTATTATGAAGTTCCTGTAATATACATGTCCTAAACGTTTGACACCCTTAAAGCCATTAAAAAAGATATAATTTAAAAGAAAGTAGGTTAAATTTTTAATCTCAATACTGTATCTTTTTCCATACTCTCCCAGTGATATTATTGGACTGACTAAAATGTGGTCGGACTTGCATTGTCTTTATTTTTATTTATTTTCATTTTTACGACGTTTCGATTAGGTTGTATCTCTAGATACAACCTATTCGAAACGTCGTAAAAATAAAAATAAATAAAAATAAAGACAATGCAAGTCCGACAACCACATTTTAGTCAATCTTCAACATTGTCTACAACCTTCAAACAAACATATTATTGGACTATTGTAGTTCTTGAGCCAATTATTTCTCAGTCTGTTTCTGATATTTTTAATGTCATTAAAAACTAAAAATGAATTTTTAGGGTGTGACTAGGAAATTAAAAGAATCGAAATCTTTAATCTGCTGCTGGTAGCTCTAGGCTACCTCTTTAACTTGATTTAGTAAGAATTTCAAAAAAATTGTTTACTATTAATTTGAACATATTCTGCTACCTACTATTCCTTACTTAAACCATAGTTTAATTACAGACTCACAAGCAAAAGTAAATGCAAGGTCATAGTAAAACTCATTTTCTATTAATAATTGGAATTAAAATTTTAAAGCAGTGATATAAAAGTTAAATTATGTTATGAAATAATCAGTATATAACACATGTAAAAGCAAATTCTCAAAATGAAATACACTTTACTTTCTTTTTTACATTTGCTTCTTTATCATTATAAATGATTGAATTTTATATAAGACAGAACGGGAATACAGAAAAATTGTTTTTCCGCGAACAGCATGTAAAACACACTTAAAGAAATGGAAATTTATATTTAAAAGCATCATTGTTTCGGAAGGATTATAAAAAATTTACGTACTGAATTACATATACATAGGTGCTCATATATATAATTGGAAGCAACATGTTAATAATAATAAATAAGATACAAAAATTAAATTTGGCGTAATGTATACAAAAAAAATTGTGTTATTATTTCGAATGTCTGATATTTTTGTAATTTCAATTCATGAATTATTTTTTTAACAAATGGAATGAAGTAGTTAGTCGGAGAGCCAGAGAGTTTTCGTAGCCGATAGAGAGACATGGATTCACCAAAGTTTTTATATATATATTGGGATCCCCTGATTACTAATATTAATAACTAGAGAAAAAGATTGGTAATAATCAAACAATTTTTTTTGTAAAACAATTTTCAGCAAAAAGTGTCTCTGGTGATTTTTTCATCCAAGGTTTAGTTTTTGAGTTAAAAATCGTTCAGCATTTGAACAATAGCATTTTTTGTTACTTTTCAACATAAATTGAATAAATAAATTTTTTTAAATTCTGCTCTCAGCAATTGATCAAGTCAAGAAAGACAAACTGGGATTCATAGCCATACGAAAATATATAGCCAGATTCACTAAGAAGGTTTAAGACTTAGACCCGCTCTAGTTGCCTTGGAAATTAGAGTTTCTAGATGACCAGTTTCGTTTTTCTTATGATATTGTTTTAATTGTATTTTAAAGGTTCAAAACTTGCTTGACTTGTTGTTAGCTTTGTCAATTTAAATTCTCTACTATTAATCTAGACCGGTTTTAAAGTTAAACCATGTTAGTGAATTAGGGGGATAATGTTTTTATTGCGTTTCATCAATTATAACGGACACGCCTAATTGAAAGTTTATTTACATACGCTTACCTATTGTACATAATTTATTATAGCTTTCACTGATCGTTACATTAATACTTTAAACACATTCAACTTCAGTTACTATAACTATGGAAGCGGGAGGATTGATAACACCGGCATACCAAAAATTAGTGATCTGATCTCGATACCCCACCATAGTATTATTCGCTGAATTCGAATACGGAGTGCGTTTGGTCTCATCACCCACAGTTTTTCCGCAAGTCGCGAAAAATAGCCGGAAAGGGGAAAATCCAGAAGGTAACACTTGATTCATTAAATGCTTTCATATATTTCTAAGCTGTCGTAGGATTTGACTTAAAACTGCAATTTCGCGAAAAATTGTTATGTCATTCTATCCATCAATCGTTCTTTAAGTTAGTCTTAATCTTTTTTTTTTTTGTATTAGTCGAGTTTTCTAATCGAGCAGCTATGGGTTATATTTCAGTAAACTTTTTATTCTTTCTTTCATCTGTAACGTTCTCTTTTATTTTCAAAAGATCTGTGTAATGGACCCTTTTCGAATTACTGTCATCTTCAATATCTCTCTTCAGTAGCCAACAATAGGCTGACAACATAATTACGCCCCATTTTCCTTGCCACCTTTGATCAACTTCTTTCATATCTTGATGGAAGCGCTCGCTTTGCTCTTCGCTGTAGTCGCCTAAGTTTTCAGGAAAATAGCTCATATGAGAATCCAAGAAATGGAGTTTGAGATTCATCAAACATCCTAATTACCTAAAATTGTTTACCATGGTTACTACGATAGCTGCATAGTCATCACTTTTGTTATTTCCCAAAAAGTTTTGAGAAACATCTCGAAAACTAGGCTATGCAGCTTTTTCAACATCGTTCATTGTACTTATGAAATATTCGTTGTTGAACATTTTACGGATCTGAGGTCCATCAAATTTTCTTTCTTTCAGTTTAGCCTCAGTCAACTGAGAAAATTGATTTTTCAGACTGATAACATTATCCTTCCTTATCTAAGGACTTGACAAATTGTTTCATACATCCAAAATTTATATGAAGAGGCGAAAATAATATTTTTGACGGTTCAATTAAAGGCTGTTTCAGTACATTGTTATTTCCTGGTTCAAGTCTTGCTCTTGCTTGCCAATCTTTTTTGTCGTAATGATTTGCGCGATCTCTGCTGTCCCATAAACACAAGAAGCAGGAATACTTTGTACTTTGATGGCCTAGGATGATCGCTATGATTTTCAAATTACCACAAACTTGCCATCCATGCTCATGGTATCGAATTTTCTGTAATACATATTTAACGTTTTCATAACTTTCTCTTAATTGTGTTGAGTGAGCTATTGGAATACTTGCATAATAATTTCCATTGTGCAGCGGTACTGTCTTGAGACTCCATTTTGAAGAGTCTATGAACAATCTCCATTCTTCAGGAACATAACAATCTTGTTTCATTTCATTCATCAAACCGTAAACGTTTGTACAATACACCAAAGAACCCGCTTCATCTTATTGAAGTATTGGCGGTATGGCTCCTCTCGATTCCTGTAGAACGTCGAGTGAGTTCCTTGTTTTAGCATCACACGGCTTTTCAACTCTGCAGAGATATATACAGATACATCTTTAGGTAGATCCATGTTCCTGATGAAATCACTCAAACTTTCTTGATCAGATAATCTTACAGGTTTATTTCTCTTTTCTTTTGGCAGATATCTTTATCTTCCCGGTCCCAACCACTTTCAGGTTCTTCTTCACTGTCTTCCGTCACTTCTCTATTTGTTCCTTCAACACTTGTTGAAGCTTCATTCATTGTAGCGCTGGTATCCATAGCTTCATTATTGGACTCTAAATGAGTTTTTGCTGCTACAACAGAAGACACTAACGAATAAGATATTTTTGATCTGGTCTTCGCATTGAATCCTTCTACCATTGTATTGTAAAAGTAACAGTTCTCTTGTGATTGAGGTTCTGACCATATAGTCGGTGAGATGTATTTTAAAACTTTGTTGTTTTTTTTTCAGTCCATTGTCTGAGATTGTTGTAACAAGAACAGCAAATGCTGTCCGGAGCACATGTATCATCTTGATTAGATATTACACTTTCATAACATTCACGATATATATTTTTACATGCATCACTCATTTTCCTACGTAATTTGCTTACTTCATATTTTCCGCAAACGTAACAGAACATGCTTCTGTCGCGACAGCATTCATGCCTGGCAAGTGCATTAGTTCTTCTTGTAGCTTCATACATCTTATCAGCCAAGTTGTCAACTGATAAGGAACTGCGGTCGCTTGATGACGACGCTTGCGGGCCCGCCTTCTCACCCTGACCAGCCGCCGATACTGGGCATCGGAATCCCTGCATCCTAACCAATTTTTCCTTTGATGTGCCTGCCATGTTTTTAGAATTCTTCTTGTAGCCCCTTACTCCACATAAGCCAAGTTTCCAACTTATGCGGAGTTGGTATATATGTCCATCGCATCCATGTATTTTGTTTATCACGACAGTCGTGGCGGTAAAATATGAAGTAAGCAATTTTCCGGTTTTTTCAGCTATTTTTCGTGATTTACAGGAAAACTGTGGATGATGAGATCAAACAGACTCCATATTCGAATTCAGCGTGTCAAAATACATGAAAACACTATTCTGGGGTACCGAAATCAGACCACTTTTTTTTATGTGCCTGTTTAATATGTGGCGTAATGAATAAAATGCAATATCGGAGACCAACTTTAGAACAAAGACCACTGGACAGCAAGAAACACATTCCTTCTTCACAATTCCGCATATTAAGGGAACTTCGGAGAAAATAGCTAACAGTTACAGCATAAAAGCAGCCTACCAATCTGAAACTATTATGAATTTTCACCAAGTAACTACCAACAAAATCAAAATATTTGCAATGTTTACTGTGTTTTCACAAAAAAATTAATGCAGAAGACCAAAACTAAAGATTTTCTTAAGGTATAAAGCATATTTCAGAAAATAAATTTGTAAAGATAAAGTATCGTGCGACAATGGATATTCTTAAAGTAGCGAAAATAAAAATCGCTTGACACGGAATAAAATAATAGAAAATTACCTTTGAAGATAACGTAGGTATATCATAAATTTACAAGTTGTGCAAGAAATATAATTGATTTTCAATATTCAGAATTTACTGTGCTTTCACAACTTTATAAAAAACATGTTAAAGCGTCTGTTCAAACCGTTTTATGAAAGGTTCACTTTTTATTTCAAGATTTATAGCTAAACACCGATCGACAGTTTTCTGGAAAGAAAGTTACAATCCGGTATAAAACGCTCATCGTAAAAACTTAACATTCTGAGGGAAACGTTTGAAATACTCGAACTTTCAACTTAGATGGTTCAATAAACTTTTTCCGAAAGTGTCCGATTTTCTTTTACTGTAAATAAATAAAGACGACCACAACTTGTTTTTAGAAAAGTTATTTATTTTCAGACGAAAGTAATAAAAATAAGAATCCAAATCTGGTTTCAAAATAAGCTCATTATGTTAGGTTCTCGATATATATATATATATATATATATATATATATATATATATATATATATATATATATATATATATATATATATATATATATATATATATATATATGTTATGGCGGATATTCTCACGGGTGTGATGTGTAATCGAAGGTTTTCGGGCATCCCGTGTATGTGCTGAGTTCCTCTCGGGACTGAAAGGGAGCTGACGTTTCGGTGAAATCTCATTCACCATTTTCAAAGCTCACTGTATGGCGTCTACGAGCGAACTGACGCCTGCGACTCCGGTGTCACAGGCGTCAGTTCGCTCGTAGACGCCATACAGTGAGCTTTAAAAATGGTGAATGAGATTTCACCGAAATGTCAGCTGCCTTACAGTCCAGACTCCGGTGTCGCAGGCGTCAGTTCGCTCGTAGACGCCATACAGTGAGCTTTGAAAATGGTGAATGAGATTTCACCGAAACGTCAGCTGCCTTACAGTCCCGAGAGGAACTCAGCACATACACGGGATGCCCGAAAACCTTCGATTACACATCACACCCGTGAGAATATCCGACATAATATATATATATATATATATATATATATATATATATATATATATATATATATATATAGGGTGATTGTCCATTGTCTTCGGATTTGCACCTCCAAATCTCTGTATGTTGTTGACAGGAATGTCAGATTAGTATAGTTCGCCTAGAAACTGTATCCGTTAGTTTAATGTCTGGTCTATTATGGTCTACTGTCTGACATGTTAGAACCATTCGGTCCCAATATAACTTGAACTAGTTATTCTCAAGAATAGGCTCCGGATTGTTGACACCTGTACGTTTGGATAATCCCTACAAAATTCAGTATGTAGCTGTTGTCTATAGCCGATTGTTTTCCGTCCTAATTGAGTCACCCTATAAAAAATGCGCATTATTATATCGTTCGTTGATGTTGTCCATTTTATGCGCTGTCTTGGAAGTCCCGCCTGAGTGAGCGCTGGCTGAGGTTCAAACGCAGCACCTTCGGAGGGTAAAACTCTCGTTGTTGTTTGGCTCTCATGTTGTTGTTGGGCTGTAGGTACTTGTGCGACAGGGGTTCGCCTCCTCAACACCCTGCCACTTAAAGGTTGCAATGTCGAAATGTTGCTCCCCCCAAAATCCGTGGAGTAGACCGTTTCTGCGGTATGGGATTCTGAACCATTAATCCTACCCATCTGGGGTAATTTGTTAATTAATATAAACACTATTGGTATTTTAGACTTTTATTTTTTATTTTATGGTTCTGTCTTTATCAAGTTCTGCTTTCTTCATCCAGTTCTTTCTTTCTACCGATTATTTCTTCTTTCCTTTTTTCTTTCTTTCTTCCTCTACAAGACCTATATCTGTGGAACCGATGACAGAATAAGGGTACTGCATAATTCAGATTACTTTTTTTATTATGCTTCGGTCAATGACCAGAAATCAACTTCCTACATTTCAACTTCTGATATGAATCTTAAAGCAAACCATGAAGATTGATGGTTGATGACCAAAACTTTGGTTTTTCTCATAGTGTGACCGATAATTAATTTTAATTACCTATAAATGGTTTGACAATTGTAACTTGTGAACGCGATCATATCATAAAACCGCGGAGTAATATTTAGGAATGGTTATATTGAATATACCTTTGTTATTACTGTAATTAATTACTTTTAGCTCGCAGGTGTAACAACTAGTTAAGTAGGTGCAAAGCTCTTAATTAAGAACCTTTAATATCTCTAAAACTCCAGCTTTTTCACCTGTTTGTACACTCTGTAGATCTTTGACAAGAATTAAGTCATTAACAGCCGGATTCACTAATATGGTTTAATTTTAAAACCGCCCAAAATTTATTAAACCCAAAAAATACAAGCATAAAAAAATCATTTTGTTTTATTACTAAACCGGCAAAAATTGATTATTTTATTTATTTTCGGTATACAAATTTTTTCCTTACATATTTCAAGACTTTATCGAAAGGTTATTATCCTTAATATCCCTATATAAACGTTTATTCGTTGAAATATGTAATGAAAATTATGACAATATCATAAGCAAAACCAAACGAGTAACTAGATCGGGTTTAACTTTTAAATCTTCTTAGTGAGTCTGGCTGTTAATGTTGAATGAATTTTTATATTTATGTATTTAGTTGAGTAGACAGTGCAGAAAAAGTATCTTATCGACCTACGGCAGCTTGTAGTTCAGCTGGTTTAGAGCCGCTGGCTCCCTGAATTTATCGGACCTCGTTTGTTATATATGGAATTCTTCTTTCAGGCAGAGAATATGAAAAATATATATACAAACAGTTTATTTCCTACAAATATCGCTCTGGTCCCCTCTCCATACGCGTTTCGATCACCTTATGATCTCGTTAGTGGAGCTGTATCGGACCTAGAGCCACTTTAGTAGGAAATAACTGATATATGAACCATAAATTTCAAAGTATGTCGGCAGGATATGATTACCAACTTCGATGTCAGACTGAAAAATAACGCCAGTCGAACGACATCTATGAATCATCGGAGTAACGTGCAATTTTAAAAATCAACATTTCAGTAAGAAATAAAGAAATCTTTTTGCCGTATTTAAATAGTTTGTTATATATGTAATTCTCCTTTCAGGCAGAGAATATGAAAAATATATATATACAAACAGTTTATTTCCTGCAAATATCGCTCTGGTCCCCTCTCCATACGCGTTTCAATCACCTCATGATCTCGTCAGTGGAGCTGTGTCGGACCGAGAGCAACATTTGCAAGAAATAACTGATATATGAACCATAAATTTCAAGGTATGTCGGCAGGATATTGCACCTGCTATCTACCAACTTCGACTTCGAATGGTGATATTTTTCAGTCTGACATCCAAGTTGGTAGATGGCAGGTGCAATATCCTGCCGACATACCTTGAAATTTATGTTCATATATCAGTTATTTCCTGCGAATGTTGCTCTCTGTCCGATACAGCTCCACTGACGAGATCATGAGGTGATCGAAACGAGTATGGAGAGAGAACCAGAGCGATATTTGCAGGAAATAAACTGTTATATATATATAATTATATATATATATATATATATATATATATATATATATATATATATATATATATATATATATATATATATATATATATATATATATATATATATATATATATATATATGTATATATATATATATGTTTATACGGCTTTCACGGATTCGTCCGTGTGAGATGCATTAGCAGTGGTTATATCCACATGATGCTGTTGTAGTGCTGAAATCACATTCAGCAAACGTACAACTATATGCAACTCCGTATGTAAGTGAAGTAAAATGCGAAACAGTGAATGCAAACTTCGCTCCATCATATCCTTTCTATGTTAGAGATTGCACAGTTAGAATAAACTGTAATAAAACACGATTCATCCTATTCCACCACCATCGAGATGGTGGCCTACCTGTACCACCATACCGAGAAGAAAGTTAAAGCTTACCCTCCCCGCCACAGTGATACGGCAGAGATACATGTTTTGTCTCTCACTAGACTCATCAGGGTACCGACATGCACCTGGCTGTGCAAGGGACAGATTGGAAGGAAGCATGCAACACTGAACGCGGATTCGCCGACCTCTCGTCGTATATAAGCCATCCGACGAGAGGTCGGCGAATCCGCGTTCAGTGTTGCATGCTTCCTTCCAATCTGTCCTTTGCACAGCCAGGTGCATGTCGGTACCCTGATGAGTCTAGTGAGAGACGAAACATTTATCTCTTCCGTATCACTGTGGTGGGGAGGGTAAGCTTTGACTTTCTTCTCGGTATGGTGGTACAGGTAGGCCACCATCTCGATGGTGGTGGAATAGGATGAATTGTGTTTTATTACAATTTATTCTAACTGTGCAACCTCTAACACAGAAAGGATATGATGGAGCGAAGTTTGCATTCACTGTTTCGCATTTTACTTCATATATATATATATATATATATATATATATATATATATATATATATTGCACATTCTCTGCCTGAAAGGAGAATTACATATATAACAAACTATTTAAATACGGCAGAAAGATTTCTTTATTTCTTACTGAAATTTTAATTTTTATAAAATTATCGGACCTCCTCACGCTGAGCTCACTGTCCACATCTGCTTTTTCTGCAGGACTATTTTCGGTTAATTAACTTTAATATAATCACACTCTCTGCTATCAAACAGATGAAGAGTGTAACAACCTGTATTACATAACTTTCGAGTGGTGAGTAAACATAAAGATATGTGATAGTTAATTCAAAAACATACAGTTGTACTTGTACTTGTATGTAATAAATGGAGGATTTCTTCAATTCTAATTCTTCTCCAACAACTTTTATTTACATTAAAAAACCAACATTTCTCAACCCAATAATAATTAGGTTCCAAATAAATGTCTGTAACATTTAAAATGATTTTTTCCGAGATTTTCTTTTCATTAAAACGTAATACTATAGTGCTTATTATCATATTTTAATAAATCTACCAAAATCGCAAATGTGAAATTTATTATTTAAAATTGTTTATGATAGACAAATAAACAAATGTCGCCTCATATTTCAAAATGTATTATTGGTGCAAAAAAAATGTCGTCTTCGCGAACGATAAGAAGTTTCGAAGAGAATAAACAAAAAGCAGCCATAAATAATAACATGGCTCCGAGAAGATCATAAAAACTATATTTTATTACACTAATTTGAAAACTTAAAAAAAAACTATTTGTCCAAGGCCGACACAAAAAAGTCAGTAAAGCACGATTTATAAATAATTTATTTTAATAAAAAAAATCAGCTTCAAAAAAATTACACTAAAACGTAAAAAGTAAATTATAATATATTTATATTAGAGAATTTATTTAAGTCTTCAACCAACGTAAAAAACCTTATACTAGGAGTGACCGTCAGAAAATGCGCAGCATGTGGGAAAAAAGTATATTATTGAATTTAATGAATTTGTTTTTAACCGACTTCTAAAAGAAGGAGGTTCTCAATTCGTCGAATATGTATTTTTTTTTATGTATGTACACCGATTACTCCGGAACGGCTATATCGACTTGAGTGAAATTTTTTACGTTATGTTCAGGCATTTGCTGCGGTGGTCCCATATTTTTTTGGATCAAATTGGTGCAGTAATATCCAAGATAGCGCTGACAATATGGCGGCCAAAAAAATTAATTTGTCTGATTTTCTCCAAAATTAGAATGAGGGAATTTCTGAGGTCGTACACAACGAATTCGAAATTATTTTTAAAAAATTCAATATGGCGGATCCAATATGGCGGACAAAAAAGTTTAATTTTGTCTGATTTTCTCCAAAATTGGTGTGGGGGAGTTTTCGGGGTCGCACATAATTGATCCAAAATATTTTTAAAAAATTCAAATTTTGTCCAATTTTCTCCAAAATTGGTACAATGGAGTTTTCAGGGTCATACATAACTAATCTAAAATTATTTATAAAAAATTCAATATGGCGGATCCAATATGGCGGACGAAAAAATCAATTTTGTCCGATTTTCTTCAAAATTGGTACGGGGGAGTTTTCGGAGTCGCACATAACGAATCTGAAATTATTTTTAAAAAATTATATGGCGAATCCAAAATGGCAGATTAAAGATTCTACATCTCCCGATTTTGTCTAAAATCAGTATTGGGGTATTTTTGTTAGTGTTAATTATGAATTTCAAATATTTTTTGAAAAACTCAATCTCGCAGATCTATATAGTATCCTAAAAATACATTTTCGGATTTTTTCCCAAACTGATATAGGGAGTTCTTAAGGGTGTAAATTATGAATTTAAAAGTATTTTTTCAGGATTCAATATGACAAATCCATGATGGCGGATTAAAAATTTAACTTTTTTCAGTTTTGTTCAAAGGTGGGACTGAATCGTTTTTGAAGATGTAGATAGCGAATTTAAGTCTAGAAATTTTAAATTTCCGGATTTCATCCAAAATTGTTACTAGGGGGCTTTGAAGAGTTTAGATCTGGATTAGATTAAGACTTAAAATAATTTTTTTGAAATTTAATACAGCGAATGCAATATGATGGGTCGAAAATTTTACCTTATTCGATTTTTTTCAGATTGGGTATTAGAGGGTTTTCGGGGTCATGTATTACGAATATGAAGTTAATTTTTTTCAACTATTAGGTTGATAAGATGCAATATGAGGGACAGAAAATTTTACATATTCCTATTTTGTCTAAAATTGATATTGTGGGATTCTTGAGGCGTATACAAATTCAATATACAGCATAAAATATAACGAGCTAATTAATTTACATCTCAGATTCTTTAAACATCGATATTGTAAGGTTTTGGGGCATATACTACCTATCTAAAATTAATTTGAAATTTAAGATAGTGGATTTATTATGACAGACTAAATATTTGTTTGACACAATTTTACTAGTATTTGGGAAACTCTAAGAACCAAAAAATTTTTAGTTGTTCATTTTACATTTACAACTCTGGCTAAAATGGGTACTTTTTTGCCACTTTGGAGACATTGCGAGATACACTAATCTCGATTAGTACTTAGTTCAAATAATTTATGGATATCATAATGAATTCTAAAACTAAAAATAGAAAAATAAAATTTAAAAAAAAAATTGAACCAACTTCTAAAAGTGCGCTAAAAAATTAAAAATAACTATAAATTTTTATATAAAATTGAACTTCTTGAAGTCGGCGCCAAATTATTTGTAAATAAAATAAATAACTACTAATATATACAAATTATAGTAAGAAAGCAATTACAAATAAAGTATTTTTAATCTGTTTATGCAAATCACATTTTGTCAGGTATTAGTTTGGCGCCGACTTCAAAAAGTTCAATTTCATATAGAAATTTATAGCTATTTTTCACTTTCTATTCATTCCAAAATATTATTGCGCGTGCTCAAATAAAAATAGGACTCATCAAACTCAGTGAAGGTCTTATAGTATGTTATAGATAAAAATTGGTCTTAAATAATAAATATTTTTATTTACTTTTTCTAGATAAAATTACAGGTTCAGATTACTAAAGTCATAAATAGGTTTTTGTTTTGTACGATTTTCCTTAAAGGTTGTAAATGACATGCATAACTTAAAATTACAGTAAACTAAGTTTTCTACTATAAAACTAATAATTACTTTTTGTTTTTCACTCATTAATCAGATCATTTCTTTTGTTTACATTTTAAAATTTTGATTGATATCGAAACTTAACCTATTTCTGTAATTTGTAAATTTCGATAGGTTTCTCGAGACAATCTATCACAAATTGGGAAAAATGTTTTCTTGATGTTTGGATAAATATAAACAGTGTTTTTTGTATTTTCTTATTAATTTGTCTTTTTCAGGAAATGCTCATTTATTTTCACATATCAGCTGTTTCAGATAAATAATCAGATCCGCTTGATTGCATTGAAAGTTTTTATGGTTGCCTATACGACACACATGTTGAATATATCGACATGCTAAAATAAAAATCGACTTTTTGATTATGTTGTTTTTAGTTTATTAGTTAATGATTTCCGTTTACTTTACTAATTAGAATTTTTTTTAGTTGTCATATTTGAAATTCGAACTGATTTGATTTTATGTTGAATATTTCGAACCCGTAAATTACTTACTTTGTTCATAGGTATTTCATATTGAAGGATGAGGCAGTTTAGAGTATTAGGAGATTGTTTGTCTCTATCTGATTTGAGTTCTGGCCAGTTAGAATTGAGATAGAAGTATTTTTGTATATATTTTCTTGGAGTAGTTGAAATTATAAGATAAATATAAAGGTTTCTAGAATATAGGATCGAGATGAAGGTAATTTTCTTTGAATGGATTTTTGATATACCATTTTACTAAGTTTTTTTGGTAACTTCCATTAGATGGAATGTGCAAAAATCGTTCTCTTTTGGCTATCTGATGCAAGAGCGTGAAGAAGTGGTTCGTGTTACTACTTTCCCAAGTTACGGTATTTGTCTATACATGACCGATTTATTTAACCTAAACCAAGTCTGGGTGCAAACATTTTTTGGTGATGTTGTCGTTCCATCCTACAGCCAGTTTGGCGATAAATTTTCTTCAGCCAGCCCAGAAACAACAGCTTAAGATTTTATCAGATGCTAAGTTCGAGGTATGTACATATTCTTTTGAAACAATCAGTTTTTGTGTTTAAGCAAAATTTAGCTAGGCTTTGCGTAGGCCTTTTGTATGACTAATTGAGTAGGAATTTTTATTTCTTCATTTGAGGGTCTTAAGATTACTTCAATTTTAGTGTTGGATAACTTCAATACGTCTTTGGATTTCTTCAGTATTTCTGTTTCTTTTTGGATAAAATTTTGTAATGTACAACATTTGGGAAATAATATGCAGTTTGGGTTAACGTGCAGCACTTTTGGGATTGTGAGCTTCTGAATGGAACAATCTCCGTATTAAGCTAAGTCAACGTTCTTTCTGGTGAAGCAGTCTACTTCACAGGCCCTATTTAACCACATGTTTGAAAGTGACTCAGCAAAGTGCCTAGTTTTAGCCAGAAACATGTTCACAAGAGTGTCTAATTTTTCATCCTGATGGGTATTAAACCAGTCTTTTTATTCGCTTAGTTCACTAAACAAAGTTTCCTTTTCGATTACCTAGGAGGCTAACAAGTGAGGGATTCTTTTGTACATGGTTTTGAACTTTTTAATTGAAAGATTTTAAAGATTTGGACTTTAAATGATATTTATCTTTTGCTAAATTTTGTAAAGTGAAACGAAGTCGACTACGTGGCGCTACAACTTCAAATATTAAATGTTTTATTTTGCGATACCTTACTGTAATTAAGGTTTTTTATGGTTCTTTTTAGAGTCCAAGAGTAACCAATTAAACATTTAATAATTATTTAAAGGGTAATTATTTGTAAAAACATTACAAAATAGAATTCCACCATAACTAAATCGACCATAACTGGGCTTCTAGAAGTCAAATAGAGGCCTGTAAAGGCTTAAATTGAAGGAAATTGTTATTACTTTTGAATGAACTTTACCAAATAGTTTTCTGTTTATTAATAACAAAGTTACAATAGTTTAAAGTTGTAATGTTCACCTAAAATTCATAAAAATATATCTTTAATTCTACTAATGGTAACAAAACGTATTTTACATCAAAAATGGCATTAAGAATTACTTTCTTAATTGATAATTGTAGAAATAAAATTACCAATTATTTTATTAATTGATAATTCCCAAAAATATATTTTGCAAACTTTCTTACGTAATAATTTATTTCACTACCCTTCTAATATAAATCTTCCACGTAGCCACGCCTATATTAATTTATTATTCATAATTTGTCTAAACATTATAATTTTCTCTTCGTTACACGATATTAAAACATGACCTAATTTATCGAGATTATAGAAATTACAACTTTACATTGTGAAATAAATGTCACGACGTATAAATAATGTATGAGCTTTATTAGTACCTTAAACGTTTCAAGGAAAAACCCTTTCAATAACTTGGCTTATTTGAGCAAATTTATTTTCATACATATTACGATTTCTTTTGAAGAAAACTTGTTCATGCAATCATAAATTTTTATTTTCACAATTAAATGACATTAATTGACTGACTTGGCAATTGCACAATATGAGATCTTATAGTGTGGGCGTACACGATTGAGGTTCATGGGGTTTTATGGTGCATTCTGATGAGTTGCTGAAGTCTAATCTTCAACATGTCAAACCATTAAATAGTCAGGGAAATTCTTTTTAAGAACTTAATTGTTTATAACACCGAGAACCGAGTAATTGCAACATAAGTGCAAAAAATGGCATGTATTTTTGGCGCTCCAACAAAATCGAGTATAACCAACCACTCCTATAGGATGACAAAAGGCTGCAATAGTTATTGCACCATCTGCTATTCTTTATTTATTCTAGTTTGTTTAGCATTGTAGTTTTTAGTGTCCATGTCTCGCAACCGTATAATAGAATAGACCATACATAGTGGTACCCAGGAAACGAAATATTCGGGGCGGACCAAAACTAGCACATAAAAATGGGAAGCAGCATTTTCATTACTGTGTTAAGGTGGAGAAGAATACTTCGGAACAATTTAACACGGATACTTTTAGGCGACAATCAGTATATTAGATTGCGACGGCTAAAACACTGCGATGGGGAAGGCAACGGGAAACCACCCCATTATATTCCCTAGTATAGTCATTATGGCATTGATAAATGGAATGAAGAATGTTACTGATCATGGGCTGCGGAACCTAAGATCCGGCAGGGGAAGCAAATCGAAATTAGACCACATACACACACACACACACACACACATATATATATATATATATATATATATATATATATATATATATATATATATATATATATATATATATATATATATATATATTGAATAGGAATCGACACAAGATGACCTAATGACCATATTATAAATACTCGACGAGTCTAAACAATTTCAATTAAAATATCTAAGATACAACATAAATTTATTATTTAGATAGTAATAAGTAGTTAGTAGATACATTAATTAATTAGAGTCATTAATATTTACAAATAATATGGACCAAAGCATAATTAAAAGCTTACATGATTAAAAAAATCATATATAATGCTAAATTCATAATGAATTTTTAGACATAATTGTAAAATAAACAATATATAAATATTAATACAATAAGATCATATTGTAAATTGATCATAAGAATAATAAGGTACAAACATTAGATGTGATAGTGAAGGTAAAGTGATAATGAAGAGTGAAAATCTTCAAGTGAAAAAAAAAAACATAACGATCGGTTTTTGCAACAATAATGTTTTGAAAAGGAACAAAAGGTGAACATAGTGTGAAACCAGTTACGAAAAGTACTTTTAAATAATAAATAAGGTTCATTAAATTGTTTTTAATATAAATTAGACAGTTAACAGTAGTATTAAGAAAATAATTTTAATTAAAACACATAAGAACATAGAAAAAATTTAAGAAAATTTTTGATTTTGACATTAAAATTAGATATTATAAATTAATTTTAAGTAATGGAGTAAAATAAGTTATATTAGAATGTAAGGAAAATTCTAATATTTAATATTTTAATATTAAGAAAACATAATTTAGCATCTTCAAACAATAATTTTCAATAATTAGTTAATTATATATTTCAATATTTTCATGTCAAGCCATTTTGTTTTATAATTTTTAATATTAAAAATTGTTTTAGGAAGGCTAAAATATGTATAATTAGATAGGTAAAATAATAGAGTTTAATTTTATAGTATTTATTGTCATGCATATGATTGGATAAATCCAGGAAATGGTAAAATTGGAAAAATTTTATCAATTTTAAAATTCTTGACAGCCATTTTTGTTTGACAAGAATGCCAAGAAAAGGGTGATTTTTCATCAAGTAACCCGATGCCTTCAACTGCTGAGCCAATCAGAATGATTAATTAAGTCAGCTGGTGGCATACGATAGAAAGAAAAATCACAAAAATTCGAGACAGTTGCAAAAAAGTATTGTTACAGAGAGGTGTGAAAGAAAAGTTTCTCCTCAAAACATAACCTTAAAATTTTCACGACAAAATCATAAAGCCACGTGCGAGATCTTTTGTTTTTGATAAGTAAATATATTTTTTTAAAGGTTATAAAAGTAAATAAATATTAAATAAAGTTTGATTAATCAATATTTTAAAAAAAAAAAAATAATTTAAATTAAATTAAATGTCATTAAGAAATAGCAACTCCAACTAACATCAAGAAAATTTAGTAAAACCCGATTGTGTCAAATAAAAGTTCAAGAAATTATACCTGGCTGGTGTAAATACCAACATTTCCTAGAAGTAGACAATTCCTGGACATTTCCAAAATAACCTAGACAGTGTTTAATAAAGAATATCTACTTACTTGATAGTAGGTATTTTTAAACAATTATCCCAATCCAGTTTGATGGTAAAAGAAGACAAGGAAACACAAATATACCTTTTTAATTGTTTATAAATAAACAAACACTTAAGGATCAAGGTATTTTAAAATATAATATTACCACATTTATATTAGACATTATAAAATCATTAGAACTAATTTATAATCACTTGTTAAAATTAATAATCCGCACTTTGCACATTTTTTTTTTAATTTTTAAAATAAATAAAAGTAATACATTTCAACTGAACACGAGACCTTCATATTTGTCAAACAACTCTTGACAGTTAAGTGGAGTGACATTATAATTAACAGTAGAGATAAGGTGCAATTGATTTTTAATTTTAATAAAGCAGATCTAGATAATAGGTATTTCAAAATAATTTTATAATCAGTAATAATATCATTTTGTTTTATAATAAATTTATGTTGATTGTTAATACAATTCAGTGGTTTTAATTGGCAGTAGATAAAAGGTAATTTTAAATTATGAGAATCTGAACTCACTTGGGATAGTTTCAGGGGAAGCGAGCTAGTTATATTAAGGGGAGATTAAAAAGAGAAAATAGATTTATTAAAATTTTGTTAACAATAATATATGTATTTTTAAGTTAATCCAAAGAATAAATACAGTGCTGTTATCTTATCTTAGATAGGATACAGTAACTGGGCGCTCAAGGAAAAATTAAAAATACATATCGTGGTTTAGAATATTTTTATTAGAGCAAGAGAAAACTTATTTCATTCACATTCACCAATTTTCAAATTTTTAAAAAAAAAACAAAATATTCAAAATTGTAGTATTCTAATTCCTCTTCGGGCAGTTGCTTGAAGCGTGTGTGGGCGACGAATATAGACCTCTGACGATAGACGTTAGGTCCCGCATCACGTTTTTCAACGCAATTGGCGCCCAACGTGGGGCATAAATATTTTCAGGGGCTCGAATATTTTCAGGGATCATAAATATTATCAGGGCATAAATATTTTCAGGACATAAATATTTTCAGGGGCTCGAATATTTTCAGGGATCACTAAATATTTTCAGGGCATAAATATTTTCAGGGATCACTAAATATTTTCAGGGCATAAATATTTTCAGGGATCACTAAATATTTTCAGGGCAATTAACATTTTTGGATTACTAAAATATTTTCAGGGTATATAAGTCTACTGTCAATAAAATAATTAATAGGAACTTGTAACATATAAAAAACGAGTATTATTGCACATCAGTTATTTAAAATTAATTACAACAAAATTGATAACAGTAGTATTAAACAAAAGTTTAATACATAAATTTTATAAAATTTTTGAATTGCATAAAACTTGAATAAATAAAATACCATGGCTGAACAAAATATAACCTTAAGATCAGGAAAACAAATTAATCAAGAAATTGGAGTACGGAAAACAAAAGAAGATACAGCTAGTACATCCACTTCTTCTACCGATCGAGAGATTGAAGTATTTCAGCAGACTAAGCTAGAAGAGGTAGGGGAAATAACAACCCCTGAGCAAAAAGAACCAGAAAAGACAGAACAGAGTAGTAATCAAGATATAATAAAATTTTTGCAGAGTATGCAAAATACTCTGGAAAATAAAATGGAAAAAGGCCAAAAAGATCTGGAAAATAAAATGGAAAAAGGCCAAAAAGATCTGGAAAATAAAATGGAAAAAGGGCTTAATGATTTGGATACGAAAGTTACAAAAGGTCAGAAGGAGCTAGAAAAAAGACAGCAAGACCTAGAACATAAGATTGAACAGGGTCAAAAAGAATTAAAAAAGGAAATAACTAAAGGCCAAAAAGAATTAAATGATATTAAACAGGGGCAAATAAGATTAGAAAAACAAGTGGATGAGAAAATATTAGAAATAGAAAACAGAATGTCAAAAGAGCTGTTAACATGCATTGAAGAAATGCATGAAAAGGTAACTAAAAATAACCAAGAAATATTAAATATGCTAGAAATAGAGAAAGGTGACAGGAACACAGAAATAGAGCGTCTTAATGACAAACTAGTTGCGACCATGCATGACATTACCTCAGAATTAGATAAGCATGGTAATGAAATAGATAAAATTGATAGGAAATGTCACAGAACTTTCCAGGAATACGATCAGATTATAGAAGAAAAACTAAAATCCACAACTGAACTAGTTACTTGTACCGTGGATAAGAAATTGGAAACTGTAACTAGAAATAATATGGGCAATGGAAATATTTTTAACAGTACTAATGACATGGGTCTAAAGTTTAATGGCAACATTCGTATGTTACACCCGGTAGCTTTTATTAACAGTATCAAGAATAGGTTAAATAATGTAAATAATCTACAAGTAATAAAAGACTTTATTCGAGTTAATTTAATTGATCATGCAAGTATTTGGTATGGTAATATAGAATCAACGATAAATAATTTTTGTGAGTTTGAAAGGGAATTTTTGGAATATTTTTGGGGAGAAATTAAACAAGCAGAGTTTAGGGAACAATTATACTTTGGGAAATTTAATTATAATAAAAATGGGGATCTAGTTAATTATGCTTTAAAGCTAAGTACAGTAGCAAAGTATTTAAATCCACCAATGAGAGAAGACGAAATTATTCTGAACATTGCTCGTCATTATCAAGATAATATAGTACAAACAATTACAATTCAAAATATAAAAACAATGGGTCAATTTATTAATTTCTTAACAAGAGTACAAAGAGGTAATTTTAATGGGCACAATCAAAATAATAGAAAAAATAGTTATGATCAAAACTTTAAAAACCTAAATAACAATATACGTCCACAGCCGAATCAATATAGACAGAATCAAACTAATTATACAAATAATATTCCTAACAATTTTAATAGAAATAATAATAACTATAACCGTAATAATGACTTTTACCAGAAAACAAATAGAAATTTTAATAACAATAATTTTAATAATAATACACGATACAGACAAACAGACAATGGTACAAATAATTATAATTTAAATAATAATAATTCACAATATAGACAACAATATAACGCGAGACAAAATAATATAAATTTAAATAGAGGCGCAAATAACAATGATCGACAAATTGATAGGAACGTTCAGAACAATGAAAGACAAAATTTTAGGAATCGAACTTTTTACAATGGAAATGACAGGGAATATAGACAAACTAATAATATTAGACGAAATAGAAGTGATACAGACTTACGAGTAGACAATGAACAGACAAATAACCACATGACAGGGAGACGGAGCAACAGCCTGGAGAGAAATCGAAGGGAGGTATCTTCGGATCCTAGAAACAGACGAACAAATTTTTAAATAACAGCCTTGGATCTGAAATTAAGACGAATTTTATACATTACGAACATCCACGAGAATTAATAGACTTAAATGACAATTTATACAATGAAAAATATGAAAATAATTTAGATTTAATTTATGTAAAAGGTAAAATTGATAATACTGAAGTAAAAATATTAATAGATAGTGGTTCTGAAGCATCATTAATTGATGAAAATAAATTAGAAAATATATTGTTATTTAATAATAAAGTAATCATAAATAAAATACCAAAATTAAAATTAGTGGGGGCAAATAATAAAAAGATTTGTGAAGTAAATCGGCAATGTATGTTAAAAATAGTGCTTGGTAATAAAATTATAGAAGCATCATTAATAGTAGTGAATAATATGAATATCGATATAATTATGGGGAATGATATTTTAAGTAAATATGGGGCTAAAATAAATTACGAAGATATGATCTTGATAATTGATGAACATAGAATAGAGTTCATAAATAATTTGGTTTTTAATCATTCGAGTGAGGATTTATCATGTATAGAAATGTTAAGTGAAGAAGTTAGAAGTAAAGAAAGCGCAAATAATATAATAGAAATACATAATCTTGAAAGTATAATAGATAATTGTAAGAAGGAGAATAATGCGGTAAATAATAAGGTTTTGTTAGCTAAAAGGAGCACAAAACCAAAATTTTTAGGAGATATTAGTATTGACAAAGTCAATGATAATTTTAGTAGGAGAAGTTTTTGTGATTATAATAAGTATAATAATGATGTGATTATGAATGAAAAGGAAATTATATGCGATTCAAATTTTAAAAAAGATATAGTATACATGTTAAATTCTTTTAAAAACTTAATTTCAAACGAAAACAGAGTAGCACGAGACTATATTCATTATATTAAAGTACAAAACATTGAAAATTTTAAAGCCAAAACTTACCCCATACCATATAAGTATCAAGCACAAATAAAAGATGAAATTGAAGAAATGGTCCAAAATAATATAATAGAAAGAGCCGATACTACATATATAAATCCAATAGTTGTGGTGAAGAAAAGGAATGGAGAACTTCGGTTATGTTTGGATGCACGTAACATAAACCAGTATACGGTTCCACAATACGAGGCTCCAATGACTATAGATGCTATTTTAGGAAGGATCACAAATGCTGGTGTTTTTTCAAAGATAGACCTAAAACATAGTTTCTGGTTAATATCACTACATCCAGAATGTAGAAAGTATACGGGTTTCCAAATAAATGGAATCATTTACCAATTTAAAGTAGTACCTTTTGGATTACAAAGTGCTTGTTCAGCATTGGTGAGAGCATTATATAAAGCACTGGAAAGGCACAGTGATTATGCTCTACACTATATCGATGATATATTGATATATTCAAATAATAAAGAACAGCACAAAGAGCATATAAGACTTGTATTAGAAGCATTAGATATTGCAGGCCTAAAAATAAATTTAGAAAAATGCCAATTTTATCAGGAAGAGGTAAATTACCTAGGTTACAAAATAAATCTACAAGGAGTAGAAATGGACCCTGATAGAGTTGAAGTAATACAAAATTATACACGTCCAAATAGTCTAAAAACATTAAGGGGATTTCTGGGATTGGTAAAGTATTATCATCGCCTAATACCAGATCTAAGTAGTAAGGAAATACCATTGATAGAACTACTTCGCAAAGATGTGAAATGGAAATGGGATGAAAGGAGAGAAAATGCCTTTAACCAAATTAAGAATACCTTTGCGAACAATTTGAAAATCTATCATCCTGATTATCAACAAAAATTTATATTAAGAACAGACGCATCAGATCAAAGATTTTCAGGAGTATTATTCCAATTATTTAATGATCAGGAATGTCCAATATATTTTTGCTCTCGAGTAACTAAACCATATGAAAAGAAATATTCAGTTACTGAATTAGAACTCGCTAGCATAATATATTGCATACAAAAATTAAGATTTTATTTATTAGGTAATAAATTTTTAATAGAAACAGACCATATGGCATTAACTTCGATTTTGAATAATAAATATAGAAACAATCGAGTCCATAGATGGTCACTATTATTACAAGAATATGATTTTGAAATTAAACATATCTCAGGGAAATTGAATATAGTAGCAGATACCTTAACAAGAACGGAAGGATTGGAAAAGGATAAGAAAGAGATCAAAATTGGATATAATATTTTAAAAGACCAACAAGGACTCTTTTCGAAAAGCCAAATCCTGAAAAACCAAAAAGAATTAGATGATGACATTAAAAATAAAAATTTATTAAAAAATGGAATATATTTAAAATTAATAAATGGTAATGAATTATATATAATAACATCCCCATTGGCATTAACAATATTAAATAATTTGCATAATAAATTTGGACATATAGGATCTAGAAAATTATGGATGGTATATAGAGAAACATATTATAGTAAGAATGATTTGTCTTTAGCCAAACAAGTAACCAGAACATGTGATATATGTCAAAAGGCTAAAGACAAAAACATTACTAATAGAAACCATCCAAAGTCCATAATAGCGACAAATCCTAGAGAGATGATTGCTATCGATTTCATAAGTAATTTACCACCATCATCCCATAAATCGAAGCACATCTTAGTAATATTGGACGTATGCTCTAAATATGTAAAACTTTATCCATGTAAACGGACTAACGTCATTGAAATAACTAAAAATTTGAATAATTACATTGAGACGATAGGAAGTCCAAGATATTGTATACTGGATAATGCTACATATTTTCAAAATGAAAAGTTTAAAAGGTACAGTGCAAGGAAAAATATGATATTAAATTTTACAAGCATAAGACATCCACAAGCAAACCCAGCAGAAAGATACATAAAAGAAGTGTCAAAATTATTGCGTATCCAATGTCATGAAAAACCTCTTACTTGGGAAGAAAACCTGGAAGAGATAGAGACCTTCCTAAATACCATGCCTAATTTAGTGACAGAAGAAATCCCAAGCCAGATCATGGGATATGAAATAAGTAACAGACCCTGGATATTGAATATAGAGACCCAATATCAAAATTTAATTAAAAATATCACTAAAAGAATGAAAAGAAAGGCTCATAAATATATAAGACAACAAGAGAAAGACATTAAACGAAAAGTCAAATTTAATAAAGGAGAGTTTATATTGATTAAAGCCCTAAAAAAGACAGATACTAAACAAGGTCAATACAGTAGATTTCAATGGCCATATGAAGGACCATTTGAAATAGAAACAGAAAACGGAGATAATAGCTATAAAATAGTATACCCTGACACAAGACAAGTCAGAGGCATATTTAATATCAAAGATATGTATAAATATAATATTAGCTGATCAAATAACGTACAAAAGTTTATGATTAAAAGGGATATTTTGTGAAACAATAAATTTCTAATAAGCTGTGAAATATATAAGGATATAAATTTTATTATCAACTAAAAGTTGTAATTAATATAAATAATAAGTACAAATATGAATTAAAATATTCATATTTAATATTTTATTTATAATAAAATATTAAATATTCAATTTGGGGCAATTGAATAGGAATCGACACAAGATGACCTAATGACCATATTATAAATACTCGACGAGTCTAAACAATTTCAATTAAAATATCTAAGATACAACATAAATTTATTATTTAGATAGTAATAAGTAGTTAGTAGATACATTAATTAATTAGAGTCATTAATATTTACAAATAATATGGACCAAAGCATAATTAAAAGCTTACATGATTAAAAAAATCATATATAATGCTAAATTCATAATGAATTTTTAGACATAATTGTAAAATAAACAATATATAAATATTAATACAATAAGATCATATTATAAATTGATCATAAGAATAATAAGGTACAAACATTAGATGTGATAGTGAAGGTAAAGTGATAATGAAGAGTGAAAATCTTCAAGTGAAAAAAAAAACATAACGATCGGTTTTTGCAACAATAATGTTTTGAAAAGGAACAAAAGGTGAACATAGTGTGAAACCAGTTACGAAAAGTACTTTTAAATAATAAATAAGGTTCATTAAATTGTTTTTAATATAAATTAGACAGTTAACAGTAGTATTAAGAAAATAATTTTAATTAAAACACATAAGAACATAGAAAAAATTTAAGAAAATTTTTGATTTTGACATTAAAATTAGATATTATAAATTAATTTTAAGTAATGGAGTAAAATAAGTTATATTAGAATGTAAGGAAAATTCTAATATTTAATATTTTAATATTAAGAAAACATAATTTAGCATCTTCAAACAATAATTTTCAATAATTAGTTAATTATATATTTCAATATTTTCATGTCAAGCCATTTTGTTTTATAATTTTTAATATTAAAAATTGTTTTAGGAAGGCTAAAATATGTATAATTAGATAGGTAAAATAATAGAGTTTAATTTTATAGTATTTATTGTCATGCATATGATTGGATAAATCCAGGAAATGGTAAAATTGGAAAAATTTTATCAATTTTAAAATTCTTGACAGCCATTTTTGTTTGACAAGAATGCCAAGAAAAGGGTGATTTTTCATCAAGTAACCCGATGCCTTCAACTGCTGAGCCAATCAGAATGATTAATTAAGTCAGCTGGTGGCATACGATAGAAAGAAAAATCACAAAAATTCGAGACAGTTGCAAAAAAGTATTGTTACAGAGAGGTGTGAAAGAAAAGTTTCTCCTCAAAACATAACCTTAAAATTTTCACGACAAAATCATAAAGCCACGTGCGAGATCTTTTGTTTTTGATAAGTAAATATTTTTTTTTTTAAGGTTATAAAAGTAAATAAATATTAAATAAAGTTTGATTAATCAATATTTTAAAAAAAAAAAAATAATTTAAATTAAATTAAATGTCATTAAGAAATAGCAACTCCAACTAACATCAAGAAAATTTAGTAAAACCCGATTGTGTCAAATAAAAGTTCAAGAAATTATACCTGGCTGGTGTAAATACCAACATTTCCTAGAAGTAGACAATTCCTGGACATTTCCAAAATAACCTAGACAGTGTTTAATAAAGAATATCTACTTACTTGATAGTAGGTATTTTTAAACAATTATCCCAATCCAGTTTGATGGTAAAAGAAGACAAGGAAACACAAATATACCTTTTTAATTGTTTATAAATAAACAAACACTTAAGGATCAAGGTATTTTAAAATATAATATTACCACATTTATATTAGACATTATAAAATCATTAGAACTAATTTATAATCACTTGTTAAAATTAATAATCCGCACTTTGCACATTTTTTTTTTAATTTTTAAAATAAATAAAAGTAATACATTTCAACTGAACACGAGACCTTCATATTTGTCAAACAACTCTTGACAGTTAAGTGGAGTGACATTATAATTAACAGTAGAGATAAGGTGCAATTGATTTTTAATTTTAATAAAGCAGATCTAGATGATAGGTATTTCAAAATAATTTTATAATCAGTAATAATATCATTTTGTTTTATAATAAATTTATGTTGATTGTTAATACAATTCAGTGGTTTTAATTGGCAGTAGATAAAAGGTAATTTTAAATTATGAGAATCTGAACTCACTTGGGATAGTTTCAGGGGAAGCGAGCTAGTTATATTAAGGGGAGATTAAAAAGAGAAAATAGATTTATTAAAATTTTGTTAACAATAATATATGTATTTTTAAGTTAATCCAAAGAATAAATACAGTGCTGTTATCTTATCTTAGATAGGATACAGTAACTGGGCGCTCAAGGAAAAATTAAAAATACATATCGTGGTTTAGAATATTTTTATTAGAGCAAGAGAAAACTTATTTCATTCACATTCACCAATTTTCAAATTTTTAAAAAAAAAACAAAATATTCAAAATTGTAGTATTCTAATTCCTCTTCGGGCAGTTGCTTGAAGCGTGTGTGGGCGACGAATATAGACCTCTGACGATAGACGTTAGGTCCCGCATCACGTTTTTCAACGCAATATATATATATATATATATATATATATATATATATATATATATATATATATATATATATATATATATATATATATATATATATATATATATATATATATATATATGCTTTAGTGTTTATCCGGGAGTTCATCCGTTCGTCATTGTTTCCTGTTGAAGGATCTTGCAGACGTTTCGCCAAGGTCGCACTTGGCATGTTCAATGCTTACTGATTGAAGTTTGGAAAGTGAACTGAGGTTCCTTAGATTGCGCAGGCTTTTTATACTTTTCGTGATCGTTCGTGATCGTAGGTTGTACCGAAGATTGTTCGGTGGTGACTCCTCCTTCGCGCCGCGTGTGCTTGCCGACGTTGCCGGTTGTACTTGTTTTACCGATGTTGATGTGGTGTTTTCTGTTCGTTTGATGATGGATTTCCATGTGACTGGCAAATATAGTGCGTCGTCTCTTTTGTTTAGTTCGCCACTTTTTTCGATTTCTATTGCTTCACGAACAAGTCTTGTTCTGAGGTTACTAACATTGGCTATTTCTTTGCATGACTCAAAATCAACTTTATGTTCTGTTTGGATGTGTTGTTGAAATAGTACCGACGTGGTTTGTTTGTTCTTAGTAGATAGCTTGTGTTCTTCGAGTCTAGCTGATATTCTTCTGTTTGTCTGTCCTATATATGATTTGTGGCTGGACCCGCAGGATATACTGTAGCCCCTGGATTCTCTAACTTAATTTTGTCCTTGGGGTTTTTAAGTGTCGATCTTATGGTTTGATGAGGTTTGTAAGCTGTTTGGATATTGTTTCTTTTTAGAATCCGTCCTATTCTATCTGTGACCCCTTTTAAGTATGGCAATGTGGTTTTGTCGCAAAGCATTTGTGATTTTCTCCATTTCCTGTTGTTTATTTGCGGCGTCGGTTAGGTTGATTGACCTGGATATCAATGTGTTCGCCACAGCTTGTATCTGGGATGGGTGATGGTGGGACTCCCCATTTAGATATCTATCTGTGTGGGTTGGCTTTCTGTAGATTGTGTGTTCGAGACGTCCCTGTGCTGTTTTCGTGATGAGTATGTCCAGAAAGGGCAGTTGATTGTTTTTTTCTACTTCTAGTGTAAATTCAATTTTATGATGGATGGAGTTTAGGTGTTCAAGGAAATTGGAGAGGCGATCTTGTCCGAAGGACCATACCACAAGTATATCGTCCACATATCGTATCCAGAGTTTAGGCTTTAGAGTTGCACTCTCGATGGCTTGTTTTTCGAAGTAGATCATGAAAAGATTAGCAACTGCAGGAGATAGAGATGAGCCCATAGCGGCACCTTCAATTCGTCTATATATTTGCTCTTTGTATGTGAAGTATGCATTTTTAAGGCAGTGTTGTGATAGATCTATGATGTGTTGTAGGAGATCTTCATTGTCTTTTATAAGCAGCAATGCTTCATCCACAGGAACACTGGGGTATAAAGATTTTACGTCAAAACTGGCTTGGATGTCACCCGATTCTAGTGTTATTGTATTTAGTATTTGTGTTAGATGTTGTGAGTTCTTGACGTAGGAGTTGACTTTTTCAATAAGTGGCTGAAGGAGGTTGGCTAGATATTTTTCGAGTTTTTGCACTGGCAAGTTAAAGGCGCTAACTATTCTAACTATCATAAAATTGAATTTACACAATTAAAAAGGCTATGAAACAACTCAAAAAACCACGCGAAACACAGGAGCCCATCGACAACACCGCAAAAACCACATTGTCATACTTAAAAGGAGTCACAGATAGAATAGGACGGATTCTAAGAAGAAACAATATCCAAACAGCTTACAAACCTCATCAAACCAAAAGATCGACACTTAAAAACCCCAAGGACAAAATTAAGTTAGAGAATCCAGGGGTCTACAGTATATCCTGCGGGTCCTGCCACAAATCATATATAGGACAGACAAACAAACCACCAAATCCAAACAGGACATAAAATTGATTTTGAGTCATGCAAAGAAATAGCCAATGTTAGTAACCTCAGAACAAGACTTGTTCGCGAAGCAATAGAAATCGAAAAAATTGGCGAACTAATCAAAAGAGACGACGCATTAAATTTGCCAGTCACATGGAAATCCATCATCAAATGAACAGAAAACACCACATCAACATCGGTAAAACAAGTACAACCGGCTACGTCGGCAAGCACACGCGGCACGAAGGAGGAGTCACCACCGAACAATCTTCGATACAACCTACGATCACGAAAAGTATAAAAAGCCTGCGCAATCTAAGAAACCTCAGTTCACATTCCAAACTTCAATCAGTAAGCATTGAACATGCCAAGTGCGACCTTGGCGAAACGTCTGCAAGATCCTTCAACAGGAAACAATGACGAACGGATGAACTCCCGGATAAACAATAAAGCATATATATATATATATATATATATATATATATATATATATATATATATATATATATATATATATATAATAGAATATCGGGTTACCCCGAGATCTTTAAATAACTGTGGTTGATGGTAGTTTATTTAAAAAATCATTTTTTATTATGGGAACGCTTCCTAAAATTCCCCAAAAGCCAATTTCTTCATGCCTAAATGTTCCCGTAGTTGAGCTGCTGGATAATCTTAAAAGTGGTTATTCCTTCTTTAAAATTTCATAAGAACAGCTTAAATCATCGCCAAATAATGTGGCCGGCTCGATTTTTCAAAGGCTAAGCCTTTTTAGATTATAAATAATGTATTAAATCTGTTAACAACTTTTACTCAAAATTGCTTCCCTTCGCCGATGTTTTATTCAAGCTTAATGGCCAAGGGCCTGAGGTAAAAGCGGTTTTTAAAGAGCTCGAGGTCCGTAATCAGAGCAAATAAATCTGTGTGTGAAATTTTTATAGAAAAGGGTCAAATTGTAGTTAAGTTACGTTGGGTATACACAAGAAAACCCCCAAATAAAATTCCTGCATCATTTTTCTTCAGTTTTTTTTACAGTATCGTACTTTAGAGAGGAAAAACGGAATCGTTATATAGTGTGGGCGCTCAAGGGTTTCCATGGTCGATTGAGAAGTTTTATGGTTGATTTTTATGTATTTTCGGATACTAAATCAGAATTTTTCAAACAATAAGTCGTCACATAGTCACGAAATTTGTTATTAATAGTTATATTATATTGTTAGGAGTAAGAATTGATAAAACTTTAATTATTCACCATCGTGTATAATAATTAACCATATAGTTTGCTTTTGTAGACAAGCATCTCTATGGTGATGGAATGGGATAAATTGTGTTTTATCGCAATTTATTTAAAATATGGGGTATTTAAAGAAAAAAGAATTTGACTAATACAGACTGCAAGTTTTGCTCCTGTATACACGTTGTACGGTCGAGAATAACACAATATATATATATATATATATATATATATATATATATATATATATATATATATATATATATATATATATATAATAAAATAGAATAAAATATTTGGCGAAGCGGACGCGAAAATTTGTCAATCTACATGATTCTCGTATTAAAAAGTGCAGAGCACTCCAAAGTATGGAATAACTCCGGGTCCGACAGATGGCGACAGCGCTGTTTCGTCCTAATATGGGACTCGTCAGGCCACCGCAGTCGGTACAAACCATCATCTCGCCTTTGCATCGTATAAGCCATACTTATAATCAAAATACGGCAAATAAGACGACAAAGGCGACATCTCGATGGTCCACTTGATAATACAAGAACCATACAGATTAACAAAGTTTGTAAGAGAACCGTCATATGGTGGCGCGACGGTGAATTAAAACAGAAATATGTAAAATCGAGTACACGAAACGCGCTGCCCAAAAGATAGGGGTCGCATTTTTCGGTACTGGCAAGCAAGCATACCGCTATTTAAGCAGCCAAAGCCACGTGCCGCACCAAACAATATGACGGTTCTCTTACAAACTTTGTTAATCTGTATGGTTCTTGTATTATCAAGTGGACCATCGAGATGTCGCCTTTGTCGTCTTATTTGCCGTATTTTGATTATAAGTATGGCTTATACGATGCAAAGGCGAGATGATGGTTTGTACCGACTGCGGTGGCCTGACGAGTCCCATATTAGGACGAAACAGCGCTGTCGCCATCTGTCGGACCCGGAGTTATTCCATACTTTGGAGTGCTCCGCACTTTTTAATACGAGTATCATGTAGATTGACAAATTTTCACGTCCGCTTCGCCAAATATTTTATTCTATTTTATTTTAAATTACACGGACAAAAACTTATCTACATATATATATATATATATATATATATATATATATATATATATATATATATATATATATATATATATATATATATATATATATATATATATGAAGTAAAATGCAAATTGTAAATGCAAACTTCGTTCCACCATGTCCTTTCCGTGTTGGAGGTTGCATAGTTTGAATAGATTGCTACAGAAACACAATCCATCCAATTCCACCACCATCGAGATGATGGCCTACCTGTACAGTGATACGGCAGAGGCTCATGTTTCGTCTCTATTAGACTCATCAGGATACCGACATGCATCTGGTTGTGCAAAGGACAGATCAGAAGGAAGCATGCAAATACTGAACGCGGTTTCGCCGACCTCCCGCCGGATGGCGTATACATGTTTATGCGGCTTTCACGGATTCCTCCGTGTGAGTTGCAACAGCAGTGGATAGATCCATTCACATACATGCGTATATGCCACAAACAGTTTTTAATATACTGGGACTTAGCCTTCCTGCCTAAAATTAGATTTGCATGCCAGAGCCGGCATATTACACACCACTGCTCCATAGAGGTCATCGGCTATCCAGCTTGCCGAAAGTGGATTTAATGACAAAACTGCCTTTCAGGTATTAGAACTTCGTAATAAACAGTGAAATTACCGGTTTTAATGTATACTTTCCTTTTTCCCCTGTGATTGGGAACTAATAAGACTTTATGCGAGCAACTACAGGACACTTTATTTTTAATTTGATTTAAAAAACCGAAGGTATACGTACACACTAGGTAATTTAAAACATCACTTCACATTTTAATAGTCCAACACTTTTAATTAGGCTTAAGTAAACATAATTTTAGACTTAATCGGCCTACTAGATAAATTATTAGTGCAAAATACAACTTTACATAAAAAGTAAGGTTATTCAGTTCAGCCGATAGTGAAAATTAAGGTCTGACCTACATCTAAACCGACTTGGCGTATGGCGTAGATGACGTCATACTTACAGTAGTGTTCATTGTTTTTTTGATGTTTTTTTTTGTTCTAATTTAGGTAGCAAATCGTCGCATATTTATTTAGATTAAATTAAAATTCACATAGTTTGTAAAACAGAATCCTTTTTTTTATTGTTAAATATTTAATTGTTTTTGGAATCGGTGTGTTTTATTTTGGGATCTAGTTGTTTCCTGTTTTCGATAACACCATCGCTTCTTCTTACCGACGGGCCTAAAACAGGTGGCGCCTTGAATTTATATAACCCCCCCCCCCCCTAATCTCCGGCATGCTAGCCTAGGCACTGCCCTAAAAGAAGGAGCGATCAACACTAAAAAAATAACCACCTGTACAGAAGCATGAAATATTTAATTTTCATTCATCTTTTTCATTTTAATTTTTTTTCTCTCCCATGACGTAGCAATATGTCTCTATCCAGAAAAAAAAGTCACCCATAACACTAGAATTATTAATATTTATTTTTCTAGATTTTCGTCCTGTCTACAAAAAAGTAATCAATGCCAAAATCTCAATGCATAAACATAAAATAAGGGAGAAAATATGTCCCGACTTAGCCAGTTTTATTTTCCTCATCTCCTAAATGTGACGAAGCATATTCCCTTTCCGAAAACTTATTAAATTAAAATGAAACAGAAGTTGTCTTCCTCTCTATGTTTATGAAGGTTACAGGTAATAAAAGAAAATAAGTAGACATTTTCTAAAATGTTTATTATGTCGTAACTCGAAAGTCGATTCTATTTTAAATTGTTTTCTTTATTAAGGTTAAGGTTTTACGACTTTGTGTTGATTGTGTCAAAATGCTGGTATAAATCTGGATAATAAAAAGGAAATGTGTGTACAAACATGCTTTTTACTGAATATAAGAATAGATGTAGAGGAAGGTAGAACAAAACGGAATATTTTTGAAGTTAAGTAAAGTTAAAGGTAAGCAATATAAAGTTTCTTCCTGCGTTTAGTGCATATTGAGCAGTTTTTAAAGAGGATACTTGAAGAGATGATCTGACAAGATAAAATAAAGATGGTAAGTCATATGATAAAAAGTCGAAACCTCAGTACTCCTGGAGTTGCAGCCTGTCAAAGTTAATTAATTTTAATATTTAACATCTTGCGGTTAGTTTTTCAATCATGAAAGTAATATTTGGTACAGGGACTATACTTCATGACTACTACCAATCTGTCGTAAAAATGTTTCTCTACGGTGGCACCAGAGGTCATTTTACCTGAAACTAAAATTTTATTTCTCACATATCTTTTTCATTTTGACAGTTATTAGAAAAAAAAAACATGTCATTTTAAAGACACAAATATCTAGTAGTATCTACAGCTTTTACGCCCAAATTGGAATTAAAGCTTTTGATTACCAGTGTAGTCAGTTTTTCAAATGGCAGCAACAATTCAAGTAACTGTGCTTCAAATTTAATTAAATGTGACAAATATTTAAACAAAGTTTTCACTACATAGTATAAAACAAAGTCGCTTTCTCTGTCCCTATGTCCCTTTGTATGCTTAAATCTTTAAAACTACGCACCGGATTTTGATGCGGTTTTTTTCAATAGATAGAGTGATTCAAGAGGAAGGTTTATATGTATAATAACATCCATTAAATAGTGGAGAAATACTGTTATTTTTGAGGTTTCTAATGTGATGTCGTTAATTATCATATTTTTTTCCGCTTACATTGCAAACGCAGGCTGAACCCTACGAGATTTATCAAAATAATGTACTAATTATTTGTACACATTGAAAAGGTCTACAGAAAACTCCGCGATGGTATATGTCTATCTCTCATGGATATCCCACAATAACATTTTTTTCTCATTTACTTTTTACGACAAATAATGGCAAATTTTGAAGCGATTTTAACCAATACAGCATTAATCCTTATCCAATTAAATAGCTTAAATACATTGTTGATTTAATATATATCTATATGGTCCTTTACAGCACAAGATTTAAATGAATATTTTCGAAGATATTACAGATTTAAAATTGCGGGAAGTAGCGCTTGCGGCGGTACTGGCCGACCGGGGCGGCGGCAACGTGCCTATAAATAGCGCGTCGGAGGCCGATGTAATGTAATTGTTGTAAAAATAAAATAAATAGTCACAGTTTTTCTGTAGTGTATTTAGTATCAGCATTGCACCCGTGCGAAGCCGGGGCGGGTCGCTAGTATTTAATAAAAAAAAGTAATAAGTAAAGTTTTCTTTACATTTTTGTACACGGTCAAATTAGTAAAAACCAAAAAATTAACGCGTTATTTGATAATTTACAAAACGGCTAATGAACATTCAAAGATTGAATACATTTTTGCTATATAACAGCACATGGAAAACTAAGCAAAATCGGAACATCCAAAAAAAAAAAAAAATGAGTGCTAAAAAAAGACCAAAATCGGTTAGGAATGTTAAAATGGTCAAAAATGATTTTTGAATGATAGAAGCCGATCCTGGTACTAGTACTAGAGAGATGGAATGGCAACATCAGCGCCTAGTCCCTCTAAACATATGCAACGGAAATGAGTAGTGTATTATATGATTTCTAGAACACCGCAGGCGATATATTAGATAATGTGGTTGTTAATGCAGGTAATGGTACTTATTATTCGAGTTGTGTGTGTAATTGGCGTGTTAATTGTCAGTTTGATTTATTGCGGCACTCTAAGTGTGTGTTAGGCGTGTAATAAGTAGTTGTTCTACAGGGTGATCCAAAAAAGTAAGTAAATAAAATAAATTACAGTTCAGGAACTCCGCTTCTGGGGTGGCAGCTGGGGCGGGCGGTCTGTTGTGGGGTGCAGGGTTTTTTGTATGTTGTTGGTACTGTGTTGTGTATATTTGTAGAGAGAGATGTGAAATAATTGTGTATTTGTTTGTATTTTGATATTTATTTCTATGTGTATGAAAAGAGCCCGGACTATATAGAAATGCCCACGGACTATTGCAGAATTACGTGTGCGGTTGGTATTCCGCTCGAAGGCATTTATGCGAGTATGTAATTAATTTACATAATGTGATCAGGCTGGTTTATAATTTATGGGAGGTTTATCTGGTTTACTGAAGAAATAACTATAAAAATGTAGGTGTTAATGGATTTGTAGTAAGAATAGGTAATTGATATCTATAATGTGTAAAGCAATTCTAGAGGATGTTATAGAAAATACGGGGTGTGTGCGGTTTAGGTCTGTTTTTGGTAAATGGTAAATAGTAAATAATTATTTTATATATTGACAATTATTTATTTAAATAACTATATACATATACGAGGTATATTTAAAAATTATTCATATTCAAAAAAATTCAGTAATTTATAGAATTATCAACCTTTTAAGAATGCTAAATAATTGTATAAATAATAAACATTACTTAGTGCGCAGATGCATTTTTGATTTAAATGGTAAAAACATAGAGGTTCAGATGGTTTTAAACATGGTTGTTCTGGAAGTTCTGTAACAGGTTTAGAAGAGTATTTTCGAATGTAGTTTGCTTTTTCTTTTCCTTTGACAAATACGTGATTCGCTTTGGCTGTTAATTCTCTAATAATATTCGGGAGCTGGTGCAATGGAGTAAATCCTTCCGACCAATCGATACAATGATGATTTTTCATTAACCATAGAGCTTGTCGGTGCAGTTCATTTGTTAATAATTTAATGTGAAAGGGTTTTTTAAAAACATAATGACATACTTGTGATCCATCATAGGCGGCCAGTTCCTTTGGTACAAATTGGTTATTTTTAGTTTTGAACCCCTGAATGTCTATTACTAAATTCATGTTATTTTTGTACTGAGGGGTCTATGTGGTTTGAAGTAATATAAATAGCTTTTTATAGGCATGCGTATCAGACTAATTCACTTTTGTTAATCCACGAATTATGTCTATTATCAAATCCTAGCCATTTTACATAAACTTTATCACCCTTTCTTTTTAAGATGCGTTCAACAAGATACATTTCAGTATATTTCACTTTTTGAAGTTCGCTGGTATAGAACGTGCCTTGAATCTCATCGCTATTGTTATCCGTCAGAAGATAAACTCGAGGATTAGTTTCACGTATCTTGCTAATTTTGAAAATTTCATTTGACCAATTGGGTGTATATCCTTTTTCAAATACTTGGCGATATTTACTTATTCTTACAAAGTCCCCCACTTTAAATTTAGTAGGATTTGAATCAATGATTTTTATAGGGCTATATGTTTTTGATAAAATTTCTTTTTCATTTTTTTTTGTCACATCCCTCGGTTTAAGTCCGATAACAGAGTGTTTTGTATTATTGTAATTATATACAATTTTATCTAAATTATTTAACCATTTATAGTTTCCTTGTAAACTAAACTGCTTCCATAATTTGGTTTTCAAAGTTCGAATTACCCTTTCGACTATACTAGCTTTAAGGTTAGAAAATGTGCTATAATGGTTTATATTATATTCATCCATTAATTTTTTAAAATGTGGATTGTAGAATTCTCCACCCCTAAAATAAAAAAAAAGTGGTATATTAGTAGACAATGAATAAATAATAATAAACTGAGTTCTATATTACCTATCAGATTGAAGATTTCGAGGAACGGCATTTTTCATTTTAAGTATTTTTTTCATGGCATTTGTAACAGTTTTACCTGTTTTATCTTTAATTGGTTCAACCCAAACATATTTTGAGAATGCGTCAATGGCTACCAAAACGTATTTGAAACCTCGATTAAATTTGGCATAAGGGATAAGTGAAATTAAATCTATTTGAAGAAGATCTTTAAGCCCCTTGATAATTGTCTTTCTTCGAGCATAATTTTTACGAGCTGGTTTATGCAATTCATTTACAATTATTTGTTTGATATTAGTCGTACTCATCGTTGGAAACAGCCACCTTTATGACTAACTCTATTATTCCGTCTCCTGTTTTTGGGGAATCCAAAGACCTTATTATCAAAATCTTATCTCCTTCCGATAAAGTTTCCCCTTCAAGGGTGTCAATAAGTTTGTGGTTTAATATAAACTTAATTTCTCGGTGAAATTTTCTACAAGTTTCAATGGTTCCAGAAGGTAAAGGATAAACCCAATTATAGCTTTTTTTATTAATTTTATAGGAAAAGACAGTAGTTGAAGTTCCTAACGTGAATTTGTTTTCTAAGTCACTAGCTAGTAATGGAATAAAACATTGATAATACACATTTTTATCAAAATTTTTGCTGGAAATGTGACTTCCGAATTTATCAATTGACATGATTAAACTATTGTAAATTGTTTGAAACGTTTACTTTTATTGAATTAATTTAGCCTCTCTTAACTCTTCGATTATAGAAATGATTTCGTTTGTATGGGAGGTGTGCCCTGCAGCTGAAGAAGACATCAATAATCGAAGTCTATCCACTAATTCATTCGGGTTATCCCAATACACATAATCAACATTTTGTTTGTTGGTTTTTAATGTTATTCCCTTCCCTAATTTGCCAGTTTTTGGTCGCATAGTTCTGGTAGGTGGAGGAGGTTTGACAAATTGTGATGACACAGATATATCACGAGCAATGTCACTTAAGATTTTCGATCCCTTTTTTGTTAATCCTTTTTTATGCAAATAAGGTAAAATAATTCGTCTAAATTTTGCATATCGATTTGAACTTGTAATTATATTTCCTGTTTCATCTTTATATGCATTTGTTCGTTCTAATATATCCATGTAGTTCTCTAAATCTTTTGATGTATACAATTTAGGTTCCTTTTTAAATAAAAGTTCGTATAATCCAACGGTGCCAGGGTACTTGATTGTTTTAACCTTTATATCTTTTCCAATAAAGTCTATAGGTGCTTGTGTTAAACCTAAGGTAAATTTATTTTCTTGAAAATCGTGAATAATTCCAAATTTATGATCAAACTCGTTTTCTGTGTCACGTATATTGGCATCAATGTATGATCTAGGTAATTCATCAAAATAGTCTAGATACTCATCATAACCAGGTTGACCTACATACTGTTGTATGCTTTGTCTAGTTTGATTAATTATATCCTCTAGAGTTGCTGTGGGTGTTAGGTCTTGTATTTCCTGCTCTGCGTCATCGGCTGTTGCAATTACACTAGTTTCTTGAAATGGTACTTCACGAGCAGTTTTATTTAACAAATTACCATATCTATTTTCATTAAAAAACGATGGCATCTCTGTAGGAACTTGTGGGGTTTCAGACATTTTCAATTTGGTTTTTTTTTTGGGTGTAGAAACATATGGAAAAACATAACGATCATAATCTTCTTCTTTAATTTCTTGTTTTGGTATAATTGATTCTGTGTGATCGATTTTTGTTATGAGTTGTTTTAGAGGTTGAATTATTGGCTTATAAGATTTTTCTAATTTAAATTCTGTCGCTGCCGTGTCAGATTTTAGTTTTTGATACTTTTCTTTAACGGCTTTTCGCGTTTTAACAAGTTGTTGGGATGTGTGTTTATCCATGTTAATTTTTTAGCGACTGATGGTGTTTCTAATAATTACTTTTAATTTATAGTGAAATAAATCTATCAAAACCCTTACGATACCTTCCTTTCGTCATTTCACAATCTTTATCAACAACTATAAACCCATATTTATCTTTCCAACAATTTTGGCATAATTCTTTGAACTGTTGATATGACATGTCAACACTAACATGATCATCGAAAACGTGTTTTAAATTTGTATTGTCTTGTCTAAACATTATTATTAAGTTTGCATTATCACGAATCAGTTGTTTAGGAATTGATGAATACGTTTGACATAAATAAAAACAATCTACATCTTTGTGACGTCCAAAAGAAAAGTAGTCTCTAATTATATCTTGATTACAAGAAGCAATGTCGTCAAATATTATTATCGAATTTGGACTAACTTCGGCTGGTGGTATAATGTCACCACCCTCTTCATATTCATTATAACCTATTTCTTTTATTGGTTTTATAAGCTGTCTTAGATACTCATATTTAGGTTGATGAAGAGATTTCGAGAAAAGATATATATTTTCAAATCTTAAACCGTTTGGGTGTTCAATTAAGGATATCATAACATTAGTTTTTCCTGATCCCGAGGCACCAACTAATAAACATCTTTTTGATTGCCCTCCAAATAAACCACCATGTTTTTGATATTTTTTTATTTCAGTTTTAACATCAATGTTAGAAATGGGGAGCGTAATTTTAGATTTTCGAATCTTCATATCACTATGTTATTCTAAAAACTAACTTGTAAATATTTTAAAAGCATATTTATAGGTTAGTAATAATGGAAATTGGCTTAGTAGTTTTTAAGAGGTGCTATAAAATGATAGTTCATCAAGATCCTACTTTTATTCACAGCCGAAGTCGTGTGAAGAAAGGATCAGGTTTATTTGATAAAATTATCAGTAATCTACCTTTTGAAGCGCATATTCCAGGATATAGGTGAGTATACATAAAAAATAGCACCGTTTATTTAAGTTATGTTAAGAAAGTGTTTTTAATTTGCAGATTTTGTGGTCCTGGAACCAAACTAGACAAGCGAATTAATCAAAAAGGAATAAATCCATTAGATAGTGCTTGTAAGGAGCACGATATTGCTTACTCACAGTATAAGGATTTAGAAGCCAGACATAAAGCTGATAAACTCTTGGCGGAAAAATCTTGGGAGCGTGTTATTGCCAAGGACTCTTCTATACCAGAACGACTATCAGCTTTAGGTGTTACAGGTGCAATGCGAATTAAACGAAAGCTAGGAATGGGTTTGAAAAAAAATGAACAGGCTTCAAGAATAGTGAACAAAAAGCGGGTTAAACGTGGGAAGGGGTTGAAGGGTAGAGCTAAGAGGAAACGTATAATTAAAACCCCAAAAAAGATAGGTGGTATTTTACCATTACTCTTTCCACTTTTGGGTGCGTTGGGGGCATTAGGGGGAGGTGCAGCAACAATAGCAAAAGCTGTCAATGATTCTAAGGCTGGAAAAAAACAACTTGAAGAGTCCCAAAGACACAATAAAGCAATGGAAACACTAGCAAAGGGCAAAGGGTTAAAAATTAAATCGAGTAAGAAAGGACGAGGAATGTTTTTGGCACCTTATAAAAAAAACTTCCAATAAGTCTTCCTCGGCATGCGTTATCTAATATCGATTTGAATAAAATTATTAAGACATTAGAAATACCTCATTTTAGAGGTGTCTTTATGAGAAATAATTTGCCTAGGAAGATTAGAAATTTTGAATGTGCTATCGTTAATCTAGACGATAAAGATGGCGAGGGATCTCACTGGACTGCCTATATTAAGAAACAAAAAGAAATTATTTATTTCGATCCTTTTGGAAACCTAAGGCCGCCCCTTGAACTGATTTATTATTTTAATAGTTCAGGGTATAATAGAATAAAATATAATTATGATAGTTTACAAACTTATGGTTCTTCTAAATGCGGACAACACTGTATTATGTTTTTATATAATAATTGTAAATAACAAAATTTTAACATTTAAATATAACCCGTTCGAGAGACAAAATGTCCACTACTTTCACAATTTCCGGAAATGAATCGGTTTTGAGTGCAAATTTTAATCCACCAATATATTTAGAAGATGACAAAGATTACTTTATTGGTTTGGCAGATTTTGAAACATTTTTCACAATACCAAATATAGAAAGGGGTTCTAATAAATTCTATGTGGGTACCAAAGTTATAACAATTCCAGAAGGTTCTTATGAAATTAACGATTTAGAAAGAACTATTAAAAGGGAAATGTACGAGAAATTTCCTATGGAAAAATTCGATTTATATATCAGGGGTAATACGAACACTCTAAAGACGATAATCAAGTGTTCTCATCCGATTGACTTTACTCACGAAGATTCCATTGGAAAATTGCTTGGTTTTGAAAAAAGGATTATTCCTGGTAAAAGGAGAATGGAATCCGATAATGTTATAGCAATTTTAAAAGTAAACGCCATTTGCATTGATTGTAATATAGTGACAGGTTCTTTCCACAATGGCAATCCTGTTCACATAATTCATCAATTTTTTCCATCTGTGCCCCCTGGTCATAAGATAGTAGAATCCCCACTACCCATTTTGTATTTTCCTGTTAGTGTTAAAACAATTAACAATATAACTATAAAAGTGGTTGATCAAGATTATAATTTAATTAATTTTAGAGGTGAAACTATTACTGTGAGACTCCATCTAACGAGAACACTAAAGAACAATGGTTATTAGATATAATAATAAATTGAAAGAAGTAAAACTTACAAAGCCTGAAACTGTTTATAAAAAAACAACTCAAAAAAACATTGTTAGTTCGAAATCAAACCTGAAACGATTGACAGCAAAAAATCGTCAATTTTTACGTACCTTAGGATTTAAAGTGTTTCCAAAATAATAATGGACCTTTTAAACATTACCGAAAAGCTTCTTGTTGACAATTCTATTTTAAGCTCTGAATTACACACGTATCAACCCTTTGTTACATCAAAATTTGAGTATAACGATGAAATTAGGATTCCTATTCAAGAACTTGATACTTACACATTACCTTGTGAGAGTCTTTTATATATTGAAGGAAAATTAACCAAGGATGATGGAACTAGGGCTACCAAACTTAAGTTTATTAATAACGGGGTGACTTTTCTATTTAGAGAAATTCGTTATGAATTAAACGGTGTAACGATTGATTCTATTCGAAATGTTGGTTTAACATCTACAATTAAAGGGTATCTATCCTATAATACCAATGAAAGTATCAAAATGCAAAATGCCGGGTGGTTTCCGAAATCTGATTCTAGTATGACCGTTACCGATAAGGGGGCATTCAATGTCTGTATACCTTTAAAAATGCTGATGGGATTCTTTGAAGATTATCAGAAGATTATAATGGGGATGAAACAAGAATTGGTTTTAATTCGTGCTAGCAACGATTTAGATGCAGTAATATGCGAAGACGAAAGTGAAAAGCCAAAAGTAGAATTTGAAAAATTGTGCTGGAAAGTGCCACATATTACAGTTGATATACCACAACAGTTAGCTCTAACTAAAATATTAGAGAAAAATATCGAAATTGTTATGGGTTTTAGAAGTTGGGAGCTGGTGGAGTATTCAGCGTTACCTTCAACTACACGACATACTTGGCCAGTTAAGACTGCCAACACTCTTGAAAGCCCTGCCCATTGTATATTATCATTATCGAAGGATAAAAGGGGCAAAATAAAGGAGGATATGAGCAAATTTGATCATTGCTTCCTAACTAATGTTCGAGTCTTTTTAAATTCTGAAAGATATCCGTACCACGACTTGTATCTAAACTTTGAAGAAAATAAATTTGCAGCTCTTTATGAAATGTTTGCAAATTTCAGAACATCGTATTACGAAAAAACAACAGAACCAATTTTTACCCCTGAAGAATTTAAAAGCATATGCCCAATTGCATATATAGATTGTTCGCACCAAAAGATAAATATGCAAAGTGGTTCTGTTGTAATGCGTATTGAATTTGAAACTAGTAAAGAAACAGAAAAGGGCACTTCAGCCTATTGTCTTATTCTTCATGATAAAGTATTTAGCTACACTCCTCTTACAAAAATGGTTCGACAAGTTTAATTATATTGTTAAATATATTATTTTTTAAAATGTATAAAATAAAACTACAATAATTGAACAAAAATATTTGTTTTATTAAACCTTTGATTATAAATAAATAATCTATAATTTACATTTAATATACTATCTAAAATAGATTCGAGATTTTTTATTCTTCTTTGAAAATGGATCCTATTTGAGAAGGCTTCAAAGTCCCATTCTCTGGCCTTTCTGTACGCAAAGTTCCACACTACCATAAAGTACACTTGATTTTTCGATTCGTTAAATGTTACTGATTTCTTCATAATAGTAGGTGGGCTTCTTTATTTGATATTTCAACTTATACTCGAGTAAATCAGGGTGTTTTGTAAGTAATTCCAACATAGTGCTAATATTTTCATTGTTGGGGTTTTGTTTCGGCGACAGAATATTATAAACATTTGTGAGCAAATCACCTTGTTGCCTGTTTGCATCGTTTTTCACCGTATTAAAGTATTTTTCAAATTGTTGGTTTTTTATCATGTTTAGTCGATATTCAATTACAGGTATTAAATCCCATAGTTTGTTGATGCTTTCACAACCAAAATAAATATAACGTTGATTGTCGTGTTTTACCTTCACCACATTATAATCATCAATTTGGTCAAAATAAATGGTAAAGTTGTTGAATCTAATAGGAACATCAAAATAACCAGTACAATAGAAATAACTTGTAATTGTACCTTGATGTTGTAGTAAACACTTCCAATCGTCCTCGTTCAGTAATACGGACCCATCAAATGCTTTACTGGCAGCAAGTTCTATGCATGGTAAAAATTCATCTCGAAGGTTTAATCCTATGTTCACATATTTCGTATTCGAATTGTTTAAATAATAAAGTTTGCCATTTAAAAGGCCACAACTTTCGTACTGGACTATATAATTTGGTATCGATCCTGTATTAGTACTGCTCGAAGCAAACGTATTCATCATTTTCTATTTGACGTACATACGCGCACACACTAGATTTTCACACTGCGGTTATCTTTTATATGTCAGTTGTCGAGGAGTTGAAAAATTAAAAAAGTGGGGACTCTACCTTAACTTTTTATAAAATATAAAAATTACAATGCTCGAGGCTATCAATATTGCACAACACAAACTGTAGCATAGAAAGTAATTACAGGAGATGTCGTGGCAAGAATTCTCATTGAAAGGTACCCACTCAGAATTAAATTTACTCCTGTTTGAATATGTGTAAATTATTTTGAAATACCTGAAATCACTTTTTTCCAACTCGAAGCTATCCATAGTATACGAAAAAACCGGCAAATCTTCATTAATTCTGGTAATCTTCATTGCTTTACAAGAACAACAGTCTATTTCGGTATTGTTACTTTTATTAAAACATATTTGAGACTCGGCAACTTTCGGTTGATAGTGAATATATAATATATTACTAGCTGTCAACCAATAGAGTAAAATAAATTTCATTTTGTTTGTTTTTAACTTTTTTTACAAAACACTGTTGGATCCACTAATAGCAGTAGTAATATAAGTATAAAAAAAACAACTGTCCAATAATTCTTTTTCGATGTTAGTGCTTCCCTTTGATTATTATTATTAAACGTTTTACCCAACCATAAGATGTGCGCAAAACTACAATGTGATGCAATCTTATAGTGTTCCTCTATCGGGCAATCTTCCTTTTTCCACTTAAAAATTTCAACTGAACAATAAGCACACTGGCAAATATCTAGGTATTGTGTAAAATAAAATCCTGCCTTTGCTAAGTTAATTGGGTTGACGGCTCCCCTCCAATTTTTAAATGTCAAGAGTCTTTCTTCAAAACTCTTCCTAACTTTATCTGAATCTAAACTTTCCAAGCACATTCGGATATAACAACTAATAATTATCCTTTGTTCGCTACTTTAAATATACGTTTTTGTTAGAACTAACCTACCACACCCACCAGCCGTAGAAAAAATGCTTTAAACTTGTCGAGACTCGTTTTTACTAATGTTTTCATTCCCTTTAACCTTATACAAATGAATGTCTACTTATTTATTTTTTCGAGATTTTAATTTAGTATATATAGAGAAAAATAGTGGTGATGGTGGTGTTTAACAGATGTCTGGACCAAAATATGTAGCGCCCGCTCCCACCCCCGCACCAGCATCTATACGTTGATACAGGGTCTCTGATAAGCAGTAAAAGATCTAATTACGAGGTAAGATCGAATTGATGAAATTTTGTAGATTTTTTCCTTTTTTTATTCAATAACTTAATAAATTGCACTTTATTAGTTGTTACCCTATTTCTTTGTTTTAAAGGAGAGGAAAAAGGAATATAAATAAAAACACAGACACTGAGAACAATAGGTTTTTATTTTTCATTAGAAACACACAATTCGGAACTGGGTTTAAAGTTTTAATTTTAGTGTGAGTATACCCACACACAACACATGTTTGTCTTATTTCGTAACGTCTTAGTTTGGTGGTTCTTTGTTTCTTTGTCGGTAACGATGACATGGTTATTATATACACCCTACAGTGATTAAAATAAATTTATATAAATTTTTGTTTTAATATAATAACTAGGAAATTTAAAGTACAATATATCATTTAAAAGAGAAAAATACTAATATTCAAGACAAACGATGCTTTACAAATCATCTCGCAAAGAATAATGCCCATATGGTAGAGTTTTAATGTTACATTCACATATTTTCCGCTTATCATCTGACCTATCTAATACAATTTTATTTTGTTCAAAAGTATATACATTCTGACCCACCGATCTAATTAAATATTGTTCTTTTCTCAAGCGTTCACCACTCTGTAAACATTTTTTATAGTATTCTAAATTTAATGCCCTTATTGTTTGTGAAGGAGTCCCCTTTGCAACACACTTACTTTCGCTTGTTTTGTGAACCTTAAATGAATACATTTTAGGTCTAAGACCAACAAATTCTTCTAGTATTTTACCACTCAACTCATCTTTCATTACACCCATTACTTTTTTATTCACTTGTGGAATACCATATGGGTTGTTAGATGGATAATCTGAAGTATCAAACCACTTAGTTAAATCACCCTTAATATCTTCATATACATCGCTAGTCTTAATTAAATAGATACCCGAATCAGTGTCAGAATAACATAATTTTAAACGGTCAAGAGGATATTTGTTCAACATATATTCATAATGAAATTTGTATAACCGAACCTTTGCTAAATCTAAAACTGTAAAACCGATAAATATGGGCTGATTAAAATATACTTTACATCTATTTAATTCAACAGCAACACACCCTTCATCGAAAATTACTCTGTCTTTAAAATTTGGTTTAGAAATATAATAATTTACCCCGTACGAACCCTCATATTTTGATATCAATTTGACATCTCTAAATTTTCTTACATTTTGCATTGATTTTCCAAAACAAGCATTATTATTTAATTTATAATAATGCACTTCAAACTCATTTACAGCCTGCGCTCTTAAGCGAGTGTTTAACGATATATAAGGCTCCATCCAGGCAGATTGCTGAAAACTTAAAACTCTATGAATGTTCTTTAATTTAAGACCATGTTTAAGACATTGTTGAAGCGCAATGTAATGTATTACATAATTTTTTTTGTCGTAAAGAGTAGCTAAAAGTTTCTTTTGTTTACCCCCCTCAGGTGCTAAACGTTGTGGGCAAAACGGTAAATCTGAGTGTAAATCGTGTAATTCAGTGGGGTATTCTAAATCAACCTCTAAAATAAAACCTACTGATGCATCAGATGGGACATTTTTTATTTCTAAATTTTTAATTTCATTGGGTTTTAACCATCGAAATTCACACAAGGGAAGAGTTTGGGACATCGCAAATCCATATTGATTGTTTATATCGAAATACATTAAAAATACATCCTCCAAGTTTTTATCATAATTCTCCATATATTTGTTATTAGCCCTAGCGTGTCTATGAATACATGTTGACAAACCACCTCTGATACCCCGTTCTATAAAATGTAACATGTCAATATCTGTAAGAAGCTCAATTTTTACTCTTGTGGTGTATAACATTAAAGACCAGGATAAACTCGGGGTTCCAATATAAAAAATAGGGTCAATTTTATAAGTTTTTATAGTAAGATTCCTAAACGACTCAAAAACATCTGCTAAAAGAAGAATGTCTGTTTTCATATATATATTCGAATAGTCTAAGATATTTTTACATTTGAAGGCTGACCAAACATTTTGAGCATGTTTATAGTCTATATCAGAAATATGTTTATTTTTTATTTTATCAAAAAATTTATCTTTTGGTGGTAATTGAGATTCATATAAGATTTCAAAAGAATTTACGTAGCTATAAGGGAAGACGCCTTTCTTAAACAAAAGTCTAATATGTTCTATAGGCCAATTATGGAGCATATATTCACTAATTTCATAGCTCGTTAAAAATGATGAAAGACGTTCCAAACTAAATAATAAAAAATTTATGCTATCTATAAACTTTAAGTGTATAATTTTATAGTACTCACGGTTATCTTTTGAGATTTTCAATTTAAGTTTCTTTGTAAAACATTTATATTTTTCCTTATTATAAGGTAACACTGTAATAGGACCCTCCAAATCAGAACAAAGCTTTTGAATAAAAAATTTACTGTCAAAATTAGATAGATTGTGGAATACCACTGGAATGAAATTTGGAAGCTTATAATTCAAATTACAAGTATAATGCGCTGCACCTCTGAATTTCCCAGTTAGGTGACAATGATCTTTAACCTTAAAATCAGATTCAGAGAAAGCTTGCTCACAAATATGGCATACAGAGGATTCTTCAAAATTAACTAATTCCTGAGGGTTTAGTTTTCTCATGGGGATAATATTATCAAATGTTTTACAAACGAATTCAGCGACTTTATACAATTCACTTATAAACCAATCAATACAGTCTCGACCCGAATAAGATTCAAATTTCCATAGCGATTTGTCATAAGAACAGTGCAGAAAGTAACCTATATTATACGCAATATGTTTTTCTGTGGCTGTTATATAAGAACATTCAGGTGAAGGCATAGAATTTGCAATTGAAATTGGTAAAGTTTCTAAATCACAATACAGTGCAAAGGGGACCCTTTCCTTATGAGAAAAATTTTTAAAATATACAAACTTATTTTTTTCGTTGGGCATTACGCTTTTTACACTTTTAAATTCTGAACAGTAAGTACTGTGACTGTTTAACTTTTGTTCAGTTGAGAAAATTGATAGGCATCTGTAACAAATAAATTTTTTTGTTCCGCGTGTTTTGTATTGATTTCCGAGTAGTCTACTAAAATGTTTGATCCAACAAAAATGATAACGCGTTTCATTTTCATTTATCCTATCATTTCCCTCCTTAGTTTGTATTAATAACAAATTAATATGCTTTGGTTTAATAACATCTGAAACAATTATAGGTACTATTTCATATTTATCTTTTTGTGTTTCGGGTGTAACTTCATCATTGCTCTCATTTTCGCTCTCACTTTCACTAATCAACGTAATTGTTTTCCCGACATAAAATTTATTTGATTTATTTTTTTCTTTAATGGTATATATATTTACAGTTAAGTTATTTTGTTTTTCAAATTTTGATAACTGATTAAGAGTAAATGGTTGACTTATTCCTTCTAGACTTAAAACTTCAGAATAATGTCTATATGAATTAACTCTATGAACATTATTTTTAGCCGGCTCCAATGCTGAAGTTACAGCCCAAGCAAAACATGCACCATCATTTGTTTGAATATTTACACAGCATTTTTTACGTTTAATTTCATCAGGTAAATCTCTGTAACAAGCCCCGACCGAAAAAATTGTGCATCTATTAATTTTGATATCTAATTTAATTATTTCTTTAAGAGTATACCCCGATCCCTGATCACTGAATTCTGATAATTTTCTTAAAATTACATCAAAAATATTCTCTTTATAAAATTTTTTTGCTAAATTAATATTATATAAAATTTCGTTTTTAGTACTTATAAATATATCTCTTTGATTTATATCTTCCCCCACATCTGAATCATTTTCACCCCCTTTAGGAATAATAAATTTTCCCAACATAGTTACATTAATTTTACATGGAAAATGATTGACTCTTTTAACCAAGTCGGGGAATATTATTTCGATTTCCTGTAAAAATTTGATAGGATCTAAAAAACCTAAAGTATTTCTAATTTCTATAGTAAGTAATCTACATTTAAAAGCTGACTCCACGATTACTGGTTCTAGCTTTGTAACCCCCGACATTCTCACTCACTCAAAAATTCGAACTCAATGTCATTAATTTCGCGACCTGTTGATATCTTCCTTTTTCCCCTATAAATAAATAGGACTTTTTTACCCTTATTTATTGATTCTAGGTATTCATCTGACAAATCCTTAAAGCGTTCGGGTAACCATAGAGCCTTCCCCTCTTCGAAAACTATCAGAATTCTTCGGCCGTATACCGTGTCGACCGCTCTGAATTGTAAAATAGGTTTTTTTACATTTATAGGCACATCAGCAAATTTAATCACCTCATAGTCTAATTTTCCTAGAAAATTAAGAGTTTCAAGTGTATTCATGTTCTGCAAATAAAAATGAAGGGTGAGTTGTGTTTGAAGATTAATTTCTTACTTTTTGAGTGTGAAAATAAAATAAGCGAGGAAAATAGATTAATTTTATAAAGTGTTAGTGAATACCCCAAATGTTTCGTATATATTTTCTTTAGAAAAACCTATAATATTTTGAGCTGAAATTGAAATTAATTTAAAACATAATACAGAACAACAAATTTGACACCAGCTGATATTACCCCCAATTTCTTGTAAAAGAGATTCTCTAGAAATATCTTCTTTAAGTTTTATTTTTTTAAATTTTGCATAAGTTAAATTACATCTGGACCAAATAGACCAATAAACCCTCTTAAAACATTCGGGGCAACATATTATAACACACCCATACCAGCATATACTATAGCACCCCCAAATTATTTCATGTCTTATATAATCGTCGATAAAATCCAAAAAACTAACTGAATTAATTTCCCCATTGTGAAAACCACCCCATTTTTTATATAATCTTAAATAATATTCTGAAACACCCTCTTCAAACTGAAGTATAGAATTAATTAAAAAATTATTATTTTTTTCCTGTTCTAAATACACATTTTTAAATTGATTTAAAAGCTGGCTTTTTAATTGTGATGGTATAGGTAATGTTATAATACCTAATCCACTTGTTAATTTTCTCAAAATAGCTTTTGATGCAAAGGATTTTAGAGAAGGTACTTTTTTTTTATTTTTTATTATATTTTCACACTCACTAAAATCAAAATCTTCAACGTCATTAAAATCAGACATTATAAAAAATAAAATGGAAAATCTACTTACGTTTCTTTTCTTTCTTTCTGACGATGGAAACTACTTGATTATTACAATAATTTTCCGTTTAAATTCTTCTATTTATATACGTTGCACATTCACCTTATTCGCCTTGATGGAAATAAAAAATCACAAACTAGGTGCGCAATTGCATATAAATACTGCATTTATTACCTAATGTTTGCAAACCGAAATCATTTACATTAGATACAAGACAAAGTAAAAGTGTAAGTAAAATGTTTTCGTCATATAGAAATAGTTTTATTCAAAATTATAATGAAAAAGAAAAGATATATAATCCTAAAAGTTTATTTATTATTTCTTTAGGAAATTGTTTCAAACCAGTATTTAGTATTCCTAATGGTTTTGTAAAACTATTAACAGGCAATCTCCAATTACCTTTTTCAGTTCAAAAACAACTTTTCAAAAATCGACTTAGTCTTTGGAAAATCTATTTTGAAACTTTTAAATGTGATATATTTGACTGTATTAACCACATTAATTTAAATAGCGGATTAATTGAGCAATGTTGCCAAATATTTTTAAACAATATCGATAATTCTAGTTTAGGTAATTTTTCTATCAAAAAATATAAATATATAATTAGTGTAAATAATAAAGTATATGAAATTTGTAAAAATTGTTATAGTTATTTAAAAAAAAAAACAACCAAAAATTTGTTGTATATAAATAAATTCATTATTTTAAAAAATACCATAAATGTACATTAATAATTAATAACTTTAAAGGTAATTATTGCCAAATTTGTAAAACCGGTTCATTTTTTTTCTCAAATTTGACATTTTTTCCTTTGTCGTAGTAGTTACTTCAAACCACATAGACCCTTCAGTACAAAAATAACATGAATTTAGTAATAGACATTCAGGGGTTCAAAACTAAAAATAACCAATTTGTACCAAAGGAACTGGCCGCCTATGATGGATCACAAGTATGTCATTATGTTTTTAAAAAACCCTTTCACATTGAATTATTAACAAATGAACTGCACCAACAAGCTCTATGGTTAATGAAAAATCATCATTGTATCGATTGGTCGGAAGGATTTACTCCATTGCACGAGCTCCCGAATATTATTAGAAAATTAACAGCCAAAGCGAATCACGTATTTGTCAAAGGAAAAGAAAAAACAAACTACATTCGAAAATACTCTTCTAAACCTGTTACAGAACTTCCAGAACAACCATGTTTAAAACCATCTGAACCTCTATGTTTTTACCATTTAAATCAAAAATGCATCTGCGCACTAAGTAATGTTTATTATTTATACAATTATTTAGCATAGCATAGAAAGCTCCGATGATGATTTATAAAGGTAAGAATTTTTTTAATAATATAAATTTAACTTTTTATTATTTTTAATACATGTCTTCAATAAAATATATTAATCCACCAAGTTTGGAATTCCTTGCTATTCAAATAATTTAAATCCAAGATATAACAAATTTACCTCCCTCTTTTTAATGAAATTAACTCATATTGACGTTTTGAACCTTAACAGGATCATCACTAAAAACGGTATATGAAAAATGTAAGCGTTTCATAAAGTACCAATAGCTTTAATTTTTTCTAAATTATACTTAAACTTTTTGCACAAAAATTTATTTAACAAAAAAAACATTTCTCTAAAATTTTACAGATGACTACCCATAAATTTTAGAAAGAAACACCTGCTAACTAGGAGCAACCTCATATAGTGCAGAGCTCGACCTATATGACTTCGAAAATTGTCCCATCCTCCCCCAATGGAAAAAGCACTCTTTTCGACACTGGCCCGCTCACTCTGGATTTACATCTTTTTATTTGTAACATAAAAACCTTAGGGTAAATAATTAGATATAAAAAGACTTCAGATCCCTTGGTAAATAAGTTTACTACATTAATAAATTTCAATTAATTTTTGTTTAGTTTCTTTTATTTAAAAATATATCCAATCCTTAAAATTATAAACCAACCAGATTAGAATTGCTTTCCTCATTCTAGATATCAATTACCTACTATTAACGCTAACCCAATAACATTTACATTTTTATAGTTATTTCTTCGCTAACCAGATAATATCGCCATAAATTAAATACACACTCGCATAAATGCCTTCGAGCGGAATACCAACACATAAATTATAAACCAGCCTGATCACATTATGTAAATTAATTACATACTCGCATAAATGCCTTCGAGCGGAATACCAACCGCACACGTAATTCTGCAATAGTCCGTGGGCATTTCTATATAGTCCGGGCTCTTTTCATACACATAGAAATAAATATCAAAATACAAACAAATACACAATTATTTCACATCTCTCTCTACAAATATACACAACACAGTACCAACAACATACAAAAAACCCTGCACCCCACAACAGACCGCCCGCCCCAGCTGCCACCCCAGAAGCGGAGTTCCTGAACTGTAATTTATTTTATTTACTTACTTTTTTGGATCACCCTGTAGAACAACTACTTATTACACGCCTAACACACACTTAGAGTGCCGCAATAAATCAAACTGACAATTAACACGCCAATTACACACACAACTCGAATAATAAGTACCATTACCTGCATTAACAACCACATTATCTAATATATCGCCTGCGGTGTTCTAGAAATCATATATTACACTACTGAAATGAGGAGACCCTCTCGTGGAATCTCACTTTTTTATTGGGCTGTTAAATGAGGGTACATATTTAAATTTTCGGAGAAATAATCTTCCCCACTTCTTGAAAAATGTTCCCATTGAAACAAGATTAATTATTTCAATATTTCAAAATGATGCTACACCTCATTTTAATCTGGGTGTGCGGAGATACCTCAACGAACTATTCCATGACAGATAATTAGGACAAAGCCGACTAATATTTTTGGACCCTGCGTTCGTCCGGTATCAATCCAATGGATTTTTTTCCTGGGGCCATTTGAAGGCTCTCGTTAATATTTCGTCCATAAACGAGAAATAATAAATGGATTTTAAGGTGTACAAAATGTGACCTGATTTTTTTTTTTAATTTCAACAACGTTTTTTGAAAAGCATGAAGGAATGGAGGTAATTTTGAAAATAGGAAATATCAATGTTTGTACTATTTTTTTCGTGTTTTAAAATATTCGTTTTTGTATTATAATTATTTTCCTTTTTTTAAATATTAATTTTGTATAAAATTGTAAATTTAAAATCTATGTTATGAACCGTCTTCTGGTATATAAATGGATTAAAGTCCAAAAACGGTACGGGAGTTGGAATATATAGACTACAACCAAGAAAGGAACTAACTCTTAGCTTTGGCAGATTCCCAATAGTATTATAGTCAGAAATATAAGGCAATTTAACAATGTTCCGGTGAAATCATTAGGAAGGTTTACATTAAATATATATATATATATATATATATATATATATATATATATATATATATATATATATATATATATATATATATATATATATATATATATATATATATATAATCAGCCCGATATTTTATTGTCGGAAATGACAAATACATTATATAGATCTTAAACCTTTTGTTAATATTTTTCTGTAATATTTTCTAGGGTTTAGGTTTTCTTATTTGAAGATTAAAATATGATAATTTTTCTGACGTTTCGCTCTACATAGTGAGCTCCTTCAAAGTTATGATATATTTATCTGTATCTTTCAACTACAAAATTACAATTTTTTTTTATAAAGATATATCACAGTAATATTTTTAAGTTAATATTTAAAATTAAAAAAAATAAAAGATTTTATAACAGTCTTAAAATTAAAATAATCTGATACGAAGGTTAAAACAGTGAAAACTATAAAATAGTAGTAGTTTTGTATGTGTGTTAAAAATAAATTCAATTATTACAACTTGGTATGAAATTGATATGGGTAGATCACTTTTTATAACAGCAAAAAATAAGAAAAAAGATTCTTTTTTTTAATAAGGTTCTTTGATTTACTTGAGTAAGTAAGTAAATCGTGCCAAGCATCATTACATTGTTTCTAATATTTATTATAGTGTCGCATCAAGTATGTCATATTAAAAAATAAAATTATAATAAATTTGATTTAGGTTTTTGACATCTTGTTTGCATTTACAGCATTTTTGTATGTATTATTTCTTTGGTGGTCAGTTTGTGAAAATTTCTGTCTGTATCTAAAATGAGGATGTTTTTATAATCGAATTCATGCTTAGTTGTTTGTTCGTATTTATGTAAAGATGTCGATGCGTTTTTAGTATACTTATGTCCATTAATTCTATTTTCAATATATTGTGTCGTTATACCAATATATTTCTTAGGACAGTTTAGTCATGGAATTGCATATATGACGTTAGATCTTTTCTTGGTAGGAAATTTGCTTTTTAATTTCATATAAAGTGATCCCAGTAAATTGCTCGCCCTGTGGCATATAGTTATGTTATGCTTACCTAAAATTTATTTTGTTTTTTCTGATAGTTGGTTTATATACGGTAATGGAATGAAAGTGTTTTGTGTTGTGGTATTGTTGATTTTTTTTATTGTGTTATAATGTAAAAGGGTTTTTATCTTCAATAAGAAAACCTAAACACAAGAAAATATTACAGAAATATATATATATATATATATATATATATATATATATATATTGATTTGGAAATGATTTTAGGACACGATATATAGGGAAACGAAAAAGTCGATAAGCTAGCAAGAAAAGAGTCGGCGACTCAATATATTGGCCCCAAATCAGAGCACTAAAAGCCGCTAAAGAATGGATTAGAAAAGAGCATAAAAACATTATACACCCAAACAGGGATTGAACCACTGCAAGCTTTTTATATGAAATCCTGACCCAATGGTAGCCAGAAAACTATTCTATGCAAGGAATCAGATAAGGGAAATCACAGGTACAATGACGGGGCCCTTGGCCCTCAAAGTTTACCTTCAAAAAATAAATTTTGATGGCGGAACCATAATTGCACGCTATAAGGTTCGAATAAAGGAAATGGTAAAGCGCATAATATTTTATTGGGAGACATTTGATTGAAAAGTACAGGACACTTTCAAATCAACAAACTTGGAACCAAACGAAATTCCTGCTCGTCGCTTAGCTGATCAGTAGAAATTAGCAAATCAAGCTGGTCCAAATTAACAAATGTAGATGAAATGTACCAATATTTTATTATTCGGGTAATAGCGACCCAAAATACAGAAACAGTATTGGTTTCATGTTTTTCTTCAAGTGCCATTCTCGTTACAGAGTGCATGTTCACTATATTGTACACAGATAGGCGAAACTACTAGCATTACGTATCTTCTGAGATACTCTACAAGGCAGGATACTGCATAGTGGTTGGCCATTGCCTTATGTGAGATGACAAGTGATTGAATAAACATCAATATTTGTGCTGAAATAAGAACTCGGAGAGTCTGGTGCCTAACTATAAGTTTTCGTCAAAGACTATAAAAAAATCCTTCTAACTCTTTTAGCCATGTTGGAGGTATATTAATGGTTTATTTTTGTTGAGCAGGAAATTATTTGCATATATAATCAAACGAATATGTTGGGTCATAGCGATTTAAAAATATTCTTTTATTTTCTCATAATGGAGAAATTTTCTCAGTTTAAACATATTCTCGGTGGAGTATACTTTACTTAAAATAACATCCAATAAAAATATTAATCGCAATTAATGTTTATTCCATGACAGAATTAAATCGCACAATTAAACAAAAATGAAGGCGGCGAGAGAAAACTGGCTGACCCCATGACAGCTCTAACTTCCATAAAAACTTAAACAACTACTAGTATGAAGAGGTAATTCTCATCTCTAGAAAATAAATACGAAAAATTCATTCTACATCAGAACGTATTACAAAATACGCGAAAAAACTATACTATAAACATGACGAAAATATGGCTGTCGGACTTGCATTGTCTTTATTTTTATTTATTTTTACGACGTTTCGATTAAATTGTATCTCCAATGGTTATCAAGTATAAACTGAATTTCATTTTATATTTGGTAACAATTAAAGATACAACCTAATCGAAACGTCATACAAACAAACAACAATAAAAGTCTAACCACCACATTTCACTCAATCTTCCGCATTGTCTACAGTCTTCAAATAAACATCTTTACTGATGAAAGTAAAAATAATTCTATCACGGCAGATCGAATGAGTAAACATCACCTTGCAAAATGTTTTCAACATAAAAGTCACCAAGCACTTGCCCAATTACTTCTATGAGTCCTGTTTTTAAACTTGCTTTTTTAATATTCGTGTTATGCGAAAATATCACGGTAACTGCCAAATCACTTGTATAACATATTCAATTATTTAATGAAATAATTTTTAATTACTTGGTCCTTTAACAAAAAAAAATACTAACAAAAAACGAAATGAAAATATTAACTCAACTATACGGTTAATAAATATACTTAAAGTAAAACTTTAATCTAAAAAAACCTTTTACCACTAAAGAATGGAAGCTTTTAAAGGAGAACAATTTTAAATGTGAAAGTTATAATATGATCAAATAGAAATTTTTAAAAAGCTTTGTCCCCTTTACTCTATCCTCTACTTTGTTTGTTCTATTATGAACATAAGAACTTTTGTATATTTAGAAAGATAATATTGCGAGAGACAGGATACTTACTTTAAAACCTAATTTTATAACCGAACAAACAAAAATGTTTTTCCTATATTATTCGGAATGAAAAAAATTTTGCCAATTTGCTTTTGTGTTGCTTTCGCATAAGTTTCTTTCGTATTTTGAGAACTAAAATATATTGAAAAAAAAAACGGTTAAGTGCGTGTTGGTCAAGCATTACGTTAGGGTTTTCGGGTAGTTTTTTTAGCTTTTTTATTTCTCCTATATCATTTATTATTTATGTATGGATTTAAACACTACCTCTTTATTTCTTTATTTTTTATTTAAATTCACAATGAAACTTCAGGCAATAAATTTTAAATAGTATTTTAGGTATAGTTTCTTTCCAATAGTTTCAGATATAGCAAATCTACAATTAAAAAATTAAAAAGGAGGCTACAATGCAAATAAGTTTGAAGAGTTTCACATCCGAAATGCCAAACGGGACTAAATTTGGACTAGCGGATGTCAAGATCAAAGAAGTTACACTTGCGAAGAATAAGTGCATAATTGATGTTCAACTGAAGAAATTAAAGCCTAAAAACGAATAGGGAAGTAATTAATATAAGAAGGCTTAAACAACTTGAGATACTTCAAAAAACAAAGGGGAATGTTAACTAGAGAGATATTCAAAAATATCAAACATAAAGTTGTCGACAATGGCCTCACCATAACTACTATTTTCAAGTAGAGACACGACAGCGCCATCTCGATGGATCACTTAGTAGCAGAAAAGCAATACCCACTGACAATATTGTAGTAAACCGCCATATGATAACACGCCAATAAAAATAAAAATAGATAGCTAACCGACGCATGAAGCATGCTACACTAAAACATATAAGTTGCTTTTCTCCGGCACTGTCGAGATGGGTCGTATCCAATAATATGGTTTGATAACTGCCAATAAGAAGGTCATAATTTTCTGGATTCGGTGGTATCCACAATTTTGCACTTTTTGCAATCATATGAAAATTTTTTTCCAAAAAAAATTCCAAAGAGGGGTTATATCTCAAAATATCGAAAAAAGTTATTAAAAAAAGTTTTTCTAAATGAAGTTTTTAAGCCCGTATTGCAAATTTCGGTTGAGTAAGAAAATTTAGATTTTTTTACCCATTTTTTGGAAATTGTACCACTGTTGCAAAATAAGATTCAACCTACAGAAAACTTAGTTTTCACAGACATATTTTGTTTAAAATAGAGCTATATTAAATGTGTGAACATTACTTGGAAGTTCAGATTGGAAATTTTGAAATTTATTAAAATAATATTTTTCCCTGTGTAGGTAAGCCGATTAGCATTTTTAAAATATAAAAATGTTAATTTGCCAATATTACAAAAACTGCAAATTTTTAAAGTAGACAACCTATTCAAAAAAATCCATATTTTTAATGCTAAATAGGATAACATTATAAAAATAGAGTGTTTACATTGAAAAAAATTGACTTTTAACGATTTTTTCAAGTAAATATTTAATATTGGTTTTTGATCATCCTGTATTTATTTGTTATCAAAATATCAACGCAGTCCACTAAAGTAGACCCTCTTCTAGAAGAAAACCAACCCAATTAAATAACAAAAGCTTTCATATAAGACAAAATCATTGTTATGTTTAGACTCACAAACATAATTTTTAACACAAAATGTAAAATATGTCAAAAACAGTTAAACTTAGGTATAAGACATTATATAAGAAATGTCTATAATTTCGCCTAGTATCTAAAAATGAAATCAGGTATAGATTATTTTATTTAAAATAAGCAAGAAGATATGAACTTCTGGTATAACTTGAAGTATCACCGTCTTGAAAATATTTTAGCTCACCCCCATCGACTGCCAAATTTAAAAAATTTTTTAAAGACTATTTTCTGAAAATTCGATCGCGGCAGTTTTTCTTTGAGACACACTGTATATACATGTATGGGAATATACTGCAATTGGATTGAGGAACTTCCTCCTGAATCATACACTACGTATAATTCTGGATACAATTTATGGTAAACTGAAAATCACAAATGAATATAAATATTCCCGAAAGAGTTCGTTTTATTCATTTGAGTCCTCTGAAACAAAGATATTGAAAAATAGACACCCCTATAACCCCATTTCGCTCTACGATATTGGATATAGCGAATCGATTTATTACGAGTCAAGTATAATATTCTATTATAACTAAAAGGGTTTTGAATAACGCATTTTCTTGAACAACGTAGAAGAAAATATATATTAAAGTTGATTTATTTTTAGCAACGTGGGAACGCTTGGATATACATTATATATATATATATATATATATATATATATATATATATATATATATATATATATATATATATATATATATATATATATATATATATATAAAATTTCTCAGAGACAAAAATGATATCGAAATGTGAAAACCTGTCCACAAAAGTTATAAGGGAAACCATTGAAATTGCAAAGAGGCCCAACAACTTAAATAGCAGAGATGATAGCCAGCGAGTGCCTAATACTTGGAAAAATCTGCTTACAAAACATCAAACAATACCACTTAGTAACGAAACAAATTACAACTCGGCAGGACCGATGACGCGCAGCAGGTCTCGCAACCTGATTGGCCAGAACTATCCGGAAAACGAGCACATCCGACGTACACACGGAACCGACAGCATCCGAGTCGCAGACATCAGTTCGCTCGTAGAGGCCATACAGTGAGTTTTTAAAATGGTGAATGAGATTTCACCGAAACGCCTTACAGTCCTGAGAGGGACTCAGCACATACACGAGATGTCCGAAAACCTTCGACTACATTTATATATATATATATATATATATATATATATATATATATATATATATATATATATATATACAGGGTGATTCAAAAATCGATCACGAAACTTAAGGGGGTGATTTTACTTGACAAAATAAGGGTAGAGCTTCATATAATTTTTTTTCAAAATGTCATTCGTTTTCGAGTTACAAGCCGTCCAAGTTCAAGTTTTTATTTTTTGTTTTTTGAATTACTCGCTTACAGGAAAACCGATTTGACTAATATTTGAAAGATAGGCTAAGTCTTCTGCGCTTCATCATTTTAGTAACAATTCACATTGATTGTTTGCCGCTAGAGGGCACTTTACCTACATTGAAAATTGTTTTTTTGTCATAATTTTTTAGTGTTGACAGCTACAGTAGTTTTTGACATAATTTCTGAAAGACTGATGCCAGGCCTTTAAAAAAGGTGCTCTTTATTTACATCGCTAAACCCAACGGTTTAGACGTAAATCACCCTTAAAGATTAAGTGGTAAATTTACTTTTCTCATTTCATTACCACCAGCTACCAGGTAAATAGCTATCAAAGTATACTAGAGCTGTCAGTTTAACATCAAATAAATTCGCTTTTTAAACTATTTAATTTATAATCTTAAAATAACTAATAATGGCTAATCATCAATATTCAAATATCGAATATTGTGATATCCATTTTTGTTATGGAAAAGCAAATGGTAATGCAGAGTTGGCAAGAAGATATTATATGGAGAGTTATCCGGAAAGAAATATCCCTCATGCTCAAACATTTTCCAGTGTGCACAGGAGGCTTGCGGAATGTGGTTCCTTTAAAAGTTATAATGGAAATAGGGGAAGACCTAGAACTGCTAGAAACGTGCAACAAGAAGAAAGAGTGCTTGAAATTATTGAAGATAATCCAGGTATTAGTACTAGAAAAATTGGGAATGAAGTGCGGCTCTGTCAGGCTAGTTCATCGAGGATACTAAGAGAAGAACAACTCTACCCGTTTCATTCAAAAAAGGTGCAGGCTCTTTATGACGATGATCGGCCGAGACGGTTGGAAATGTGCAATCAGATCCTAGCTAAGTATGAACACGATAATCGATTAATTGGCGTCATATTATTCACTGACGAAGCTGGTTTCACTCGTGATGGCATAACAAATCTACACAACATCCACACATATGCTTACGAGAACCCAAACAATGTGGTAGAAACGAAACATCAGCGTAGATTTTCACTAAATGTGTGGGCAGGGATAATAGGAGATTACCTTATTGGTCCTCATTTCTTTGATGGCTCATTAACTGGTGACGTATACTTAGATTTTATCCAAAATCGTCTCCCATTGTATCTGGAAGATGTGCCATTGGAAGTAAGGGCCAACATGTGGATCCTCCAAGACGGAGCTCCGCCCCACTTCAGTATACGTGTCCGACAGTATTTGAATGCAACGTATCCTGAGCGATAGATAGGACGAAGTGGACCATTGGCATGGGCAGCGAGGTCACCAGACCTTAATCCTATGGATTTTTTCTTTTGGGGTCATTTAAAACAATTGGTGTACGATATTCCAGTAATCAACGTCGAGGATCTTCGCTTCAGGATAATCGAAAAGTGCCAAATTATTAAAGAAACACCAGAAATTTTTCATCGAGTTAGGCGACATTTTTTGAAGAGTGTTAGGAAATGTATTGAAGAAAATGGGGGACATTTTGAGAATCTTTTTTAGTTTGTTTAGTACTGTTTCATTAATTTTTATCAATTAAATGTATATCGCAATAATCCATAATATGAATATTTACTGATTAGCCATTATTAGTTATTTTAAGATTATAAATTAAATAGTTTAAAAAGCGAATTTATTTGATGTTAAACTGACAGCTCTAGTATACTTTGATAGCTATTTACCTGGTAGCTGGTGGTAATGAAATGAGAAAAGTAAATTTACCACTTAATTTTTAAGGGTGATTTACGTCTAAACCGTTGGGTTTAGCGATGTAAATAAAGAGCACCTTTTTTAAAGGCCTGGCATCAGTCTTTCAGAAATTATGCCAAAAACTACTGTAGCTGTCAACACTAAAAAATTATGACAAAAAAACAATTTTCAATGTAGGTAAAGTGCCCTCTAGCGGCAAACAATCAATGTGAATTGTTACTAAAATGATGAAGCGCAGAAGACTTAGCCTATCTTTCAAATATTAGTCAAATCGGTTTTCCTGTAAGCGAGTAATTCAAAAAACAAAAAATAAAAACTTGAACTTGGACGGCTTGTAACTCGAAAACGAATGACATTTTGAAAAAAAATTATATGAAGCTCTACCCTTATTTTGTCAAGTAGAATTACCCCCTTAAGTTTCGTGATCGATTTTTGAATCACCCTGTATATACTGTTATCTTCAACAGTACAAACAAACATCTAAATATACCCTGGAGAGGTAGAAAATTATTAAAAAATAAACAATTTCACGATCCATCTATTTGGAAAAGTTATTTTATTCTCCTTACGACCGTTAAGAATGGGGCCACAGTAACGAAATAAAAACATCATCGAACTAAAACAAGTATAACTAATTTAAATAGTGTCATAAAATTTCACATGATTATCTCTCACAATTGCACCGATACATGCAATTCTACATACGCGCGCAATAGGGTTAATAGGGTTAAGATCTGGTGATCTTGCCGACCATATGGTTTTTAAAAGTTTAATAAAAACTATGGAAAAATTTAATTTCAAAAAACAGAAAATGTGCAATCGATATTTTTTTCTATTTTATGTTGTTTTTTTTTTTAATTTATAAAAGGATTTATTTCGCTTTAGAAAAAGAAGTTTGATTTTCCTAACTGAGGTATTTTTGATTTTTCCTCCAAAATGATTTGGCTTTAGCTATCGAATTTATTTTAGTTGATGCTTCAACCCCGTATTAAATTTATATCGTTGTATTTTATTAAATAGCATATAATAATAATTTAGCAAATTCTCCACTAACATTAAAATTATTATGTATTCATGATGATTTGTGGGCTTGGTTTAAATATTTTGCCCGTAAATTAAATAGAACAATTTGTAGTTTCCTGAAAAGCAGAATATATTATTGGGGTTTTGATTTTGGCACCTCGTATTTTATTTACATTTATGACATTAAATTTTAAAGTAACATTTAAAAAGCTTGTTAATAATTTATGCATTTTGAAACCAAACATATATATACATATATATATATATATATATATATATATATATATATATATATATATATATATATATATATATATATATATATTCTTGATTCTTGAACCATAGATTATATCACTTTATTTTATTATTTCTTGGGTTTAGGTTCTATATTTAATACATACACAAAACGATTGACATTTCGCCCTTTATTCAAGGCATTTCAAAATTCTTGCCTCCTAAAAATATATATTAAAAAACATATTTACAATTTCAAAAACAAACAAGACACTTAAACAGTAGTCAAAACTTTAAAATTTTTTAAAAATATTTAATTTTACCGGTACACACCTTGATATTTTGCTGTTCTGTTACTAAATAAAATTTAAATTTTACGTCGTTTACTGAGGATACGTGGAATGCGAATGTGTTTTATTTTTTTAATATTTTTTATATTTTACAATGCATAAAAAAACAAATAAGGTATATGTTTAAGAGGATATTCCATTTTTGATTCTTATTTGACCGGATCGAATACTTAATATTTTTGTTTAAATTAGGCTTGCGTAAATGTGGCTCAAATTTCCCATATCTATTCTGTCGTTAACAGTGTTTTTAACTTTTTTAATTTCGATCATTTCCTTTATCTGTAATTTTTCATAATTCATATCTTTGTTTTTTATAATGATACTGTTATAATCAAAAGTGTGTTTTTCATCCTGTGTGTGTTTGTTTAACGCTGTTGAGGCGTTTTTTGTATATTTATGGCCATTTAATCTGTTCTTCAGTAATTGGCTTGTCATGCCTATATATTTTTTGGGACAATTTGTACAAGGGATCGAATATATTATATTTGATTTATTCATTAAAGGAATTTTACTTTTTAAATTTGTGAACAATGTATTTAATTTATTATGTGACTTGTGGCATTCGATAATATCATGCTTTTTTAAAATGTATTTTATTTTTTCTAACAGTTCACTAGTGTACGGTAATGCCACATATTTTTGCTATTTATGTTCTATGTTTTTTGTTTTTACGTTATCATAAAACAAGCACACACAGAACGAAAAACACACTTTTGATTATAACAGTACCATTATAAAAAACAAAGATATGAATTATCAAAAATTACAGATAAAGGAAATAATCGAAATTAAAAAAGATAAAAACACTGTTAACGACAGAACAGATATGGGAAATTTGAGCTACATTTACGCTAGCCTACTTTAAACAAAAATATAAAGTATGCGATCCGGTCAAATAAGTATCAAAAATGGAATATCCTCTTAAACATAAAACCAAACATATACCTTATTTGTTTTTTTATGCATTGTAAAATATAAAAAATATTAAAAAAATAAAACACATTCGCATTCCACGTATTCTCAGTAAACGATGTAAAATTTAAATTTTATTTAGTAACAGAACAGCAAAATGTCAAGGTGTGTACCGGTAAAATCAAATATTTTTAAAAAATTTTAAAGTTTTGACTACTGTTTAAGTGTCTTGTTTGTTTTTGAAATTGTAAATATATTTTTTAATATATATTTTTAGGAGGCAAGAATTTTGAAAATGCCTTGAATAAAGGGCGAAACGTCAATCGTTTTGTGTATTTATTAAATATAGAACCTAAACCCAAGAAATGACAAAATAAAATTACATTGGACAAACCATACAATGGTTTAAACACCGTATAACACAACATAAAAGCGATTGTGTGCTCGTGTGCCGTTGTAGAACATCACTCAATAACAGGACATAATTTTGATTATGATAATGTCAAAATTCTAGAACACTAAAATAATTACAAGAACAGACTATACCTCGAAATGTGACATATTAATAAACAAAAGAAATGGCATTAATTATAAATCGGAGACTAGTGAGCTTAGCACTATTTACTGTAATATTTTAAATTTAAGTTGAACGTTGTATAATATAAGATACCGAGTGTATGTACCTGTATGTGTGAAATATTGACTAGTAAGGTAACTTCTTTGGGTTAGGTTTCTAGATTAATACTCCTATTCTGTACTTGATGTTTCGCCCAACGTGGTGGGCTTTTTCAAAGGTATAATCTCATTTTACTTATGTCGACACAAATAGAATGAGATTATAGTTTTGAAAAGGCGCACTACGTTGGAAGAAACATCAAGCACAGAATAGTAGTATTAATCTAAAAACCTAACCCAAAGAAGTTACCATACAACTCCGTATGTAGGTGAAGTAAAATGCGAAACAGTGAATGCAAACTTCGCTCCATCATATCTTTTCTGTGTTAGAGGTTGCACAGTTAAAATAAATTGTAATAAAACACAATTCATCCTATTCCACCACCATCGAGATGGTGGCCTACCTGTACCACCATACCGAGAAGAAAGTCAAAGCTTACCCTCCCCGCCACAGTGATACGGCAGAGATACATGTTTCGTCTCTCACTAGACTCATCAGGGTACCGACATGCACCTGGCTGTGCATGTGGTATGGTGGTACAGGTAGGCCACCATCTCGATGGTGGTGGAATAGGATGAATTTTGTTTTATTACAATTTATTCTAACTGTACAATCTCTAACACAGAAAAGATATAATGGAGCAAAGTTTGCATTCACTGTTTCGCATTTTACTTCACTTACATACGGAGTTGCATATAGTTGTACGTTTGCTGAATGTGGATATAACCACTGCTAATGCATCTCACACGGAGGAATCCGTGAAAGCCGTACAAACATATATAAGCCATCCGACGAGAGGTCAGCGAAGACGCGTTCAGTGTTGCATGCTTCCTTCCGATCTGTCCTTTGCACAGCCAGGTGCATGTCGGTACCCTGATGAGTCTAGTGAGAGACGAAACATGTATCTCTGCCGTATCACTGTGGCGGGGAGGGTAAGCTTTGACTTTCTTCTCGGTATGCTGGTACAGATAGGCCACCATCTCGATGGTGGTGGAATAGGATGAATTGTGTTTTATTACAATTTATTCTAACTGTGCAACCTCTAACACAGAAAGAATATGATGGAGCGAAGTTTGCATTCACTGTTTCGGATTTTACTTCATATATATATATATATATATATATATATATATATATATATATATATATATATATATATATATATATATATGTCGTTGTGTAGTGTTTCACGGATGGGAACATGTGATTCAGTATTAATCCGGGAATACATCCGTTTGTTCGATTGGTTTCTTGTGGAAGTTTGCAGATGTTTCGCCAAAATCTCATTTGGCATCTTCTAGCATTCTACCAACTTTACCTGTCTCTGAGTAACTTAATGCATCCCGTCTTATGGAACCGTTTAGAAACTCTCTGCTATTGGCGAACAGAAACTACAAAAACCACAAAAACAGAAACGCATTTAAAGAAGTTTGATAATATCATGAAGCACTACGACAAACAAGAGAACAAACAAACGACAACCAACAACAACAGAACAGTGTACAACATATCCAAACATCAAGTGACTGAAACAGAAAAAACAGTTTTAAGTAAAGGTTTCAACTACGCAATAGCTCCGAAAAAGATCCCTACAGAGGAAATAATTACACAAAGCGAGTCTATTCTTTCTTCTAAAGCCAACTACGAGGCTGAGCAAATACGGCAGGATGTATCAAGAATTCGCAGAACATCGAATCCTCCGAAACAGAACCTGAGTAGAGCCGAATTTACAGCCTTAAAAGACCTGAACAAAAATGATAACATCATAATATTACCAGTAGATAAAGGCAATGCAACTGTCGTCATGGATCCCGATGACTATACTGCAAAAATTAAAGATATTTTGAAAGATCTTACTTACAAACCTGTGTCACGGGATCCCACTACATATCTTGAGAAAACAACCAAGACCAAGATCATGGACTCACCCATAGACCTGGATGTCAAACAGAAACTAATACCACGGGAAAAATCCAGCAGGTGCCCAAGACTATACGGATTTCCAAAGATCCACAAGCGAAATGTTCTTCTAAGACCCATCGTTAGCGCCTACAACTCTGCTACTCAAAAACTAGAAAAATACCTTGCTGGCTTCATGCAACCACGTGTTGAGAATGCCGCCTCTTACATCAAAAACTTGGAACACTTGTTAACCATTCTACACTCCGTAAAAATTGACAAAGACGACATCATTGCAAGCTTCGACGTAAAATCCCTGTATCCGAACATACCAATGAATGAAGCAATGGATCAGATCGCTCAAAGAGATGATTTCCCAATTCATATCATGGATCTCACCAAACACTGTCTTAAAAACGCATATTTTCTATTTGATGGTCAGATATACAGACAGATCGATGGTGTTGCCATGGGTTCTCCACTACCTCCAGCCGTGGCAAATTTTTTCATGACCTATTTCGAAACAAAACCTCAAACCCAAACGCTGATGTCGCTACGTTGATGATGTATTTGTAATATGGCCTCATGGCGAACAACAGCTCAAATGATTTCATTAGTTTCTTAATTTTATCCACACAAAGATACAGTTTACTCTGGAACTTGAGAAAAATAATCAGCTTCCGTTTTTAGACGTCCTCATAACCAAAACAATGGATGGAGATCTACGACACACAGTATATCGAAAACCAACACACACGGATAGATACCTGAATGCTGATTCTTACCACCACCCCTCAAAAATACAGTGCGTAACCAATACCCTAATATCAAGATCCCTTCGCCTAACTGATGACCAAGGAAACGAAAAGAAACACATAAAAAGGGCCCTTCAACAAAACAGCTACTAGACACCAACAATAAAAAAAGCAATAAAATTACAACAAAAACCAGCGCAAGAAACAAGGCCACCTGCCGAGGATAGACAAATCACCGTACTTCCTTACATAAAAGGCACAACAGACAGAATCGGCAGATTACTCCGGAAACACAACATATCTACAGCCTACAAACCACATAAAACAATAGGCTCTCCTTTAAGAAATCCAAAAGACAAAATCAATATGGAAAATCAAGGCGTATATAAAATCGAATGTGGTACCTGCAATAAAACAGACCAACACAAGAATATCAGCGAGACTAGAAGAACACAAACTCAGTATAAGAAACAAACAGACAACATCGGCGCTTTTTCAACATCAGCACGAGACAGGACACAAATCTGATTTTGACACCGGGCAGCAAATCGCTAATATAGAACAGTACAAGGCAACTATTACCGTTACTATCTACGACCGCGTATAAAGCACGCTGCACGTTGAATTTCTTTCAGTTAATCTACAACCACCAAGCACAGAAGATGCCAAATAAGATTTTGGCGAAACGTCTGCAAATTTCCACAGGAGACCAAACGAACGAACGGATGTATTCCCGGATTAATAATATATATATATATATATATATATATATATATATATATATATATATATATATATATATATATATATATATATATATATATATATATATATATATATAACAATCAATACGAGTAAATGTCTACCTCTGTCGTATTTTTCATGTATCTTAAAAGCTATTCGAAATTTTTTTGTTTTTACTTGACATTAATGGCAAAATAAAGCAATTGTTTCATCTCTATCTACTTACCGTTCTGTTCCCCAAATTCCTTATCCTGCAGCCCAGATAAGCTGTTTTCCCAACAAGAGCTGTCACATTTTTAGATACACTTTTATCGAAATACGGACCTCTGTCGATTATCAGCGGTTCAATCTCGTTTTCTCCCTCGGGATAGCTTTGAGAGTCGTCTTGTCTTTTTACTCGACTGAAACCTGAAATAAAAAGGAAACATATTTTAAAGAATAGAAAAATAATGAGGCTTTTAACTCTCTTGGAAGTCCAGTAATGAGATAAAGACCAGAAATCCGTTCCTTTATTAAAAGAAATAGTAATTTTCCACTTTCAACGAAAATTGATACCGTTAATTTATATTTACTAATTTGTGAAATACAAAAAAAGACACTCTGTATCACAGCCAACTAATTTAAAATTCAGGATAGTGTGGTAACTCATAAAATATTTCAGGAGTTACTTCTATTTTTACAAAGTCTTTGGTTCATTTTATTTCTAAAGAAATTCCCTTGAAAATTCTAAAATCTTTCCATTGTCGGTATTCGATGTCAAGCATATACATCAGTGTCATTTATATACAACATGGCGTACAAATAGGAAATATCATGTTGGGAATAAAAAGCCAAAAATGTGAAATATACAGAATAAGTCGCTGACTTTACTTTCATGTAAATTTTTACATATCAATATGATATCGTTAGAGAAATGTCGATGCTTCGTCTTACAAGCAGAATATAAAAGATTTTTACTGTAAATTTGATGTTTATTAAATTGTAAATATCATTTCTCAAAATAGCCGAGGTATTCTGGAATGTATACATTCGTTAAATACAAGGTTGAAATATGGTCATAATTTTTTTTCACATGATTTCCGTTTAGTTTTTCCAATAAGAATACTAATGACCTGGATGTGTTTTTCCACAAAAACAGGCTTTTATATGAATTACTAAATATTAGAACAAGTGCAATTCAATGATTTTAGCATCTAGCAACAATGCATGCTTTTTCCTCCATTGTCATAGTTCAAATTTCAGCTCAAGTTTACTGTGGCTAATTCACTTAATTTTACCTTATTTCTACAAACATTCACGTTGTGGGCAAACACAATATCTTTTTCTTTAAGTATATCCCATTAATTCGTCAAATAAATTGTCGGTTGTTGCATTAATAGAATTTAACCACCCTGCATACTTATGCTTTTTTGACCTAACAAAAGCATTTGACCTCATCAAGAGGCAGCACATAACGGACATCCTAAAACAGAAAAATGTTTCAGCGGAGATCATAAACATAATTGATGACTTGTACATAAATTCCAGCACAAAAATAATAACATCCGAAGGTCTAACCGAAGACATCAAGATAAACGAAGGGATAAGGCAGGGAGACTCGCTAAGCCCCTTCTTATTCAATTTGATAATGGACCGCATAACAGAGGACATCAGACCGAAACGCGGATACCAGATGGGCGCACACAACATCAATATAATATGCTACGTGGATGATGCGGTCCTACTCGCAGATAACGAAGACGACCTCCAGAGATTGACACACCTATTTAACGTATCAACTAAGAAGTACAATATGCAGATATCAACGAATAAAACAAAGTGTATGGTAATTTCCAAAGAACCAAGAAGATGTAAGCTACAGATAGAAAATGCCATAATTGAACAAGTCATGAACTTTAAATACCTAGGCATTGACACAACAAGCTGTCGTAACCTTACTGGAGAAGTACTGTCACAAAATACAAGAGCCCTACAAGTGGCAGGATGCTTAAGAGATGTTATATTTCGAAACAGATACATGAGAATAGAGGGAAAAACAAAAATATATAAGACCATGATATGACCAATTCTAACTTAGTCCACGGAAACAAGAACACGTTGAGAGAATGAGTGAAGAGAGACTAGCCAAAGTTTGTATGTATCGACGACAAAGAGGAAGAAGATTACTAGGACGACCACCAAAGAGATGGGCCCAGAGCTGGTTCTCTTCATCAGCAGAATAAGGCGGGTATAGATAGAATGACAAACAGGGATATCCCTAGTCAACGTAGAAGAAGAAGAAGAAGAAGAAGAAGCATTTTGTGTCGATTTTAGTACAAATCTCTATAGTTCCACCTCCGATTCCTTTCACAGCTCGGTCATTTTTATCTTCCTGAAGTTTGGCTTTATTCTTACACTACAAAATATTGTTTAACCGTATATTTGATTACCACTGTTTAACCACTATTTATGTTGTTTTGCTTGGCATTTGCCTGACTATGGGTGGTTGTATTTGTGTCTATTGTTATTTAAACTTACTATTACCTGTTTGTTCACTTAAATTTCCGCTTTTCTGCTTATTGTTCGAGTGAAATTATTTTTTATCCTTTCTAATGGCAGTGTCCTTGAAATTAGGTTGCTTATTTTTTTAGATTTTGCTTTGTTAATATTTTCAGGTTAGGGTTTTGTCACTGTCGAATTTGCATTGACAAGTTAATTCTGTAGGTGTTACTTTGTGCATTGTCTCATTTTGGTTTATTTTTATTTTATTATTAGAATCCATTTTATGGAAATCGTCATATTCTAATTAATTTTATCTATGTTTTAGTTTAATATTCACACTTGTCAATGTTTTTCTGTGTTACTATCTTTATAAAGTTTTCCAATACACCACCTATCGAGTATTCTTAGAGTTATTTTTATTTTTGGGGTTTCAACAATCCCCGTTTTGTAACTTGCCTTACCGACATCTAGCATACGGATCCAAAAAAATAATAATTGTTGCAAGAAAGAAATCCTTCTCGTTTGTTTTAACTGCAGGAGACTTTTTTATACCAGAAACGAAAATGTTTGAAACAATTATTGAATGGCTTATTTAACAAATTTACTTTAACCGACTGTTGTTACGCATTTGGGTTCTTTTCTAGCTGTCAGCTTTGAAAGAGAAAACGTAGTGCTTACGTATGCATCTTTGATATAAGTAAAGCCGAGGTAATTTGCCTCGACTTTTACTTTTCCTTTCTAAAGCAACTAAAGGAGCTCTAAATTTTCCACCTTGGGATTTTAGAGTGAAAATTATTTTAAATTATTTCGGTAACCAAGTTTAGCTACTTTATCTTTTACCTGTTTTGATGATTATTGAACCATTTGTACCGGAATAAGCCTGGAGACAAGAATTTTAGCAATACTGCAAGTGTTAATAAAGAAATTCTTTAAACAACAAATAAGAACTTGGGATAAAATCCATTTATTAAAACTATCTTTCATAGATTTTGGATTTATTAAAATTCGAGCTGAGAATTAATTTGTAAACACTGAAAAAATTTGAATCTAGTCATAGTATATTGCTTTAAATCTCATTATTTTTTCTTAAATGTCTAAATTTACCCGCATCGAGTTTTAATCAACAATATTAGGTATGCAGATGACACCGTAATAATAGCTGATAGTTTGAAAGACCTAGAAAAGATAATGAATAAGATATTGAAAGTCAGTGGAGAATATGGACTCTCTCTTAACACGAAAAAGACCAAGTTCATGATAATTAGTAAAAACAACACCAATAATAATGAAACCCTAATGGTAGGAGGCCAGCACATAGAAAGAGTTAAGAAATACACTTACTTAGGAACCCTAATAACAGAAAATAATGACTATACCGTCGAAATAAAAACCAGAATCGAGAAAGCACGTGCCAACTTTATTAGAATGAAAAAGGTTATCTGTAGCAAAGATCTAACGTTAGCCCTGAAAATACGACTGACTAAATGTTACGTATACAATGTTCTATATTATGGAATGGAAGCCTGGACACTGAATCGAGAGGCAATGAGAAGACTTATCTCTTTTGAAATGTGGACCTATAGAATAATTCAGAGGATTTCGTGGGTGGATCGAGTTACGAACGCCGAAGTGTTGAGAAGAATGGGGAAAGAAAAGGAAGTCGAGATAACAGTAAAACAGAGAAAACTGCAATATTTCGGACACATTATGCGAGGAGAAAGGTACAGCATCTTACGGTTCATAATCCAGGGCAAAATAAGTGGCAGAAGAGGCGTGGGACGACGACGAATTTCATGGCTAAAAAACCTAAGGGAATGGTTTGGATGCAGTTCAAAACAACTATTTAGAGCAACTGCCTCAAAAATTAAAATAGCTATTATGATTGCCAACCTCCGCAATGGAGAAGGCACTTGAAGAAGAAGTCGATTATTAAATTTTATGATGGGTTTTAAAACCACTTGTTGTTTTTTTACGAATATAGATCAATTTTTCTTGATTCTGATTGCTGTGGTTTGGTACATTTTTGCCCTCCGGATGTATCATAATACCACCACCAATTTATAGAAAAATTAATTTATCTTTTATATATATTTTAAAGTATATCTGAATTTTATTGACTCTCTGGGTCCCACTCTGGTGAGAATAAAATAATATAGCATCGTAATATGTCTGCTTTCTCGATTACTTTCAGTTTAACTCCGGTTTAATTTTTTGTGTTCGATAACAATGTTTAGGTACTTGAGACTGACTAAATTAAGTTAAAATTCAAGAGATTATCAGTAAAAAGTTCATTTATTTTCATTTCATTAAAAAGTTAATGCCAAAATGTATATTCTGGTCTTCTACTTAATATTATTGTAAATGCTGTCATTGTATTTTGATTTTTTTTCCAAATTCCAATTATTTTTTGTTGATTAATTATTTTATAAAGTAAATGTTTTGTTTTATTTTATGTTTAATTAAATATTGGTGATCACCAAGAGTCACAGAGAACGTTTATTGTACGTTTATATATTTTTTCTCTTTGCTGACTATGAAGTCCACAGTTTTGTGTAGCGAATTACTTCAAATTAATTATTTGTTTAATTACTATTAATTAGTTATTAATTAATATGTAATTTTCTTATAATACTTATACTTTAAGACCGCCTTCGCTATTTTTTCTTTTTCTGTACATGTTGGAAGTTTTGGATTTAAAATTTAAATAAAGATAATTTAGTAATTGATTAATATTTCTCGTCCATTTGGCTAAAGGTGAATAACAAATTGTTTTGCTTTTTAATATAATTTTTATTAGTAGTCTTAGACGTTCTTTTTTTTTGTAAGGTTTTTTTTACGGGTTCTCTTTGCTAGTTTGTTTCTGCTTTATTTGTTTTGATCTATGTTTTGCGTTTATATTTGATAAGAGCATTTATTTACCAGTATAGTAATTACACACCAATACCCAACTGAGCTGCGTTGCAGCCTGATGTGTTTGAAACCACACAACTACCAGTCTCACCATCGGAATAATAGACAAATTTAGTAGTATTTTATTTTTTTGTTGAAATGCTCACAACCCAATTAATTTTGTAAATTTAAGTTTCTTTTGTAACGCGTTACGCAATTTTCCGGTATTCCATCGCATTATCAAAGAATGTACAGTATTTGCGTTATGTTTTAGCGTCAGTAGGTACTAGAGTTTATTACGTGTCAAATTTTATGCAATCACTTGTTTTTTTACAGTATATCTTCATTAATATTTATTGAAATTATTTTACCTTCATCTAGTACAATTTATTTTTTTTTCTTTTGCTTGAAGTTATTTAATAGTTCAATAATTATAAAGTATTAAGTTTCACAACTCTAAACTAATGTGTATTTTTCTTGTTGAAAATTTTGTAATCAATCGAAATTGAAAACTGTGTGATTATTTGAACTGGATAATTTCATTTATGGCATATACATATGTGTTATGCTAGAACAACATTCAAAGTTATTTCATTATTTATTAAGGAGTTTATTTGATCCACATGCTCACTTACTTATGAATTTTTTGTACTTGCGTATTTATAGGAGTATTTATAGGAGTAGCGACAGCGGCCAACTTTCTGAATTCCACCTAGCTACAGATGCAGTGGCATCCTGAATAACTCACCCTTACTCTCCAGCGTGGGGGATAGCTTAGCATAGGTCTTCGCTGGCGCACCTAATAGCTTTCAATTGTACAACTCTAGAGATTTTGTTACGCTATTTATTAATTTGATGATATTCTACTATTGAATTTATTGCCACTTAATTGTGAGGTTTTAACATGAAAATTCAGGGGTAGCACCATGATCTAGATTTGTTACGTTTCGTTTTTTGGCTCAATTTTTTATATTTTTGACAATATTTTACCAAATGGGAAAATACGACGTGAACGTGAAAAAGACATTTTCCTAATAACTATTAATAATGCACTGAAAAATATAGAATTTCCCTTATTATAAAGCAAAATGCAACTTTTAATATTACTATTATATAGACGTTCATCAAATACGACGCGCGTACATCATATCATATTATATTCATTTTCATAATACATTATTGCAGCCATGTTTACCATGCAAGCATATTCAACTACGTATGTAGCGAAGTTGCTTTTAACCTGGTGCTTTATTAACTCATTAAGATCTCATCAATCTAGTCTATAGACACAGGTGGCAAAAGCATAATATCTGGGGGAATACTGTCAATAAGCCTTCACTGCGAAATGTGTTTATAATTTTAGATTAAGCGATAGATTTCATCTTGGAATATGTTGTTGACAATACGAGAAATATTGCCCTCAAAATACGGAAAGTGTAATGGAACAAACATTAATTATAATTAGTTTTAATAAATGTTGTTTGCCATGAAGTATATTCTACTAAAAGAAAGAATTACGAACATATTTCTTAAGATATATTTTTAAATTTAGTATTAAAAATATTTCATATAAAACATTTTTGTTTGTGTTTGTTAAACAAAAATTCATAGCGGAATAATAAAGCAAACAAAACAATATTTTTCAGGAACGTTAGCTGTACAGGGTGAGTCAACGATTGGATGAAGTAAGTTTGTGCCTTTTCGGTGAAATTAACAAAGAAACTATATTCATTGTTTGATACAGTTTATTTTTACGCAGTTTTTAAAAATATTTAGGACTCTACGGGGTGAGCCAAAAAACTAGGACAGCATAAAGTTGTATTCTTTTAAATAGAACACCCTATATTCGAATCGTTTTTTCGATTTAGCTTATAATTTTAAATCTTTTTTATTAAGGGTTTACTATAACAAAACTTTATAGTTTCTGAGATAATTAAGTTTAAAGAAAAAAAGTCACATTTTCAAGCATCAATTCAATCCTAAATAACGTTTTCAATTTTGTGACAAATGTATTCAAATTTGGAATTTAGCAAGGCCAAGGACAAGTTAATATAATTTTTACCTAATATTTGCAATAAAAGCTACAGGGTGTTGAACACATCGGCTCAAATTTGAACAAGTTTAAATGAATAAATATCTTTTTTTTTAAATGGTACACCCTGTATATTTTCATGTTATTTAATAGAGTAATAAAAACCCTAAAAGTTTTGTTCAATATATCCTTTACTTATTTATAATAGTTTTTGAGATATTTCAGTTTTTCTTATTTTTCATACTTTTTTACAGAAATAGTCTTCATTATGATAGTAGCCATGGCAAAAACAATGTAAAAGAACATTTTTCTGCGTGTCAAATTTATAACCGCAATCGCTTCTTTTGGTTTTTATGTAGTGTAGTTTATTTTTTTTGCATTCATCTTATATTGTAAAATGAATTTTCCAAAGAATGAGTTAATAGATATGATTTATACAATAGGAGAGGCTCAAAAAAATTGCCTTCTTGCTCAAAGAATTTACAAAATGAAGTATCCTGATCGACGCCAGCCTAATACCCATACTTTTCAAAACTTAATGCAAAGATTTGATTCTTCTGGTACTGTTGATTATCCAAAACGTAAAGTGGTCAACAAACCAGTAACTAATGAAGAAAAAGAACTACAAGTATTGTTAAATGTTCAGGAAAATCCTTATATTGGTAGCCGTCAGTTAGCAGCATTATGTGAAACATCACAATCCACCGCTAATCGTACTACCAAGAAATATAGGTATCATCCATATCACATGGAATTACACCAAGAATTGCATGGACAGGATTTTGAAAGTCGTGTAAACTTTTGTCGTACAATAAATGCGGAGATTCAATTAAATCCAAATTTATTATGCAAGGTAATGTTTAGTGATGAAGCTACTTTTAGAAGTAACGGTGCCGTAAATAGACGCAACATGCATTATTATGCCACAGAAAACCCATTTTGGATTAGAGAGGTGCAACATCAAAACCACTGGTCATTAAATGTTTGGTGTGGTATTCATCATAATCGAATTATTGGACCCCACTTTTTTAATGAACCACTAAATGGCCATAGTTACCTGAACTTTCTACAAGAAGAACTACCCCAACTGCTTCAAGGTCTCGATAGGGATGAGCTCGACAGTATGTGGTTCCAGCACGATGGTGCGCCTCCAAATTACCATCGTGAAGTTCGTGAGTTTTTGGACCAACGATATCCGCAAAAATGGATTGGACATGGGGGTTTCATTGAGTGGCCACCAAGGTCTTGCGACATCACCCCATTAGATTTCTTCCTATGGGGTTATATTAAAAATAAGGTGTATGTTAATCCACCAACAACAGTGGAAGATATGCGAAACAGGATTAGGGATACCTGTAGAACAATAACGCCACTAATTTTGTCCAGGGTCCGAGAAAATCTGCAAAAAATACTAAATTTGTGCATTGCACAAGAGGGTCGTTTATTCGAACACTTATTAAAAAGAAATAATTAATCTCAGTATTTAATAGGTAATTTTTTTGATTCAATTTAGTAAATGTATTTGTCTTGTCGTTATTGTTGTGTTAATTTTTTCACATTATGTTTAATTAAACTATTGCCGTTGTAATATAACGAATAATCTATTTCATCATATTTAACCACATTCTGTTTGTTTCTGTAGTTTCTTTTTATTATTTTACATGGCTACTATGATAATGAAGACTATTTCTGTAAAAAAGTATGGAAAATAAGAAAAACTGAAATATCTCAAAAACTATTATAAATAGGTATAGGATATATAGAACAAAACTTTTAGGGTTTTTATTACTCTATCAAATAACATGAAATTATACCGGATGTACCATTTAAAAAAAAAGATATTTATTCATTTAAACTTGTTCAAATTTGAGCCGATGTGTTCAACACCCTGTAGCTTTTATTGCAAATATTAGGTAAAAATTATGTTAACTTGTCCTTGGCCTTGCTAAATTCCAAATTTGAATACATTTGTCACAAAATTGAAAACGTTATTTAGGATTGAATTGATGCTTGAAAATGTGACTTTTTTTCTTTAAACTTAATTATCTCAGAAACTATAAAGTTTTGTTATAGTAAATCCTTAATAAAAAAGATTTAAAATTATAAGCTAAATTGAAAATACGATTCGTATATAGGGTGTTCTATTTAAAAAAATACAACTTTATGCTGTCCTAGTTTTTTGGCTCACCCTGTAGAGTCCTAAATATTTTTAAAATCTGCGTAAAAATAAACTGTATCAAACAATAAATATAGTTTCTTTGTTAATTTCACCGAAAAGGCACAAACTTACTTCATCCAATCGTTGACTCACCCTGTAGATAGAATATAATTAACTTTTATTAAAGGTACGGTAAATTAACGACATTAGCATTTTGACTTTATCAGAAACAAGAAGGTGAAGCCCAAAAAAAAATTTCAACAAAATTTGCCGGGTTGATAAAATACAAAATAAGCAAATAACGAAGATTATCACAACAGACAGACCGAAATGAAACCATTTTTCTTGACTATTAACTTTGATCGCCTGACAAAGGTCATGTTCTTATGAATTGACCAATTTTCTCCGACTTTTTCTTTGCCGAGTCTTTTCATTAATTTAAGTGAATTTTCCGGGGCGTAAGTTCGCATACAGAGTCGGTTCTAGCCGTTTATTTTAGAGAATTCAATGATGCCGATAGTTCTGCTGAATTGGTTATTAAATATTTGAAAAATACCAGGAAAATTTTCACTCATGGACAATTGACAATGGACAATGCGTTTGATACTGTGAGTAGAGAGTTCTTATTGAGAAAGCTCTTTGCTTCGGGTATAAGAGGAAATATCCTAAAACTCATCGACTCGTATATGTCTGATGAGTATGTTTGTTCGATACCAAAAAAGTAAATCAGATTGCAAAAAAGTCGCCTTGGGTGTGCCGCAGGGGTCGGTTTTGGGGCCGCTCTTGTTTATGATTTATATTAACGACCTACCTAGATTCATCAGTAGGGGAAAGTTGGTTATGTTGGCTGATGATACCACGATAGCTATATCTGCGGATGCCCCAGAGGAGCTGTTACGTACAGCGGGAGGGGTATGTGAGGAGTTGGAGATTTGGAGTCAGCGTAATCAGTTAATACTTAAGCCAACCAAGACTGTATATATAAATTTTAATATTAAAAAACCATTGCTGGTAGAGGAGAAAGTAACATATAATATTGAAACCTCAGCTTATGCTAAATTTTTAAGCACGTGGCTGGATGAATTGCTGCATTTCTTTTCCCATATTGAACATGTTTGTAAAAAATTAAATTCTGCCTTCTTTGCTATTTTGCAGATGAGGTCATCTCTAAACCGGGCTGGTTTGCTGACTGTGTATTATTTTCTGGTATACAGTCATCTGTCAAGCAATATCATGTCTTGGGGAAGAGGGTGTGAAGTGAATAGACTGTTTCTGGCTCAGAAAAGAATACTGAGGTTGGTATTTGGTCTTAAGCCGACGGATTCGTGTAGACCCACTTTTAAGGAAAACAGCATTTTGACTTTTTACTCTATTTATATTCTAAAATGCGTTTTATATGTAAAACAAAATTACTCAGAGTTTAAAACTCTTGGCCAGGGTCACAGATATGATACACGAAATAGTGACATTCTAAGTATACCTAAACATAGAACGGCATTCTTTGAGAGATCCCCAATTTATAATTTCATTATTCTGTTCAACAAATTGCCTGCAAAATTAAAAAACATATCAAACAGTAATAAATTCAAAACAGAAATGAAAAAATTTCTTATTCAGGGATCATTTTATTCTTTCAACGAATACTTAAGCCTGTAGGATGTACTGACTCTTTTACTGTGTACTGAGTGATTATTTCGTTGCGTCCTTCGCTGCTCAGTGCTATGAATTGTGTTTTTATCGTTTTATTTGTTTCTTTCCTGTTAGTTGTTTTAGGATTTTAATGTGTGGTTTTTATTATTAAATATTAGATTAAGTTATTTTACATTTTTTATATTATAACAAGTATCTTACGATACTAATATAACTGTTTCTTGTTTTTTCTAGCTTTAAGGTATGTTATGTATATATTTTTTATTTAATTGTATAATATTGACGAAACCAATGCTGAAGTATCAGTCTTATGACTAATAAATTATTTCATTTCATTTAAAAAATTATCTATTTCGTACTTTCACTATTGCTGTCGTAAACTTACATATTAATATATATATATATATATATATATATATATATATATATATATATATTCATCTGAGAAGCGCATATATTCATTTGTTCTAAAAATATTAACGTTTAATTCATATTAATACAATTTGATGACTCTGACTTATATTAATATAAAAAATCGTTTGCATACTTTAGATATTAACGTAACTTACTCTGTTTGTGACCAAATCAAAAATTTGGTTACCTACTGTATAACTTAGATTTAAAGCACTTGTAGGATCGGCTAAAACATCTCATATGGAGATGAAGTTCTGCTTCAAATATAATAGAAGTGCTTTGGTTTGTAGCACAATCTGAATGGAACGCCATTTCTCAAGAATATATTGAAGTTCCACTTACTAGCATGCTGGAAAAGATGTAAGCAGTAACTAGAGATCGAGGAAGGAATAGTCGTTATTAACTCGCTTTTAAGAATGTTTTCAAACCTCACAAAATGTTCGTGGAAGCTTCTAATAATCACACAAAGGTGACGCAAACACACAATAATCTTTCCGAAAAGCAAATTATCCATCTAGTTTCTATAAAAGTTCCTAGACGACTACAGAAAGTTTTCTTGAAATATAAATTTGTAATAGACTGCAATTTTATTTCGTGTAAGATTGCATGTTATCTTCCAGAAACTTTTAGGAAGATTTCACTAAGCTTTCAAAGTTATTTTCACTTAAATCTTTTGCGAAACCTTTCTTTAAGTTTCCTGGATACGTTCATGAAAGATTGCATGGTATTCTTTATGAAATTCTTTCATAAGCTTCCTGGAAAGTCCTTGGAAAGTTATTTAGACAGCTTTCATAAAACACAGAAAGATTTCATGTTTCCAATTTTCATTCATTTTTCTTCTCATGAAAACTTAAATTATTCACTTAAAATTTATAAAATAAACTGTTCTTTCTTATATTATGATTTAATTTTTCCAAAATAAATTATAAAATTATACAAATTATCGATAATTTTATCAATAAGGTTTATTTTTTCGCTTTGTCATTCTCTTTAGAGTTTTATAATTAGGTTAATTTTAGGATTAGTTGAAGAGCCATCAGTTAATTAAATTTTTTGATCCGAATCTGCACAATAATGTTATATTTTTATACAGATGTACAAATTAAGATATTTAATATTAATACTATTATATTTACAAATTAATTAGAAAAATGTTTTGTGTTCTAGATAACAAAATTCTATTATCATTTACTTTTTTATATATTTTTACTTCTCTGTGAATTTATTTAACTTTTGAAATACATCAAATTAGCATATTTAAATGATGTTAAACAAGTCATTACACATCATGATTTTGACGTCCTTTGTATGAGTCAAATCGGATTTACTCCTAAAATTGAGTTTAATATATGTTGGATTAATAATTTCCAAATTTTTAACGAGGATCGATGCACAGCACATAGAGGACGTGATGTTACTGTATTTGATAACAGTAAATTTAAAGTCACTATGTTAAATCTTGACTATGACTGTTTGTTTGCATATTTATTTGAAAAGCTTTGTCTGAGATCTTACGCAATTAATTAAGGTACATTTATAGAACGCAAAATATGCGGTTAAATACTTATATTCAACAATTGGATGACATTTTATCTAATATTATCCTTATAATTGATGTTGTGATATGTTGTGAGTGATATGAATGCAAATTTATTAAATATGCTTTGATTCATTTGAATTTGTGCAAATTATTGAAAAAAACAACAGACATTACAAGAACAAACGAATCACTACTTAATCCTATTATCGTATCATCTAACGAGATGGTAAGTAAATTTAGTTGTCTTATAAATATTAGGAGCTCTAAGGTTGCAGCAAAATATATAAAAGTAAGAAATTTCAAAAATTTAACAAACAGTTTGGACTCGGTTGTCTGACATACATTTTATAATATGCATAATATTGAAAATAAAACAAATTTTTTAGTTATCGCAATTAAAACAGATTTTGATGTGTAGGCTCCGATCCGTACAATCAAAATCACTAAATTAAGAGAACCTGAAATGTTATTAAATTAATGGTTAAAGGACGAGACAGCGCATTTTTTAATTTTCGTTAAACCAAATTATAAGACGATTGAAAACGTTACAAAGAACTTAGAAATTTTGTTTTAGTTTCTATTCGAAAGGAACTAAAGCTTTTATAGGTACAACCTTTGCATAAGACAATCAGCAAGTCTTACGTAAGATGGAAGTAAAATCTAATAAAAAGATTCTCATTCCCTTAAATATATTTTTTTCTCAAATTATCTTAATATTGCAAGAAATTGTGATAACATTGTAAAGTATTATAATAATTTATTTTATTCCAACGTTCGACTTTCTTTTAAAGTTAGTACCATTGAAGAGGTTGCTAATATTATAAGCTCTATCAAATCTAATGCCAGTGGCGTCGGTGAACTAAATATTTACTGTATAAAATATTGCGTTCAACTCTTTGGTCACAAATTACCCATAAAATAAATCTTTATTTGGACCTAGATTATTTTTCTTCATGTTGGAAGAAAGTTCTAATTTAATCACTACTAAAAGTGAACAACCCACATTTTTTTTCAATTAGGATGAGATTACAACTTGAGTTTTTTCGGACTTCTCGAAAGCTTTCGACACAGTAGATCATAAAATTCTCATTTCAAAATTTAAACCTATTGGTTGTAGTGGCACTTAGAAGTTTTTTAAGAATTATCTACATGGTTGTTGTCAGAGAATTATTGTTAATAAAAAGTCTTCGAGGGTCCCTCACGGTTCTATGTTAAGGCCCTTATTATTTTTAATATATTCATTTGCTCTTTACTCGAAACTTATTACTTACAATAAACATGTATACGCTGATGATATTCAGGTTTATCACAGTTATGACGTGGCAGTCACAGATGAAGTTAATCGCTTAAAGAATATTGATTTATAAATTATATACGACTTTGTTTCTTCTCATAATCTTAAAATGAATGTTACTAAATTACTTTTCAGGTTATTTGGTGGCAACAAGCAAATAGAAACAGTTAAAGAAAACAGTTTTATTGTTATAATAAATAACAAAATAATTCTTTACTCCAATGTAGCAAAAAATCTTAGTTTAAATCTAGATAGTAAATTAAAGTTTACCAGTTACGTAAAAAAATTTGCTTCAGAAATCATGTTGTGTTCTAAAAATTCTTTACAGTAATAAGGATTTCCTAAATTTAATACTCAGAAAGAATTTGTGTAAACTGCTCGTTTTTTCGCTATTTTATTACGGTTATAATGTTTATCGACCTTGTCTGGATGTAATTACTAAAAACCGCCTACAAAAAGTTCAGAATACTTGTGTAGATTTGATTATGATTTAAGAAAGTTTGAGAGAGTGTGTGACAAGTTTAAGAGTTTTAATCGGTTGCCAATAAGTCAAATTTGGGAACTTCATTTATTGACATTTGTACTTCGAGTGCTTCTTATGGGAATGCCTCCTTATCTTCGTATAAAGTTGGATTTTAGGTCTAGTCTTCATAATGTTGTAATTAGATCGTCTTGTTCACTGAATATAATGAAATATAAAAGCTAATTTTTTAGAAAATAATTTTCGTATAATGTCGTTAAACTTTATAATAATATCGATACTAGATCTAAAAGGTATAATGCGCAAACTTTTAAATTAAAAACTATAAAAAAATACTGCTCTAAAATGAAGACTTCTGTTTAATGTCCCAACTAATTTCATAAAAATAGTACGGTCACTGAAGTTAACAATATGCTATTACCTTAGAATTCTTTGAACGTCCATCAATTTTAATGAAAATTTAGGATCAAGCTTATTTTACCTTTAACTTCAAAAGTGATATGTGCTCGACTTGCGCTTTTCGCATTTTAGGGGTGAAATCCACCCCCACCTTGAAAAAAAATTGAAAAAAAATACAAATTTAAGCATTCTATCGGTGGAAACCTTATTCAGTTAAGTAGAATAAATATTCTTTAACATTTTGAAGCATGATTTATGATTTCCATCAATTTTTCAACCCTTAGAAACCATCCCGTAAGTCGAAAATCATGTAAAAATTGTTTTTAAAATATTAAATAAAATCGCACATTAACAGTGCACAAAACATTTGTTTACTAATTATGATATAATTTATTGATATACTGTGAATTTTCAACCCTTGAAAACCACCCCTTATCCTGAAGTCAGTAAAAAAATTATTTTTTAGCAGCTTTAATTGTGCATTTATAAATTAAAACCGTTTTTACTCAATATAAAAAAATGATTTATTTATTGTGAAATTTCAACCCTTAAAAACTACCCCTTGTTGTAAAATTGATAAAAAAAAATTTTTAGTAGGTTCAATTGATTAAAATCTTTTTTTCACTGCTTATGAAATATTTTATTTATTCATTTGAACTTCTCAACCCGTCAACGGAAGTATACTGGCATATTACAATGTATTATAGAAGAGATATATGTGTATGTTTGCATACAAATATACAGACACACATATATTAATGTATTCTATTATGTAAGTCCCGCTACGCTTCGGGCCAAGTGTTCAAAGTGCTCCGTTTTCTCTTCTTCAATCTTAGATAAACAGTAATATTATATGTGTATATGAGTGTATATATATATATATATATATATATATATATATATATATATATATATATATATATATAATATACGTAATATGAAGCCGCGACTGAGAATGCTAATTACAGATAAAATGTGTGCTCACAAAATTTCTCTGGAAAAATGCGATTGCTTTTTTTACCATAACTTCGTTATTTTTAACGCTATCGGGTTTATCCAAAAACCATTTTAAAGGTAATTTCAAAGGCTATAAGATTATTTACATCTTCACTTTTTAAAACCCATCATTTTTAAAAGTTAAAGGGTTAAAAGGCTCGGGTTACATGATCCTCGCAATAAAATTTACACTTCTAACGTTGATATCTCGGTTCTTTTTTATCCTATAGAAATAAAAAAAAAAACAAATTTGTATTAAGAAAAAATCTAAATTTTTCTTATTAGTTTTAGAGTTATAAAAAAAAGAAATTTTTAGAGAAATTCTGCATTTTAAATCGTACTTTTTTTCAAAAATAAGCATTCTTTTTTTTTAATTGAGACATGCACAGATTATTTACAAAACAAATTAAGCACGTTCACTTCGGATCCGTCTAGCCAACTGAATTTCTTTGCATGGCACAAAGATTGGTATCTTCGAATAAACCAACCAAATATGCTTCACTTGCTTCTTGTGGGACCATTACCACTGAACTTTGGAATCGAAGATCAGTTTTAAAATCTTGGGCTATTTCACGAACTAATCTTTGAAAAGGCAGTTTTCTGATTCAAAATTCGGTATTTTTCTGGTGACGACGAATTTCTCGAAGAGCGACAGTTTCTGGCCTGTAACGATGGGGTTTTTTTATTCCTTCAGTAGCTGGTGCACTTTTACGTGCAGCTTTGGTAGCCAATTGTTTCCTTGGTGCTTTACCACAGGTGGACTTACGAGCTGTTTACTTTGTACAAGCCATTTTTTTATGATACTATACTATCGACGTATACTGAACGAATAAACCGGTCAAAGCTTTTGAGTTCATTACTTATACTTAAATAAAGTAAATCCTACAGCGATTACTATAAATTTTAATTTTGGTGGAAAAGGCGCAGGTTTTATTTCTCACTTTTTCTTAAAAATTTGAGAGTCCCGTCTTATTTTCATCATAACTCGCTTAGTTCTAATGCAATAGACTCCTCTCGAGCTTATTTGAAAGATCTTTCCAAGTACTTTGAAAAGTTTCCTATAGATATTTTCCGAAAAATCTATCTGTTTCCCGTTATTTAACATCGAACACTTGGATTCGATTATTCACGTCAGTGATCCCTTTAACTAACTATCGCTTTAGATTCAACTTACAATGTTCATAGAAAAAACAATCTTTGTTTTTTTTATTAGTTTTAATTTTGGTAAGAACAATATTTTTTGAAAACGCATAGTTTTGGAATTATTTATAAAAAACAGTTTCAAAACATGCATTTTTTTCATAAAAAATCATTTTTAACCATTAATAACTCAAAATATATTGACTTATCAAAAAAACTTTATAGATTATATTTTGCTTAGAATTTGTCCCTTTATCGATTCCTGGACTTATTTTTGATTAAATAATTTCAACCTCCGAGAAAGGGTGGCATCCACCCCTCAGATAAAAGCGCAAGTCGGCACTATGTCACTTTTGTTACTTGAGACACTACTTACCAATTTTCACGCAAATCGATGAAGGTTCAAATTTTTCTGAGGTTTTCAGTAACTGTACTAAAATATTCCATTATTTTTCTTTCCGTTCTTTTTTTTTGCTTTTCCCGAATGTTGGTGATTTTATAAAGGTGTTTAGTTTTATATAGGCTTCACAAAATAAGTGATTTTTGTCTGATTATCCATTATTTAAATAATTTTTATATATTAATTCATTCTTAAAGAATTAAATAAATTCAAGATTCAGCTAGGGTAGATGTAACAATAAGCGGTTGGCTAAATTCCCGCTTTTTTTATATTTAATTTTTTTGTAATATTAAGACCTTATTTATTTATTATTATTTATTAAATCGTATTTTCTCTCTCTTCGTAAAGGGTGTTTTTTATAGAGGTATAGAACTTTTAAATGGAATAAAACAAAGATGAATTTTTTAAATTGACATGAAATTTACTTTATTCGAAAGATAACCTTCTGGCATTATAATTTAAATATGACTTCTGGCATATGACCGCCACGGCTGGCTCGGACGTAGTCTAATCTGGAGGTCTAATTTTCGATGACTTTTTCCAACATTTGTGGCCGTATATCGGCAATAACGCGGCGAATGTTGTCCTCCAAGTGATCAATCGTTTCGGGCTTATCGGCGTAGACTAGCGACTTCAAATATCCCCACAGAAAATAATCTCAGTGGCGTTAAGTCGCACGATCTTGGAGGCCAATTCACGGGTCCGAAACGTCAAACTATGCGGTTACCAAACATTTCCTTCAATAAATCAATTGTGGCACGAGCTGTGTGACATGTTGCGCCGTCTTGTTGAAACCACAGCTCCTGCACATCATGGTTGTTCAATTGATGAACGAAAAAGTCAGTAATCATAGCTCTATAGCGGTCACCATTGACTGTAACGTTCTGACCAGCATCGTTTTTAAAGAAGTCTGGACCAATGATTCCACCAGCCCATAAAGCACACCAAACAGTCAGTTTTTCTGGATGTAACGGTGTCTCAACATACACTTGAGGATTATCATCACTCCAAATACGGCAGTTTTGTTTATTGACGTATCCATTCAAACAAAAGTGAGCTTCATCGCTAAACAAAATTCGCTTATGAAAATCGGGATCAACGGCAATCTTGTTTTGGGCCCATTCACCGAATCTACGCCTTGCTAGGTGATCAAGTGGCTTCAATTCTTGCACGAGTTGGATTTTGTAAGCACGCAAACCAAGATCTTTCCGCAAAATCTTCCATAAAGTGAATGGACACATATCCAATTCCTGTGCACGATGGCGGGTTTTCCCCCACGCTACGCTCTACAGCAGCAATGACTTCTTCTGTACGCACTGTACGACGTCTCTGTGGATGCATATTATGATTTAGAGTAAACGTGGTGCGAAAACGTTCCATAGTTAATCGAATTAATTGTTCTGATGGACGATTATGTTGACCGTAAAATGGACGTAGTGCGCGATACGTATTTCGAACAGAACCATGATTTTCAAAATAAATTTGCACAATTTGGAGGCGATGTTCAGGCGTCAGTCTATTCATGTTGAAATGCCAAACCAAACTAAACATAAATCACTTGACAGCTGACAAAATGGCCGCCAATTAAAAAAGTGTTGCCAACTTAAAGTTTTATACCTCTATAAAAAACACCCTTTAGAAAGATTTATAATCTTTTAGACGTAAGTGTTTATAAAAACTGTATTGGTTAAATTGTTATAGTTTCATCCTTCATAAATTCCTTTAAAGTGGTATTTTCGGCTTAGGAAAGATTGATTGTGAATTTCTTTTTATTCTCTAATGTTCGTCTCATTACCCTTATAAATTCGTCTGTCCAGCTCTTCACCACCACTTATTATGTTTCAAGTGGATTTTTAGGTCCTCTAGCAGAGTTAAAATCCCTTTAAAAATGTTATTTATTCTGCGAAAAATTAGTTCATGATTTTTCGGAAAAATAAGTTCTCCCATTCCTTCTTATCCAACTTTATGTAAAAAATAGCGACTAATCAATTTGTTATCATTTTTTAAAATTATTTAAGATTGTAATGTGTACTAAACTGTTGAATTTTTTTTGACAGTGGAGAACTGATAAGTCGTACACAAAATGGATACCTGAAGTGAAAAACATTGGTCGAGGAAAACAAAGATCTCTCTTTCTGGGTATATTTCCAGATTTTCCAAAGACATTTAATAGCCCAAATCCGAATATTTTGCTTGAGAAACTGGATTGGTTTGGTGTAAGAGGTCTTGCATAGTGCTAGAAGAAGATCTTATCTACAAAATCAAGGACAAAAAGCTATATTGGAAGCTAATGACACAGGACAACTTTGCTTGATGTGCGGATTCCTAAGGGAAATGTCATGGGCTCGTTCTTGTATATATTGTATGTTAATGAGTTAGCTGAAATCATTTTTGATGGAGGCGCCCGAATGTATTGTTAGTAATGATAAACTTATATTAAATAGAGACAAAAACATTACATATGTTTTAAATTAAAGTAGTAAAGTAGGTTCAGTTTGGTCAAAAGTGTGATCCTGGATGAAGATACAGAGTTTTTAGTCATCAGCATATGTAAAAATTTAAGCTGGGCTTTGCAAGTGAATAAGATCTGTAAAGAAGACAATGCTAAGTTATTTTAAAGTGTCTTGCTCTATAGAATAGGAAAGTAATTTACTTTCTCAATATTCATGCTGTCCTACGCTAAGGGGTTATTTTTTGGGGTGAAAATACCGACGTCAAAAAAGTTTTTATTGCACAAGGAATATGCTTTCATTCGAACCGAGACAAAATCTTGTCGCAAAAGGTTTTATAAGTTGGAAATTCTGTCCCTTCCTGGTTTGCAGCTGTGAGTGCTTGGTATTTCTCTTTAAGGACAAAGATAATTGTTCCAATTTGATATAAAATATTGTTTCAACATTAAAACTGTAGTCAATAATGTACTTACTAAACATAAGCTTTCATTTACTGAGAGAAATGCGCTCTATGCTTGTATAAAATTATAAAATAAGTTACCAGCGTCTTTAAATGTAGAAGAACGCATGAAGTATTTAAAAGGAGAGTTTTTAATATTTTAGTCTCTCTTGAATCGTATTCAGTAACGAAATTTTTAAACCATAGCTTTTAAATTGTTTTCTAATTTAATTTGTTGTAACAAGTTTTCAAATTAATTACATTCAAAATGCTTGAAAATGTGAAACGTAGTATTTAATTTTAAGATGCACTTTTAGTTTTAAATTTTTTATGGTATGATGCGAGTTCTTTCAACTTCAATAATTGTATGTACTGTTATCGTTAATATGAAATACAGAGATTGTATTTGTATTGCTCAACCGCCTCCTCTAAAAGTCCAGCTACACTATATACTATAAAAGACACATTACCGTTAACTATGTAATTTTTTTCTCGTATGTATATTCTTGTGCTGGAGCCTATCCTGTTCCGATATTAGCAACGTCCCGATGCGAACACTTTGCCATAATTAGATGGAGAAGGAAACTGTCTTTTTTGTCTGTTGCCTTCGTTCGTCATCATTTAGAACGTATCCGTTGGTTTTTGTAATCGAATTAGTGCAAATTTTATTCTCGGCTTTTTGTATGTAATACTTTGTGTAATAAGAAAAGATTCGAGCTAAAATTAAACTTTTTCAGGTGCTATTTTTGAACGAAATTTGCCTTTATTAGAAATCTCTTGAAAAGCACTGAATAAAGCAAAATGTAGTTAAATTATAAGTAATTTTAAGAATATATTGAGTTATTAAATATATGGGCAAGTCGAGGATCGATTGGCATCTTTGATTTTGATAATTTTGTTATAATTTAAGAGGCGCAGGTGGGCCATCTGGATTGAGCCCCATTTGGATTTTCATGACACAAATAATTTAAATAGTATCTACCAATAAAAATCCAAAAGATATATATATATATATATATATATATATATATATATATATATATATATATATATATATATATATATATATATTCTCCTTACGACCGTTAAGAAAGGGGGACAGACAGTATATTCTCTGCGAATTCCACTCTGGTTCTTTCTCCATACTAGTTTTGACCACCTAATGGTCTCATCAATGGAGCTGTAACGAACCGAGAGTAAAATGCACAGAAAACAACTGTCTACTTAAAACCCCCATAACTTTCTTCGATATTTTGAGATATAACCACCAAGATATCCGGATTTGACGCCATCGGATTTTTTTTCTGGGGATTCTTTGAAAGGTTCCGTTAACCAAAGACCACAGAAGAGTTCGAAGATAACATTCGGGCCGAAATGACAGCAATATCGCCCGAGATTTTAGCGAATATAATGGAAAACGCCAGAAAAAGAGCTCACAAATAATGGTGGACACACAATGCATATTGTTTTCAGGAACAAGTTGAGATAAATTGTGAAAGGGTAAGCTTAATAAAAAACACAACTCTATTTAGAATTATCAAAGTTATATAAAAATTCCATTAACCAAATAAAAATACATTTTTAAGTAACAAGAAAAAATGAGTTAGTGACGAAATCAATCATTTAATTCGACCATAGAAGATGATAATCTAAATGTGATTATAATCTAAATGTGATGATAATGTAAAATGTATATATAATGTTCAAAAAAAGAAACGCGAGATCTTTGATAAAAATATAAAAATATAATATTACGAACACCATACTATTGTAAACAATTTATTCGATTAACATAATACACCTAAAAAGATTAAAAAGATTTGCATTAAGGAAAACGGACAAAACAGATTTATGAATTTTTTTGAAGAAATATTTCTGTTATATAATTGTATTTATACACCTAATTGCAAAGTAAATTCTATCAACTTTTGGTATATATATATATATATATATATATATATATATATATATATATATATATATATATATATATATATGTATATATATATATATATATATATATATATATATATATGTTATGTCGGATATTCTCACGGGCATCCCGTGTGTGTGCTGAGTCCCTCTCAGGACTGTAAGACAGCTGACGTTTCGGTGAAATCTCATTCACCATTTTCAAAGCGAACTGTTCAGTTCGCTCGTAGACGCCATACAGTGAGCTTTGAAAATGGTGAATGAGATTTCACCGAAACGTCAGCTGCCTTACAGTCCTGAGAGGGACTCAGCACATACACGGGATGCCCGAAAACCTTCGATTACATGATTCAGTATTAATCCGGGAATACATCCATTCGTTCGTTTGGTTTCTTGTAGAAGTTTGTAGACGTTTCGCCAAAATCTCATTTGGCATATTCTGCGCTTGCTGGTTGTAGTTGATCTACAACATGTTTTGTTATCTGAAATTTAATAGTTCCACAAAATATCCCGTTTACATTTTTATAAAAATATGAAGGTTATCACGCTTACCTAATCCACATCACGAACTTTTCGTGCCTCAGGTGCAGTAGGAATCGTAAAATACTAAAACATTTAATAGTTTTCTCTCCTTATTTTATCCATAATAATAAAAGAGATAAAGATTGTCTTACAGGGCCGCAATAAAGAAGAGACCCAAAAAACAACTTTGACAACTATTGTAATACATAACCTCACCTCAGACTAATGGCGAATTTCGTCGTTCTGTAGTAACGGCTATAAAATATTATTAAATACATTTTATGTACTTTGTCAACAAAGTCGAGATATTTTTATTATATTAAGATATAAAATAGTTCAGACACTTTGTGCCGCTATTTAATATTGTAGCGTTAAGTATTTGTGACTTTAAACTCTGGATACCCTGAAGGTTTTAGACTATTCTAATAAAAAACACTTTATAGTGCTTATTTTATAGGATTTATTTAAGTTTTTTAACTGGACCTTTATTTGGATACATATTGAAAATTTTAATCAGCTTGAAGATATACCGGTAAGAAACTAATAAGAGGTTATTTCTTGTGTTACACTGCAGTATCTCTTTCGAAAACGTTAAACAACAGTATTTCAGACTCATTTAAGGGGACACTATGTTAAAACAGTTTGTACAGAATGTGATTAGAAATATTTAAAATATTTTAACTAAGAATGGTACATTAGCTGAAAACCAGGAAAACTGTTCCTTGAAATATATGTCTGGAATGCCTAATTTTGGAAGAAAAAAATAACAGAAAGGGCAAAATAACACTCACACACAAATTTTTTAGTAATTTTTACAGGCATGTTTTAGATCTTTGGGCAATTATTGGATTCAGTGAAGATCTAGGAGGTCATAGAACACGATTTTGTGATTATATTTTCAGAATTTTCTCTTATTTTTCTAGAAAATACATTAAAAAACATTCACTTTTGATTTAATTTGTTTTACTAAATTGTTATTACTTTATTACAGCCACAGACTTTATGCTTATAGAAATCTCTATGTTATATAAAATTTTATAAATTTGCATTTTTTTAACCAGAAAACTAAAAAAAAACTACTAAAAAACTTTGAAAACAAAACGCCTGCTAGAAATATAAATTTTGCGCTGTTGCCATAACATAAATATGATTTATGTAAAATTTCTGTGGAGCTTTTGTACAATAATATTTCGTAATCAATATGTCTAGGTTAGTTTCAGTCAGCTCAAGTTTGTTTTTTACAAATAACAATTTAAAAAATGTTGACTAAGTTAAACAAATTTTATAAAATCTCGCAACGTTGCAACAAATATTTACCTTTTTTCTGTGTTTTCGAGAAAAAATAGGGAAAACTGTGAAAAAACAAAGTTTGAATGGTGTTCTATGTCCTCGAAATAAGGGGTAAGTAAATGATTTTTTTTAAATACGTTATTTACTTAGATTTCCACTAAATCCGATAATTACTGATTTTTGCTTTACCACAAATTTTATTTTGTTCATAGTTACGATGAATACAAAATTTGGCAACACTATTAACAAATTCAAAATTCTAAGCATTTAAACTCCTCATTAAATAACCCTATACAAACGAAATATAAAATTATCGATATGTCTATACAAAAGAAAGAACTTCGATTTTAAAATTTTTGTGTATAACATTTTCCTTTCTTAAGGATATTTAGTTTGTGAAACTCGCTTATAAACCATTCGACAAGTTTCTTTTTAAATGACGGAAGAAGAAAATAGTAGATTGGGCCACTCCGATCCTGTTACAGTTGCCAAAAAAAAATATCACTAATGTGATGCATTTGTCAAATTTTAACGTAAAGATATACACCGGAGTATATATATATATATATATATATATATATATATATATATATATATATATATATATATATATATAAATATATATATATATATATATATATATATATATATAAATATATATATATATATATATATATATATATATATATATGTTAGTTTGTAGTGTTTCACGGATGGAGAAATATGAGTTTGTGTTTATCCGGGAATACATCCGTTCGTTAGCTATTTCCATAGTTGGAATTTGCAGACGTTTCGCCAAAGTCTCATTTGGCATCTTCAAGTGCTCGTGTCCGTAGTTGACACACACCGTCAACTACGGACACGAGCACTTGAAGATGCCAAATGAGACTTTGGCGAAACGTCTGCAAATTCCAACTATGGAAATAGCTAACGAACGGATGTATTCCCGGATAAACACAAACTCATATATATATATATATATATATATATATATATATATATATATATATATATATATATGTTCTGGTTTTTTATCCAGTTCTAAATCCTTTCGTCAGTAGAAAAATCTTCACGACGTTTCGTCAACATCTCAGCTGGTATTTTCAAGTGATGCTTCCTCGACGGCTGCTCGATTTTCCATGTCCAACTGCAAAGTAAATTGTATCCACTTTTGTAATTTTTTTACTTATTTTATATTTCTCTACGTTATTGTTTTAATAACCCTTACATATTATTTTTTGCAAAGCAAAGGTTACGGAAATCTTCATCTTAATAATTTTGTGTAAATTTACATAAATCCTTATTGCAGCCATATCTAATATTACTTAGTGTTCATTTACCTCCGCCTCAAGATTCCTTTAGTGCCACCTATGCAAATAGAGTAGATTAATGAGTTAATAAAGCACCGGATTAAATGTAACCACGCTTAATATGTTGCAAATGCATATAGACCCATCTGCTCGTATATCTCTATAGATCTAATATGCCTTGCTCCGTCTTGCGTAATAAAGGGGACAGATGCGTACAAAAGTATACTAGCAATAAGTTTTTTATAAAAAAAATTGTACCGACTTCTAAAAGTGCGCTAAAAAGTGAAAAATAAATATAAATTTTTATATGAAATTGAAATTTTTGAAGTCGGCGTCAAACTAATATCTGATAAAATGTGAACTTTCTTACCATAATTTGTATATATTGGTAGTTATTTATTTCATTTAAAAATAATTTGGCGCCGAGTTCAAAAATTTCAATTTCATATAAAAATTTATAGTTATTTGTCACTTTTTAGCGCCTTTTTAGAAGTCGGTTCAATTTTTTTTATTAAAATTTCGATTTTTAGTTTTAAATTCGTTTTGATATTTATAAATTATTTGAACTAAGTACTAATCGAGATTAGTGTACCTCGTAATGATTCCAAGGTGGCAAAAAATTACCCATTTTGTCCAAAAGTTGTAAATCACCCTAAAATGAACCACTAAAAATTATTTGATTCTTAAAGTTCTCCAAATATCAGCGAAATTGTGTTAAACAATTAGTCTGTCATAGTAAATTCACTATCTTAAATTTCAAATTAATTTTAGATTGTTAATATAGACCTCAAAACCTTCCAATATCGATATTTAAAGTACTTAAGACGTAAATTCCTTAGCCCGATATATTTTATATCGCAAGTTTTTATATGCCCCAAGAACCCCGCAATATCATTTTTAAACAAAATCGGAAAATGTAAAATTTACAGTCCTTCATATTGTATCTTATCAACTTAATAGTTGTAAAAAGTTAACTTTATATTCGTAATACAATACCCCAAAAACCCCCTAAAACGATTCAGTCCCACCTTTGAACAAAATCGGAAAATGTAAAATCTTTAGTCCGCCATATTGGATTCGTCACATCGAATCCTGAAAAAATACATTTAAATTCATAATTTACACCCTCAAGAACCCCCTATCAGTTTTGGAGAAAATCGAAAATTGTAAAATTTTCAGGACGCCATATTGAATCCGCCAGATTGAGTTTTTCAAAAAATATTCTAAATTCGTAATTAGCACTAACAAAAATTCTCCAATACTGATTTTAGACAAAAAAAAGTTTGCAGAAAATCGGACAAAATTGATTTTTTCGTCTGCCATGTTGGATCCGCCATATTGAAAAACGGGAAAAGCATTCAATTTAGCAAAGACAAAAACTATCGCGGACAGGAAATAAGTATCATATTGGATAGTTAAACATCAGTGAGCTGAGTTCTTACGTAACCAGCTCTAAGATAGTCTAAGAATGTCTAGAGGAACTAAACGAATTAGGTAAGAATAATAAGGTCACACTTCTGTGGGTACCAGGACACACAGGGGGTAGAAGGGAATGAAATAGTAGACAAGCTCAGGAGAAAAGGGACTCAAACACTATTTTTGGGGCTCGAACCTTTCTATAGAATCAATAGCAATGGAAGAACTAAAAAGAAAGTTATACGACAAGATATCGAGAACACATTTTTATTATTTTTATCCATAATGAAAAGAATGAAGTGAAGGCCAAATTCATGTTCCTATCGTGATTTTTTGCAGAGAAAATTACTTTTCAATGAATGATCGTAAAATCGAATTCTTACCCCTTTTTCCCCTGTTAAAATGCGAATATCAAAAAATCATGAAATTAGTTTTTATATATTCTTAAAAAGGAGCTATCTTTTGAAACCAAAATCGAGTTCTTTTGTCTATAAATTTATCAAATTTTTCCTTTTCCATTTGATCACTTCTTCACAATACACATAAACTGGTAATATAAACGTTTTAGTTTAATCAAAAGAGTAGTATTATTTGCTATTTCGAAAGTACTTATCTTTAAAGAAGATTTTCTTCCTATATGAACTAAATATGGTTAGCTTAAAATTTGTAAAATAAATTGTTGTTTAAACAATTAAAATATCCTCTAATTTAGCACATGAATATAATTCCTTCTCCTGACTCGTGTAGGTTGTGAGTTAGATAAATGGTGAATTTTATTTCGGGCCTTCTTATGTAACACACGAAAAAAATATAATAGCTTTTTAAGAGCATTCTAAATTGATACGACTTTTTCAAATTTAATCTTCGGAAATTTAAAACCTGCACACAAAAAAGGGATATAAGTTTCCGAGCAATTTCCTTCCTGATCGGTTTTAGAACTTTATTACCCATTTATAGTCCTTTTTTCCTGTAGATATATTTTTTTCATTGTTTACTTTAATATATTTTTTGACATATGTCTGTAAACCTATGTAAAAAAGTGAAATCCCATAATCTCTCAAACGATTGACTGGAACAACTGACAACAAAATCCCTCTTTAAGCAGTAATGGAAATCTTTGCGGTCTACGAAGGCCAGTTTTTATAAAAAAATAAGGAGATTTAACAAGCAGAATTTTCAACATTTAATACCCTTATAATAAAAAATATGTACTCGCAATCTATTAGTTTTATAGGAGATTACTTGACAATTGATGTAAATTTCTGTTTTAAATTAAATAACAGCCTGTAAAGGATACTATTTATATTCAGAAGCTTTGCAAGAAATTAACTACTTTTTCTTATTCTTCTTCTTTCTGTTCTTCTTCCTCTTTATCTTTCTATAAACATTCCTGAAGATATATCTTCCCTTGATGTCACTTTCATCCGGCTCTCTCCATTATGTCGACCGTTTAGCTTTTTGGTGGCCTGCTAACACTTCTATTCTGGTCTCCATTGCACGATGTTCTTAATCCATATATCGCTCTCTTGCTGAGCCACACACATCATACTCAGCTGTTCTTAAATTTCGTCGATGACATCCTCAGACTTTGTTCATCTTTTGTCCTCATTACATATGTGTTTCCAATCAATTGGCTGATTTTTACAGTAATTATCATTGTTTCCATGCCGTACATCATGGCAGGTAATATATAACTAATGACCACCTTTATTTTCGGATTTCTGATCTTGTTTATAAATCTTTGACTTTCAATACAAGAACAAAAAGTCTCTATTTTAAGGGAGCTAAATAACATCCAAGATGGCGCTTACAATATGGCTGCCAAAAAAAATAATTTTGTTCCATTTTCTTCTCAAAATTAGTGCAGAGGAATTTTCGGGGTTGTACCAAACGATTCTGAAATTATTTTTTAAAATTTCAAAATGGCGGATCCAATATGGCGGACAAAAAAAATTAATTTTGTCCGATTTTTTCCAAAATTAGTATGAGGCAGTTTTCGAGGTTGCATATAACAAATTCAAAACATTTTTAAAAAATTCAATATGGCGGATTCAATATGGCGGAAAAGAAAATTTATTTTGTCCGATTTTCTCCAAAATTGGTATGGGGAGTTTTCAAGACCTCACATAACGAATCTGAAATTATTTTTAAAAAAATCAATATGGCGGATCCAATATGGAGGAAAAAACAATCAATTTTGTCCGATTTTCACCAAAATTGGTATGGGAGAGTTTTCGGGGTCACACATGACCTATCTAAAATTATTTTTTTAAAATTCAATATGGCGTATCTAATATGGTGAATAAAAAATCAATTTTGTCCGATTTTTTTCAAACTTGATATGATAGCACATTACGAATTTGATATTATTTTAAAAAAATTAAATATTTTTTTGTATAAAGTCAGTATTGGGGGATTTTTAGTGTTAATTATTTTTTGAAAGACTCTGGCGGATTCAATATGGTATCCTAAAAATTTTACGTTTTTCAACTTTCTCCAAAACTGATATAGAGAGTTCTTGAGGGTGTAAATTATGAATTTAATAGTATTTTTTTTGGATTCAATATGGCGAACGCAATATAGCGGATTAAAAATTGTACATTTTTCGATTTTGTTCAAATGTGGAACTGAATCGTTTTTGAGGATGTAAATAGGGAATATCAAATTATTTTAAGAAAATATAATATGTCAGATGCAATATGACCGTTTAGAAATTTCAAAATTTCTGGATTTCATCTAAAATTGGTACTAGGGGGCTTTGAAGGGTTTAGATTTACATTAGATTAAGACGTTAAAATTATTTTTTTTAAATTCAATATGGCGGATCCAATATGGTGGGTTGAAAATTTTACCTTATTCGCATTTTTTCAGATTTGGTTTTAGGGGGTTGGGGGGTGGTGTATTGCGAATATGAAGTTAATTTTTTACAACTATTAGGTTGATAAGATACAATATGAGGAACTCAAAAATTTTACATTTTCCGTTTTTATCTAAAATTGATATTGCGAGGTTCTTGGGGCGTATACAAACTCAATATACAATATAAAATATATCGGGCTAAGAAATTTACGTCTCAAATTCTTTAGATATCGATATTGGAAGGTTTTAGGGCCTATATTACCAATCTAAAATTAATTTGAAATTTAAGATAGTGAATTTACTATGACAGACTAAATATTTGTTTGACACAATTTCATTGGTATTTGGAGAACTCTATGAATCAAAGAATTTTTAGTGGCTCATTTTAGGGTGATTTACAACTTTGGATAAAATAGGTGCTTTTTTGCCATCTTGGTGTCATTGCAAAGTTCACTAATCTCGAATAGTACTTAATTCAAATAATTTATGGATATCATAATGAATTCTAAAACTTAAAATAGAAAAATAAAATTTTTATAAAAAAATTGAACCGATTTCTAAAAGTGCGCTAAAAAGTGAAAAATAACTAAAATTTTTATATGAAATTGAAATTTTTGAAGTCGGCGCCAAATTATTTTTAAATGAAATAAATAATTACTAATATATACAAATTATGGTAAGAAAGCATTTACAAATAAAGTATTTTTAATCTGTTTATGCGAATCACATTTTGTCAGGTATTAGTTTGGCGCCGAGTTCAAAAACTTCAATTTCATATAAAAATTTCTAGTTATTTTTCACTCTTTAGCGCACTTTTAGAAGTCGGTTCAATTTGTTTATAAAATTTTTATTTTATTGTTTATTCTCAGCGATCTGGAGGTCGTACAATGATCTGCAGGTGCGCAAATGAAAGCTCGAGACTTATATTAGCAATAACAAAAAAGAACCAAGCTAATTGTTGATTTTAAATTATTGAAACAAATAAACAAACTTTTGGTTGGTTTTTTTCGTTATAAACAAATAAAATAACTCTGCGACAATTGTTGATATCGAAATGTCGATAAGTGGACGCGATAGGTGAGATTTCGACGCATATTTAAAAAAATACAAATTATGTACGACCACTAGAAGCTGAGATAGAATTTTTTTTCAAAAAATATTAAGGGATTATTTAAGTAGGAACTCATAGGCAGATGGATAAACTATTGTATGCAGTAGTTTTCAACTCAATTATTTCAAAATTGTTGATGTTGCAATAGTTTAAAGTTGCACCTACTCCACAAGTCAGGAAGTGAGCAGCGCTCTTTCACCCTGCGGCGTGCGGAAAAAAACGTGACTCTGATGCTTCACATTCGTTTCACCAAAAAAATTTGGATTATCTCGGCGAATAGTGGTCGTAGAATCTTTATTATTTTTAATTTGTGGTTTCTCGACGAGATATGAACAATGGATGATGTTTTTGTCATTAAATTATCGTTATACATAACAATAAACAAATTGTTGTACGTGCTGTCGCATTTAGCAATGCCCCTGGTGATAAGGACATATAACTAGAGATCTAATTTTCGTCCCGATACCGGAGACATCCCTATACTTCCCACAAACTTGGACCTCAATTTAAGTCCAGTTTTGCCGGAAAGCGATAGTAAGATGTTAAGTTCTACAACAGTGCTTTTCAGATTGCAAAAAAAATGTTACAATGGTCAATAGTATACTACTAAATAGGAATATTAAAAATTAAATTGATTTTTAATGTACCATTAATATTTCTGGAGTTATAGCATGAAACAAATTGCAACTGTCCTTTGCCGCCAAATTATTGGTTGTACAAGAAAAACACATGTTAGCTTTTTTGTTTATTTTATTGGAAGAACTTTGTTTAAATCTATACAAAATATTTATTCCGTTCTCCGTTTCTCAGACATCGATGGACACTCATTTTCGAAACCCTTATTCTTCAGAAGTATATAAAATTAATTGTGGTACTTGCTTCAAAATTTATATCAGTTAAATAGGTAGAAATTTCAAAAAAACTTTTAAATGAACATTAAACTAGTTATGAAAATTCAAAAACAAATTCAACAAGATAAGCGTAACTTTGACGAAAATCTAAAAATCTTACATGTCGAAAATAAAGAAAAAAAAATTGAATTTACTGGAAGCATTAGAAGTCAACAAATCCAAATATGCCAATACACTTCTAAATGACCAAATAGTTCCCCATTGTTAAACCTTCTTATAAAGAATGGAAAAACTCAACCAATATAATATTTAATGCAGGTAATAATTTGTATGTAAAATTTATATCAGTTAAATAGGTAGAAATTTCAAAAAAACTTTTAAATGAACATTAAACAAGTTATGAAAATTCAAAAATAAATTCAACAAGATAAGCGTAACTTTGACGAAAATCTAAAAATCTTACATGTCGAAAATAAAGAAAAAAAAATTGAATTTACTGGAAGCATTAGAAGTCAACAAATCCAAATATGCCAATACACTTCTAAATGACCAAATAGTTCCCCATTGTTAAACCTTCTTATAAAGAATGGAAAAACTCAACCAATATAATATTTAATGCAGGTAATAATTTGTATGTATAATTCCATAATCTTAAATATAGTTGAGTACCAAAGTACCTTCCGAAGAAGCCACTGTGTGGCGAAACATGTCAAGGTATTAAATAAAATAGTGGAAATTTGCAACAAAAGTACGCTTTTGTGTTTTTCATTTCAATTAATTAACTTATATCAAATTATTTGCTTTTATTAATAATAACAATAAATACAAATACAATCTTAATTTCCACAAATTACATCTGTAATTTATACTTGTTACACCGCTATCAAACAAGCCTAAAATTCATTAGGTAAAAGCCTATTTACATTTAAGCTAAACACATCGGTTCATTAACTCAATATCTCCGTAATAATGGAAAACAATGTAAATTAAATATCTCGTAAACTAAATGAAGCGATTACAATACCACTCCGTACATCTAATAACATCGATCAACACAATCATTTGCATGCTTTGATGTTCATTGTGAATCCCAATCAAGAACTGCACGCTGCTGCACCACTAATAATTTCATATAGTCGAGTCAAACATAACTTCCGGGGTTAATAATTAAGGGGTTTCATCCCCCCGATTTTCCGCTCCGCCCCGGTCTCTAATCAATCTGCGGGTATGCAACTGTAATCCATCCGACGCATATGGTCGTTAGAGCAGCAGTAGCGCAACATACGCATCGTTAAATAAAATTTTTATAAAAAAAATTGAACCAACTTCTAACAGTCCGCTAAAAGGTGAAAAATAACTATAAATTCTTATATGATACCTGACAAAATGTGATTCGCATAAACAGATTAAAATACTTTATTTGTAACTGCTTTCTTACCATAATTTGTATATATTAGTAATTATTTATTTCATTTAAAAATAATTTGGCGCCGACTTCAAAAATTTCAATTTCATATAAAAATTTTAGTTATTTTTCACTTTTTAGCGCACTTTTACAAATCGGTTTAATTTTTTTATAAAAATTTTATTTTTCGATTTTTAGTTTTAGAATTCATTATGATATCCATAAATTATTTGAACTAAGTACTATTCGAGATTAGTGAACCTTGCAATGACACCAAGATGGCAAAACAGCACCTATTTTATCCAAGGTTGTAAATCACCCTAAAATGTGCTACTAAAAATTCTTTGATTCATAGAGTTCTCCAAATACCAATGAAATTGTGTCAAACAAATATTTAGTCTGTCATAGTAAATCCACTATCTTAAATTTCAAATTAATTTTAGATTGGTAATATAGGCCACAAAACCTTACAATATCGATATTTAAATAATTTGAGACGTAAATTTTTTAGCCCGATATATTTTATATTGTATATTGAGTTTGTATACGCGCCAAGAACCTCGCAATATCAATTTTAGATAAAACCGGAAAATGTAAAATGAGTTCCTCATATTGTATCTTATCAACGTAATAGTTGTAAAAAATTAACTTCATATTCGTAATACACCACCCCCAACCCCCTAATACCAAATCTGAAAAAATGCGAATAAGATAAAATTTTCAACCCACCACATTGGATCCGCCGTATTGAATTTCAAAAAAAATAATTTTAACGTCTTAATCTAATCCCTTCAAAGCTACCTAGTATCAATTTTAGATGAAATCCACAAATTTTAAAATTTCTAAACGGTCATATTGCATCTGATATATTAGATTTTCTTAAAATAATTTTATATTTCCTATTTACATCCTCAAAAACGATTCAGTTCTACATTTGATCAAAATCGAAAAATGTACAATTTTTAGTCCGCTATATTGGATTCGCCATATTGAATCCTGAAAAAATACTTTTAAATTCATAATTTACACTCTTAAGAACCCTCTATATCAGTTTTGGACTAAGTCGAAAAACGTAAAATTTTAAGGATGCCATATTGAATCCGCCAGAGTTTTTCAAAAAATATTTTAATTTCGTATTTAACGCTAACAAAAATCCCCCAATACTGACTTTGGACAAAAAAATATTTAATTTTTTTGTACATAATATCAAATTCGTAATGTGCTATCATATTAATTTTGGAAAAAATCGGACAAAATTGATTTTTATCCACCATATTAGATACGCCATAGTGAATTTTTTAAAAATAATTTTAGATTGGTCATGTGTAACCCCGAAAACTCTCCCGTGTCAATTTTGGTGAAAATCGGACAAAATTGATTGTTTTTTCCTCCATATTAGATCCGCCATATTGAATTTTTTTAAAATAATTTCAGATTCGTTATGTGAGGCCTTGAAAAATCCCCCATACGAATTTTGGAGAAAATCGGACAAAATTGATTTTTTCGCCCGCCGTATTGGATCCGCCATATTGAATTTTTTTAAAATTATTTTAGATTCGTCATGTGCGACCTCGAAAACTCTCCCGTACCAATTTTGGAGAAAATCGAACAAAATCAATTTTTTTATCCGCCATATTGAATTTTTTTAAAACGTTTTGAATTCGTTATATGTAACCTCGAAAACTGCCTCATAGCATTTTTGAAAAAATTAGGACAAAATTAAATTTTTTTGTACGCCATATTGGATCCGCCAATTTGAAATTTTTAAAAATAATTTCAGAATCGTTGGGTACAACCCCGAAAATTCCTCCGTACCAATTTTGAGAAGAAAATCGGACAAAATTAATTTTTCTGGCCGCCATATTGTAAGCGCCATCTTGGATGTTACTGCACCAATTTCATCTAAAAAAATATGGGACCATCGTAGCAACTTCCCAAAAAATAACGTAAACAATTTCATTCAAATCGGTGCCGCCCTTCCGGAATAATCGGTGTACATACATAAAAAAAAAACATACATAGTCGACGAATTGTGTGTGTACCTCCTTCTTTTAGAAGTCGGTTAAAAAAAACAGAAAATGTTATAAACAAAGTTACTGTGCAAAAACTCTTAAATATTTTTACTTGAAATTTGGCATACTTGTATGCAACCAGAGGCTCCTTTTGGTGTAGTATAAAGTTAATGCAATAAATTTTTCTATTATTTATTAACAACTGAAAAAACAGCCAATTTAGCAGGTTTTTTTTTGCAATAACTAACAAATAAATTATTCAATTTGGATGTGGTTTAGCTCATTTTGTAGGCATTTTCAAAGCGGATAACTTTTGTTTGAAACTTTTTTACTGAAAAATAATCGCTTTTCCTAGAACTCGAAAAAACTGTTTTTTCAAATTTTAATTGTCAAATAAAGAATTTTGTCTAAAAAAGAAGATGAAACATAAGATATTACATAATTATAATTATCATTTTGAAGGTTTCTAATAAGTTATAAATTTTTTCCAGATGCTAATTCCACTGGTCTAATACTCTCAGGCCAAACTTTTATCGGTGTGTCTGGTGAAAAGTCATGTTTAAACTTACAAAATTGCACTCGCTTAAACAAATATTTTAATTGTGTTAAAATATACGAGACAGCCCTATATATAAGTTGGAAATTAGGCAACAAATTCCAAGATCGTTTAACTTCCTCCAACAGCAGTAATATACAGATTATCATCAACTACTTGTAAGTAAACTTTAAAGTACTCCCTTAGGGAGCACATAAAGGGATTCCAACCCTACTTTGAGGCTATTAATGGGCACTCGATAGCCCTTTATGGAAGGGAGTCTCTATTCAAAGAACCATTTTATAATTAACTAATGGATAACGGTCTAGTTAAAGGACTAAATAGGTGGCGATCTGAAAATCTGTGGAAAGTCGTTGAAGGATAAAGTTATTTTTGGGATTTCGCAGAGATAAATTAGTTTATGTGGAGTTCGATGGATTTAAATGATGTCTGGACTTTGGGTGAACTTAGAGAAATTAACCTAAAGGTACTAAGAGAAAAAAAAATCACTTCAATATTGCAATAACCTTATGAAAGAAGTCTCGTTACTGCCGATAAAATAATTTTTAACCGACTTCTAAAAGAAGGAGAATTGGTACGGGAGAGTTTTCGAGGTCGCACATAACAAATTTAAAATTATTTTTAAAAAATTCAATATGGCGTATCCAATGTGGTGGATAAAAAATTAATTTTTTCCGATTTTTTTCAAAATTAATGTGGAGGAGTTTTTAGGATCGCCCATTACGGATCTGAAATTATTTAAAAGAAATTAAATATGGCGGATTAAATATTCTACATCTCTCGATTTTGTCTAAAATCAGTAATGGGGAATTTTTGTTGGTGTTAATTACGAATTTAAAATATTTTTTGTAAAACTCAATTTGGCAGATTTAATATGGCGTTCTAAAAACTTTACATTTTTCGATTATCTCCAAAACTGATACAGGGGGTTCTTGAAGGTGTAAATATTGAATTGAAAAGGATTTTTTAGGATTCAATATGGCGAAGCCAATACAGCGGATTTTACATTTCTCGATTTTGTTCAAAGGTGGGACTGAATTGTTTTTGAGGATATAAATAGCGAATAAAAAATTATTTTAAGAAATCTAACATGTCAGATGCAATATGACGGTCTAGAAATTTTAAATTTTCAGATATCATCCAAAATTGGTTCTAGGGGGCTTTGAAGGGTTTAGATTTAGATTAGATTAAGATATTAAAATTATTTTTTTGAAATTTAATATCGCGGATCCAATATGGTGGGTTGAAAATTATACCTTATTCGCATTTTTCAGATTTATTATTAGCAGGTTTTCGGGGTCATGTATTACGAATATGAAGTTAATTTTTTACAACTATTACGTTGATAAAATACAATATGAAGGACTGAAAATTGATATTGCGATGTTCTTAAGGCGTATACAAAACTCAATATGCAGTATAAAATATATCGGGATAAGAAATTTACGTCTCAAGTTCTGTAAATATCGGCATTGGAAGATTTTGGGACCTATATTACCAATCTAAAATTAATTTGAACTTTAAGATAGTGGATTTACTATGACTGACTAACTATTTGTTTGACACAATTTCACTGGCATGGGCACTTTTTTTGCCACCTTGGAGTCATTGCGAGGTACACTAATCTCGTTTAGTATAAAATTTTGTTTTATAAGAGTTTAAATCCTAATCTGTACTATGAGTCCAAGCCATAGGTAAATATAGTTACGTAAATTCCGAGATGGATAAGATCTACCCAGGGATATTGGGGGCAATGTAAGAACAAATCTTACATAAAATGTAACGACAAAAAATAGATTGGGGCCAAAAGGAAGGGGATCAAAGACAGCTAAAATATTTTATTTGAATCTTTAAGCCAAAGAACACATTTTGGAAAAAAAGTTTCAAATAAAGGTTTTAAAAGCCTATAATTGAGCTTGTTGTGCGATCATTTTTTTTTTAATTTGTTATTGCAAAACGACAAAAAACCCTCAATATCGGTCATTTTTTTCGTACCAATTATTGATTACAAACTTGAATTTTTTTATACTTTTGTCTTTCTGAATAAAATGATATTTTATATTAGTAAATCGGATAGTAACTTATTTTTAAGTGAATATTTAGACCTCCACAAAGGTTCAATCTCTTCATGAAGACCTAAACTTTCATATCTGGTTAGGGGCAAATAAAAAAATTAATTTTCAATCCCTTAAATATCTTTTTTATAAAGAAATAGAGCTTTGGCGCGCGCAAGAAAACTAAACTCACAGCTTCAAATCAGCAGAACTCCTAAAAATTCGTCATATTTCAGCAACGAATGTACCAATTTCGGTGTTTTTTTTTTTTAATTTTGAGTACCTTGAAAAATTATGAATATGGCACACCCCCATTTTTAGATCGATGTTTGAGGGGTTGAAAATTAATTATTTCATTTGCCCCTAAAAAATATGAAATTATTTAGGCCTTCACGAAAAAATTGAGCCTTTGTAGAGGTCAAAATGGTCACCCAAAAAGAAAGATATAGCAATCGACATTTTGCGTCTTGAGATAAACAAATAGCAATATCTCAGCAATAAATTATCTAATTTACTATTTTAAAATATCATTTTGTTCAAAATGACTAAAGTTATGTATGCAATAAATAACTGATTTGCAAAAAATTGCCGATTTTATGGTTTTTTTGGCATTTTTGCAATAACATATTGACGAAAATGATCACACAGAAGCTTAAGTTATAGGTTTTTAAAATCTCTACAAATTTTATTTAAAACGTTTTTTTCCAAAATGCGTTCCTTGGCTTGGTGATTCAAGAAACTTGTTTTAGCCAACATTAACCCCACCCCTCTTGGCCCCAACCTATTTTTTGCTGTTACATTTTATATAGGATTTGTTCTTATAATGTCACCAACAACCCTAGATAGGTTCATCCATCTCGGAATTTACATCAAAAACAGCACTCATTTTTTCCGTTATGCGTTAATTGATGAGCTTTTTACGTAGAGTTCAGTAACGCAGTCAGTTTGAATTTTAAGATATTAACCAAACTTATAATTTTTTTTAAATAGGACACCTTCTATATTATTTTAAATATTGATTAAGTATGCTCGTAATTTAGGCTTTTCAAAAATGTATAATGTGATTCTTTTATTTCGAAAAATAAGGTCAGAATTCGATGTTTTTAATAATTTACTTTATTTGTAACAGTAGACCATGGTTAATTTATAACAAATAAGAGGAAGATGTGCAAAACTTCAGTTTTGTCAGATTATTATTATTTATGAAATATTTTTTTTACAGAAACCTACTACCTACATGTACACACTGTACAAATTAGATTTATTTAAAATATTATTCTGTTACAAACACCAAACACATTCTTAACATTATATAAATATTAATTGGCATAAAAACCCTAAAAACAAAAAATAGCGTGTAGAAAATAAAAATTATTTATTTAAAAAAAATGCATAAATATTGCCCAATTTGTAACAATAAAGTGTTTACATTTTTTTCTGAAAACATTGGATTCCTTTATATTTCTAATATTTGCAGGTATTTTAATATACATTTTTTGTGCAAGATAACGTTTTTATTACAATTAGGTATTGACAGATTTCGATTAATATTGGTTCTGGTACTATCATTGATGATTTACAAATAGTTTTAAATTAGATTTTTATGTACAAAACTACAGGTGTTAAGTACCTAGGATGACCTAATTTTTATATTGTTATTAGAATAAAGTAAATAAGTGGAATCAGGTTTATTTGTTCGTTTAATAATTTTTGAAATATAATTTTGAGTGAATTTTAGTTGCTGTAATGCATTGTTGTATAAACCACCCTATATTATTATTTCATATCGTCATAACGACTGGACCAAACCTTATAGATCATATTTAAAATATTCTCATTTAGAATGCCTTTTCACTATCACTACATAGTATAAAACAAAGTCGCTTTCTCTGTCCCTATGTCCCTTTGTATGCTTAAATCTTTAAAACTACGCACCGGATTTTGATGCGGTTTTTTTCAATAGATAGAGTGATTCAAGAGGAAGGTTTATATGTATAATAACATCCATTAAATAGTGGAGAAATACTGTTATTTTTGAGGTTTCTAATGTGATGTCGTTAATTATCATATTTTTTTCCGCTTACATTGCAAACGCAGGCTGAACCCTACGAGATTTATCAAAATAATGTACTAATTATTTGTACACATTGAAAAGGTCTACAGAAAACTCCGCGATGGTATATGTCTATCTCTCATGGATATCCCACAATAACATTTTTTTGTCATTTACTTTTTACGACAAATAATGGCAAATTTTGAAGCGATTTTAACCAATACAGCATTAATCCTTATCCAATTAAATACATTGTTGATTTAATATAGATCTATATGGTCCTTTACAGCACAAGATTTAAATGAATATTTTCGAAGATATTACAGATTTAAAATTGCGGGAAGTAGCGCTTGCGGCGGTACTGGCCGACCGGGGCGGCGGCAGCGTGCCTATAAATAGCGCGTCGGAGGCCGATGTAATAATTGTAAAAATAAAATAAATAGTCACAGTTTTTCTGTAGTGTATTTAGTATCAGCATTGCACCCGTGCGAAGCCGGGGCGGGTCGCTAGTATAATATAAAACTTATATGCCGAATTTCTTATGCTGCCACAAAGTGCCAGTAGGTGATAGTTCCATTTCGAATACATATCCAATATTACACCCACATACTTTATATAAGGCATAATTAAAATACAATTTTTTAAGTTTTTTACATTAATATTATTAAAATTTTAACGACTGGCCGTGGTAAGGAAAATTGCAATGTACTTGAGTGTTTTGGCGTTTAATGACAGTTTAAAAGCATCAAGCCAGTTTTTGACTTTGACTATCCCAGATTGTGTTGCATTTTTTACTTCAGATCAAGTTCTGTCATGAAAAACAACCCCAGTGTCATCAGCATAGGAGGTCACTGAACTATCCTTCAGATCAATCTTCAGAAATTACTGCAGCAATTAAGTTCTGTCACTTAAGTAGTCCTCATAGGTGTGCAGTAAATCCAAGAATAAGTCTTATGGATAGTGTCAAAGGCCTTCGCTAAATCCAGAAAAACGGCATAATATTGTTCCCCTTTATAAAGGTGGCCCGTTATTTACTTTCCTAGCTCATAGATATCGTCCAACGTATTTATTCCACTTCTAAATCAAAATTGTTTATTATTAAGTATATTATTTTTTAGTGAAAAATGTACCAGTCTATCTTTCAGATATTTTTTAAATTTGTATTATTTGCGTTCAAACAATTTACACATTTTTTATCCTCTTTTGCACTCACGAACACTGTGATTACTTGCACAGTATTCACAAGCTGCGCTATTTTTCGGACAAGCAATAGATTTATGCTAATGATCCTGACAATAAAAACATCTTTGAATGTTCAAATCCTCATATACAGGGCAACGTTTCCATCCCACGAATACTTTTTTCATGTTCATGAATTTATAGAATAAACAAAGTGAAAAGTCAGTATAAGCAGTCTAAATTTCGTACGTTTTTGAAGGTTTTATAAATGTGAGAGTCAATTTATCTTCACTAGTGATAAATGAATTTTGTTCCCTGGTACATACCTCAACTTCTATATAAGTGATTACCACAGCCTTATTAATATTTTAATAGCTATTTGGTAAAAAACTTTATGTTTAACTTATTATTGTTTCCTCATCAAATACTGTAGATCCAGTACAATTATTGCTTTTATCGACTAATTACCAACAACTTAATAAGGGAGTAATTATTGTATATAACAGATTGTTTGTTTTTAGACTGTGGCGCTCCCTCTGTTTATCTAGAACTAATTAATACATCGTCTTCTGTTAGTACATCCAAGGAAGGTAATTTTGGCTCCATATTAAATAATTTACAACGTTTACTCTAACTTATTGTAATAATGAAGTATGAATTTACTTAAACGACTTAAATAAATTTAGACTTGTTATATGGAAGAATTTTAACCGACTTTAAATAAGGCGAATGTTCCTGATTAGATGACTACATATTTTTTATGTTTGTTCATAATTTTTAATGGGTACTCCAAAGTAGTCCCGAGTCCCGTACAAATGTTTAAATTCAAGAACTCAAAGGTGACACCCAGCGGCCCCTTATTCTTAACTATATTCCAAAATTTTATCGAAAGAGTACAAAAGTACAGATGGGCATTCCAGACTTAATTTAAATCAGTCTAGAAACCTCAATTTTAAGTGTATAAAATAAAATTCTTAATTGATTCTTAAAGCCAATCACACAATTTGATTATACATATACAATATATAGTATATATATATATATATATATATATATATATATATATATAAATATATATATATATATATATATTATAGTTTTCACTGTTACAAAATCTGTTTATTTTTATTATTTTAAAATATTAACTCAAAATTATAAATGTAGTAGGTATGTAAAATAATTACTGTGATATATGTTTATAAAAAAAAACCGTCATTTTATAGATGACAGATACAGATAAATATAGCATACCTTGAAGAAGCTCACTATGTAGAGCGAAACGTCAGAAAATTGCCGTCTTTTAATTTTCAAATAAGAAAATCTATACCCAAGAAAGTATTATTACAGAAATATTATAATATATATATATATATATATATTATATATATATATATATATATATATATATAATTATATATATGTACCAAGAACCTCATAGAAAAACGAAGAAATGTGGACAGAAACTGTGAAGAATATAGGGACATAAATAAAGAAATTAACAAAAACATAAGGAGGGACATAAGAAAGCATAATACAAAAGTGATTAAGACACGATAGAAGCTAACAAATCAATGAAGGTTCTCAGATCTCAATTGGGTAGGGGCCGGACAAAATTTCCGGACTTAAAACTAACAAGGCCAATTAGTTAGTATCCGGGAGGAAATCACGATGGTTATCCAGGACTTTTATACAGAGTTATACAGTCCAAAAAACTCAAGGTCCTTACTACAAAGAAAGGAAGTAAGAAATGTCGGTTCAGAAGAGATGCCCGAAATAAATACAGCAGAGTTAATGAAAGCGCTTAGTCAAGTGAAAAATATAAAAGCCCTGGCGAGGATCATATAACCGCCGAAATGTTAAAGATAGGGGAGAACAACTAAGAGAAAGCGTGAGAATTTTGTTGAACAAGTGCTTAATATATGGAAAAATGCCCGACGCATGGGAAAACGCAGAAGTCCTCATATTATACAAAAAAGGCGATAGAAATAACATAGAAAATTATCGGCCAATTAGTTTACTGTCCCACTTGTACAAACTTCTTACAAAAATAATAACTAACAGACTGACGCAAAAGTTGGACGCATACCAACCTTCAGAACAAGCCGGATTTCGCAGGAACTTCAGTACAAATAGACCATCTACAGAGAGTACACACGCTTATCGAAAAAACCACGGAATATAATATATCTATGCATTTGGCTTTCGTTGATTACCAGAAGGCGTTCGATTCTATCGAATCATAGGCAGTTCTCAAAGTACTGGACAATGCTCGAATTGATTCAGATACTCTGCTCTAATTCAGCATATATATGAAAACGCTTACATGCAAGTTACAATAGACGAGGATATAAAAACCTCGAGGATACCTATAAAAGAGGCGTACGTCAGGAAGACACAATCTCTCCAAAATTGTTCACGCTGGCACTTGAAGATGTATTTAGGGGCTTGGACTGGCATGGCAAGGGGAATTAACACAGACGAACACGACTAAACCACTTAAGATTTGCTGATGATATTGTTATAATCAGTGATTCACCAGAACAACTCCAATGTATGATACAAGACTTCATCAAGCATCAGCTAGATAGGACTCAAAATGAACTTGTCAAAAACAAAAATAATGAGTCTAAAACAAATACAAATTAAAGTTGAAGATAAAATATTAGAAAACGTAAGAGAACACATATATCTAGGTCATAAAATACAAATAGGGAAGAAAAACCAATCGGCTGAAATTTCTAGAAGAATAAGTCTCAGTTGGGCAGCTTTTGGCAAACTCGGATTCATTCTTAAATCCAGTAACACCCCCATAAGTCTGAAAAGAAAAGTCTACGAGTCGTGCATCCTGCCAGTTCTTACTTATGGTATAGAAACAACCTCCCTAACATGTAAAGCCATTAATAAGCTTCGGGTTACACGAACGAGCAATGGAAAGGGCTATGCTGGGAATTAGTTTACGAGATAGAGTTCCAAATGAAGAAATCAGAAGAAGAACGAAAATAACAGATGTGAGAAAACGAGTAGCGCAGCTAAAATTGAGATGGGCTGGACATATCGCAAGACATGACATAGACAGATGACATACAAGATAAACAGCATGGCGGCCAAGAGAGAACAAGAGAAGTGTTGGCAGGCCCCAAAAGAGATGGCGTGACGACATCCAGAAAATTGCCGGAAAAACTGGATTGGGATCGCTACGGACCGACAGAAATGGAAAAATATGGAAGAGGCCTACATTCAGGAGTGGATGAAAACGGGTTGATATGAATGAATATATGTATGTGTGTGTGTTCTTTAGTCCGGTGTCTTTGGCAAAATTTGTAGACATATATTTTTCAGAGGAATGGGTTAGAAACTTTATAATCAAAAATACCGGTCTATAATAATGGCTATTTGGTTTGGATAACAATAGATATTTGAAGTGTGAAGAGTTAAAAAGGATTTTAATCCTTGTCATAGGCGTCATATTAGGAATGTGTATGCTGCTGGCATCCCCCCCTGTCGGCAACTTGTTTTTTGTTTTTTGTTGTGATCACCCCCCCCTCATCAAAGAGCTTCAAATTCAGAAAAATAAACCCGACTCTGCCTTTTACACCAAAAATGGGAATGTTGCTGGTGTCCCCCCCCCCCCGTCAACAACTTGTTTTCGCTTGCCATACTGTTCTTTTGTGATATCACTGCCTCCCAAAGAGGGAGGCTGAATCTGCCTCTGTATGTATATACATATATATATATATATATATATATATATATATATATATATATATAATATATATATATATATATATATATATATATATATTATATATATATAAATATATATATATATATATATATATAATTTAATTTAATTAAATTGACAATCCCTCCGCCTGCTTGACACAACTTAATTGATATCATCATTTTATTTTTGTGCCATGTCAACAAATATTTTATCATTTTTATAGCGTCATTTATTATTTCAAACAATGATTAATGAATTTAGAATTACAATTCATTTAAATACATACCTTATTTAAATCGCCCCTTTCAGCTCCACATAAATTAAAACTTTCGAACGAAAAGTTGTGTTGTTTACATCACAAATCCTACGCATATTGTTTTGTTGGAAATAAAACAAAAGGAAATATTATTGACCATAAGGCCAATCCTTCGAAAATTTTGCGCCTCTGCCCTCTGAATTATTCAAATTTATAAATGCTACAAAGGTCATTGACAAACAACCGACTCCGTATTTTAATAATTTGAATCGTACCAATTTCGGAATATATTATCACTAACAAACAAGAAAGTACGTCAGCAAATTGGATAAAATGAGAAATGTATCAAATTTAAGGTCAATAAACTTGCATTGAGAAGCAAATCAAGAATCTGGGAAAAACAAAGCAGACCTTTGAGAGCACACTTTTGGAATTACGAGTTTATTATTGAGTAATTCTCCTGGCAATGAACTTTTTAACCTTCATCCCTGGAAATAAAAAAGTTATTGTTTGTAGAATATAGAAATGTGAAATTTAGGGATGTAACAAAGTTTTAACGATTTGTTGAAAAAAAATCATTTAAAAGTGAAGAGTATTTTTCTGTGTTCTGTGAATGAAAAATTGTGGAAAACAAAGGCTGGAATTATGCTATACGACCTCGAAATAGGAAGTATGGAAAGGAATTTAAAAAAAAAATTCTTACATTTCACTTAATCGAAATAATTATCAAAAGCTTTTTTTTAATTTTTATTCTCAGTTTTTGGTGTGACAACGATTACACTAGTTTACAGTACATCTGTTGCCGAGAAATTTTAGCTGTTGTTGACTACATTCTTCTTCTTCTTTAGGTGCCGTCTTCGTTCCAATGGTGGCGATCATCAGAGCTATACGTATTTTCGAGACTGCTGACCTAAACAGCTGGTTATTGCTGCAATTATACCATTCTCTTAGATTTTTAACCAAGAGTTTCGTCTTCTTCCTACAGATCTCTTTCCCATAATTTTTCCTGCATAATAGTTCTCAGTAGTTGATATCTTTCTCCTCTCGTAACGTGTCCCAGGTATTGTAATTTTCGTTTTTTAATTGTAAGTATGACCTCCTTTTCTTTATTCATTCTCCTCAGTACTTCAGCGTTTGTGATTTTCTCCATCCATGATATTTTTAGCATTCTGCGGTACATCCACAATTCAAAGGCTTCCAACTTGTTAATATCGATCTTTTAAGCGTTCATGCCTCCATTCCATAAAACAAACTGACAGTACGTAACATCTTGCCAGACGAACCTTTAATCAAGACCTCAGGTCTCTGCCACAAAACACTCTCTTCATTTTCGTGAATACGGTTCTTGCTTTCTCTATCCGGATTTTGATTTCTTCAGAGCTATCGTTGTTTCATTGATGACGGTGCCTAAATAGTTGTATTTCTGACGTGTTCTATATTTTGACCCTGTATGCGTATATCTGGGACATTTTGGGTTGATTTGGATATTAACATGCATTTTGTTTTTCTTATGTTTAGTGACAGTCCATATCTTCACTGACTGTTGCAAACTCTATTGACTAAGGTCTGGAGATCCTCGAGTGTTTCTGCGATAAGTAGTGTCATCGGCGTATCTGAGGTTGTTTATTAAAATTCCATTTATTTAATACCAACATATTGGTCAATAAGTGCTCTATCATTATGTCCTCAGAGTAAAGATTGAACAAGGTCGGTGAAAATATACACCCTTGTCTCGCTCCTCTTTTTATTTCCACTTCTTCAGTCGTCTCATGCTCCACTCGCACTACTGCTTTCTGATTGTAATAAATATTCGATATAATTCTGATGTCTCTTTATCGAGGTTCTTTTCCGTCAATAGATTGATAAGGTGATCATGTCTCACTTTGTCAAAGGCCTTATTGTAGTCTATGAAGCACATATATACATCCTGATTTATATCAAGGCATCTTTGAGACATGACAGTCAGTGCAAATAACGCTTCTCTCGTTCGAGTCCATTTCGAAATCCAAATTGGGTATCGCTAATATCTATTTCCAGTTTTTATGTATTCTAGTGTGTATAACTTTTAGAAATATTTTCAGTATGTGATTCATCAGGCTTATTGTGCGATAGTCGGTGCATTGTTTTGCTTTTCCCTTTTTTGGAATAGTTACAAATGTGGATAAAAGCATTCCTGTGGTATTATCCTGTTTTGTAGATATGCTCCACCAATGCATAAATCGACTCTTCCTCTATGAGCTTGAGGACTTCCATCGGTAGTTCGTCTGGACCCGGAGCCTTTCCATCCCTCATTCTTCTTAGTGCATACATTACTTCCTCTTTGGTTATATCTGGGCCTTCATCCTCTTGTATGCTGTTTAGATTAGGTTCATGTCTTTCATCTGTAAAAAGTTCATTAACATAGTTCTTCCATACCTCCAATTTTTCTTCCAGTTCTGTTATTATTGTTCCGTTTGTGTTATATAATGTGTTGGGATTGTTTGCGTTTTTGTGTGCCCGCAAGTTCTTTCACTTTTTTATGTATATTAAAAATGTCATGTTCATCTGACTACATATGATATGCTAATTTCAAATATATGAGTAAAATTTTTTATCAGCTCTAGTTTCTGAGTTTCAGCTATGTAGGTATAAAACAGAAAAAAAACATGTATATTTACTAGAAAAAATTTATTAAAAAATCAAGTTAATCATTGACTTCTAAAAAACTTCGTTTTAAAGCTCTTCTCTGATGTATAGACTTAGGAAAATGACGTGTCAGAGACCAACAATAGTCAGACATCATATTCGTATCCCAGAAACCCTGATAGCGCTCATCCATGACGCGTAAGCCCTGATGCAGACGCTCTCCCTGTTCTTCGCTCATATCTCCTAAATTTTCCGGAAATCTGTCTAGGTAACTATGGAGGAAGTGGAGTTTTATGCTCATATTGCATCCCAAATTTTTTTAATTGTAACAGAAGGTCTTCTACAAGTTCAATATAATTTCTGATTTTTTATGTCCACGAAAATTCTGCATCACAGAGACGAAAGCTGTCCAAGCCCTTAGTTCTAACTCAGTTATCGAATTTCTAAATGAGTATCTTTCGTAAGTTGTCTAATTTGGGGGCCATCAAAAATACTGGCTTTAATCTTTTCCATAGTGAGCTGAGGAAATTTTTGACAAATGTAAGAAAAACAGTCCCGATCTTTATCTAATGATTTAACAAACTGTTTCATGATGCCAATTTTATATGTAATGGTGGAAGGATAATTTTGTCACCGAGCTACTAGTGAATTCTGGACTATATTTTGCTTTCCAGGCTTCATATTTTTCTCAAGACCAGTTTCTTCTTACCCAATGCTCTTGTTTAGCTCTACTGTCCCAAAGACATATAAAACAGGGAAACTTGTGTAACCACTTTGTTGACCGAGAAGAATGTTCACCATTTTTAAATCAACACAAATTCCCACATATGGTCATTGGACTGTATTTTATTTAAGACTAGGGGGATGTTACAATATTCTTCCTTTAACTTTATTCTGTGGGCAATAGGTACCCGAGCGTATTTATTTCCATTATGTAATAGAATACATTTTAGGATATGTTTTGAGCTGTCAATGAATATACGCCAGTCGTTTGGTTCGTATTGTTTCAAGCCCATTTTTATCAACAAGTTTTTTATATCTGAACAAAGGTAATACCGTTTTCCTTCGGAAAAATAACGCCGTAATTCTTTATCTCTTTCACGGTAAAAATTTATTTTAGTATTTGAGGAAATTAAATTTTTTTCTTCAGTCTTGATGCCAACAATTCTGAAGCTTTTTTTTTAAATCTCTTACAAGATCATCTAACTCTTTTGGGAAAAGCATTTTGGCTCATTTGATATACCTTCAAAATCAGCATCATTTTGTGATGAGCTTGGTCCTTCCTTGTCTTGTTCTACGGGTTCAAATATATTTTTAGGCTCTGAAAAGTCAAGTGAATGGTGCACTGACGCTGAACACAACTAGTACTTGGGTACTGCCAATTAGCTCGATTTTTAGTGTTTAGACCGTTTACGTTCACGCTACAAAGGTAACAGTCTTCGAGATGATTTTGTGTTCTCGCCAAATAGACGGTGTTCCAATTTAAAGGCACTTCTTTTACCACTTTTCCATAATCTTAAATATTCCACACACGATTTACAATACAATTAGGAGCC